>JAZKJV010003120.1:0-166070 GCA_037367405.1 Ottelia alismoides
TACGTCGCTAATTCTCGTATTTAGTTTCCTTAGTGTAGAATAGGTTTCAATTTAGTCTTTTAATCACACATTTAACATAATTTTAAAAATTAAAATCGTTGGAGCTTCTTGCTCCAGTACTAAATTCACCATGACCTTCCATCATTTCAACCCCCTTCCGCCTCCATTATCGCCGCCTTATGCTTCTCCATCTTAGACCCACGTTTCCCCCGTGATTCCTATAAGGAATCACTTCACTGGAGCTCCCTTCGCCACCTTCGTTGGAGCCCCTTCCATTATTCTCACCCTTTGTTGTAATAGCTTCAATATAAGGTCGAAGGGATAGCCCTCGACTTACCTACGAGTTTGGTGCAGGTCCGTGATAAACAAGACCACTATGAGCCCCAACCGAAGCTCTGAACATGATCTTCAGGTCAACCGACTTCTAGGGTCCCTCCAGTGAGCCCTAGACTTTGAGAATGTGTCTGTCGGATGCGCAAGAGTTCCATGAAGGAGAGGAGCTCGTCAGAGAAGGAGGCCGGAGGTGACCAGAACTTGAGATCCACACTCATCGGTAGTGAGATCTTTGTAGTTTGTCCAACCACCCTGTAAGCCATCGGATCAAGCTCGGGACCCCGATCTAATCTGGGCCCTTCATTTCAAATGAAGTGTTGCGCAACTAGGATCGCTCATCTAGCCATGTGGCCGCACCTCGTCCTTCTGATCGTGCACCTTTTCATGGTAAATTTATTAGTAACCCCTATACTTTTGTAAATTTAATATTTAGCCCTATAAATATTTTAGCATATTATAAATTTCGTGTAAAATTAGCAACTAGGTTCCCAAGGTTCTTGTACATTGCATCTAGGTCCAGTGTCACGTCGACTCACAAGGTGCTCTACATGAGTTGGAAATATGCACCTAGGCCCCTCCATATTTTATATTTAGGATTTAGTAATAGAAATTGTATATTAAGTTCAAAACATTGAGATATTTTGCTTGTAGCCCCCCTAATTGTAATTTTAATAGCAAAAATGCCTCTGCTACTCCAGTTTAATTTATTTCAGGAATTTTATTTGTATTAAATAGCTACTTTGCTCCAAAATATGTGCAAAAATTAATGAATGTGCCTTGAATGATACTTATTCAAGCTACCATTTTTATTTGTCATTTGATTGCATTTTAATTTAGTAAAAATCAATTTGGTGCTATTTATTCTCTATTTAGAGATAAAAATACAAAAAGAATACAAAAAAATCTTTTAAAAATTACAAAAAATTATATATCATATATTATTATATGATATAGCTACATACCAAAAATTATAAAAAAGAGAAAGCCCTAAACGTTGAAAACTTTTTGTAACCTTAAAAAATTTGAAAATGTTTTCACAAATAAAAAAAAGTTTTCCTATTTATATTTATATATAGAAATATTACTATATATTAAAAATGGTTTTAAGGAATTTTAGACTATTTATCTATTTTTAAAACCTTAAAATATTCATTGTATTTATTAACTCCTTGATTTGGACTATTTTGAATTTTAAAAAATAAAAAATAGTAAAAATACACATAAAATTACCAAAAATACAATAAAATACAAGAAGCACAAAAATATGTTATTTGGTAATCATTGACTATATATAGCAATATTTATAAATAGAATACCGTATATTATATTATTAACCTATATACAAGTACATATATATTTAATACTATTAGTAATTATTATAAATATTTAAATATGTTTTAAAAACCCTTAAAAAGAAGAAGGATGGTTCTTATTTATATTTTCATATTTATATATATATATATGTATATATTATATGCATATTACCTGTACTATACTTATTACATATATAGTGATATATATATATATATATGTGTGTGAATACATATACTTCTTATATATT
Source organism: Ottelia alismoides (assembly GCA_037367405.1). Classification (NCBI taxonomy): domain Eukaryota; kingdom Viridiplantae; phylum Streptophyta; class Magnoliopsida; order Alismatales; family Hydrocharitaceae; genus Ottelia; species Ottelia alismoides. The sequence goes on from JAZKJV010003120.1 coordinate 1,895, forward strand.
AAAAAAAGAAGAAAAAGAAATTAAAAATTAGAAAATTTAAAAAGAAACTAAAAATTATATAATTAAGAAATTAATTAATTAAAAGCCGTAAATATTAAATATGTTAAAAACCCACAAAAAATTCAAAAATAAAAAATACACATAAAAGTTGTTTCTTCGTGTATACAATATTTTTTTGTCTATCCCATGTAACTCTCAAAGGTTCGATACCCTATGCTACTTGTCCACTGTATACATTTAATTGTAGGTTTTATAATAAATTTTGACCCACTTTACATTTCATTGCTTGATTCCTTTATTGTGGGTTGATTGTTGATTTATTCATTGATTTTCGTGTCGATCACTTCAGTGACTGAGGTCCGCCTTGTGAAACCTCACGATTGCTCCACTTGGTTCTGTGAACACATCAAATGACATTGTTGCTGGGGAGCAATACCTACGATAGGATATTGTACATTATTTTACTGCAAAATTATCTCTTTTTCTTTGTATAAATTAATTATTTGAGCTACGTCTAACATATCTTTGTTGACTTTATTGCGAGTGGTCGCTTGGTGAAGGCGACTTCTTAGGAAGTCGGTGCACCCAAGTGATGAGGATATCATCCATTTCTCCATAGGCTGATTGGAGAGAGTAAGAGAGAAATACAGAGAGAGGAATAAGAGCAGGGCTTCTAGTTTAATTTTTTCTTTTATTTTGAGAGAGAGTATTTATTTTATTTTGCATATTAATTTGTAATAACTCAGGACTGGACACTTGGACACTATATTCACTAGGTCCACTACATGGGTGATTGTTCACCTGGAGGCCTCGTCGGTTTTTTGTTGTTTTCATCACCTTTCTTTTTATTTGTTTTTCGTGTTTTGAGCTTTCTGCCTTTTTTATTTTCTGTGATTGAGCCCATAGACATTAGGGTTGCTTGACTCGATAGCAAGGTTAAAAGTCTATTTAAAAAGAATTTACCTATAGATATTTATGCTTGGACTTAGTCAAAAACATAATTGTTGATTATTTGGATCTAAGACCAAGCTTCTTGATAGAATCCATGCAGCACTTGCAGGACCCGTTTTGGCAGGCACCGAGGAGACTCCAAGATCAGAATTATTGGTTTTATTTCTAGATAATTAGCATTTGGTTCTTCACGTTAATAGCAATTCTTGTTTAGGGAGATTTCACTATTTTTACATATCGTGCATGTAGTGTAAATATTTCAATACTGTTTTGCATCCCGGATGGAGAGAGCTGGGAAGCGTTCTAAGTCTTTCTAACTTTGCATGCATCATTCGATACTAAGGTGAGATTTCCATCTTAGTGTTAACTTGCATGACTTTTCTGAATCCTCTCCCAATCTTGTGATATTTATGATTCAAAAAAATAAAAAAATTAGGTGGATTATTTTTGAAAAATATTAAAAACAAGCGAAACTCAATAAATTAAAATAAAGGGACTGCTTAATAAACTTCGACCTAATTTAAACTTGTAACGATCATTCATTGTTTGGTGTTCATAAAGACCACACTATTGTCATGTACATTCCAGATAGAGTGAGGCATAAACCACAAGGATCAAAGCCCAAAACATGATCTTTGGCTATCTTAATAATCACATGGGACAATAAAGTATTGGTGATTCTATTGTACATAGGCGAGTAAGGCCATGTCCGTGACGGTGTTCCAGCTTTGTGTGGAGCATCTGACCTGGTCTGAAGTATTGAGCTTAGGCCATGCCCTCACGGGTGTGTGTGTCTCATCGCCCAGCATCCAAGTACCTCACTTATGGGGAAGTATCAGTTTTGCCTATTGGCTTCCTCTCTTATTGTTTGGCCGAGTAGCCCCCTAGGCATGAGATCAAGGACATCAAAGAGCGCAGATCACATGTTACAAAGAAGGTAGAACAAGTACGAGAACTTCATTGGCAGTACACATTCTCCTATAGGTTTATCCCTCTAAGGACTTGTTATAAGATTGCCTGAAAATGATAATAAAATGAAATGATAAAAATAGCCGAACTCTCACAGCTTCACATTATGTTGGGTTGATGAATATACACTTGTATTGTGTTTTGTTTGAATTAGGTTAGGTCAAAGATCCAGTCATGCGCATTTGCGCCCTTTTCCTTTTCATCTATTTTGATTTCTTCTTGTCTCGCTCACTGAGAGCCTTCCTCTATTTCCGTCTTCATCTATTGTTTATCATCGTGATCCATTCCTCATCTACTCCATTTCTCTCCAAGATGTCATCTCATGGAAGGTTTGGTCAGGATCCCATCAACACCCACATCGATTCCATGAGTTCTACATCTTTAATAATTCAATGTGATTCTCGAGAACTTGGTTCGGATCTTGTGAAGCGATATCCAGACTCCTCGATCTCTTCCTCCATTCCAATAAATCAGGATCACTCTTGTCCTGCCTTTCACCCTTTGTGGATGGAGATCAATTTTAGTCAATATCAAATGATCCATTCACATACATCTGCAATTGACGATAATTCTACATCATCTACTCAATCTGGTGCAGAAGATTTTCAGTCTCAACGGGCTACATCTTTTTGTGCAAAAACCACACTGGACCCCGTGCAGATCACATCCTCTAAGTTGATTTAGAGAGGTCTCCTCAAGGGAAAGGAAAGGGACAGACACCACCAGATCAGGGACAACCCGATCAAAACATAATCAAAGCTCAGTATTGCTTGCTTCCATCCATGCCATCCAACAATAGCTGACAAATCAAGCCTTAGCCCAAGTCACTTTCGAAGAAATGGTGAATGATATGAGAGGAGAGGAAGAACGTAGGAGGAGGAGGAGGAGGATGAGGACGGATATGAGAAAATGAAGAAACTAAAGATGGGAACCGTGGAGGGTCCGTAGATGAGGCATGAGGAGAGAGGAGCAAGCCTACTCTTAAGGAAACTTACAATCCTAGTGATGGGTAGATGACAAGGTGGATACAGATCCCTGTAGTCCACGGACATTTCGAGCTCAAGATTCAGTTCCTTGCTCTTCTACACTCGTTCCACGGAAACACCAGTGAGTAACCCTACATCCATCTTCAATAGTTTTCTCGCATCTACTGCACCACTCACTACCCCAACATCCCATTGGACATAGTCAAAATGATTATATTCCCCTTCAGCCTTCGAGACACATCTCATTATTAGATCAACCATTTGGGGAAGGTTGTGATGACCTAGGAGGAGTTAAATTCTCATTCCTCCAAAAGTACTATCCAATAGGTTGTTTGAATCAGATGCGAGCCCGGATCAACAATTTCTCCTAAGGCCCACACAAATCGATACATGAAGCTTGGGAGAGATTGTAAGATTTGTAGGAGAAGAGGCCTTACCATGACATCCACAGACCAGTCTGGTCCAACATTTCTTCGAGGGCCTCACTCCTGGAATCCATATTTTAGTAGATGTTGCTTGTAGTGCCTCGCACTTCAATAAGGATGAGGACATTATTTTTGGTAGATTTTTGAGGAGATGGATATAAGGGAGGCCGCTCTATCTTCATCCCGAGCCTATCAGCACCGGTCGCAAGTCCACCACAAGCTCATCAACATGATGGCAACCAATGAGCAAGATAGGGATGACAACTCCAATCTCAGCATCATCTGGAGCCACCTGTCTAAAGTTGATATTATTAAAATGCAATCACATGACTTAGAATAGTTGTCTGTGATCGAATAGAGGATCCAACACTTGGACAATCTAGATCAGATCACAAAGTAGCTGGAGTTGCTTGTTAGCACCATCAATATCGTACAATTTATGAGTCTTGCCGCCACCACTCCTGCTGAGCCGAAGGAACCATCATCTCCATAGCATCCTCAGCCGAGTGTGAGGTAGACTCAAGTACAACATGTGTACTGCGTGCAAGCACCTAATTAGTCATCGTCGCCATCTCAGCAGATTGTCTTGTACCAGTCTGAGATCCAACCCCCTTCATACAATATATTCTCACCACCTCAACCAATCATCCAAGAGGTGATTGAAATCTGGAATAATGATGTCCAATTAGCATGTTCAGGCAGACAACAATAGGGCCAGTCCTTGACCATTCGGTCATATCACCAGCATCAGGGTAGGAGATTTGTCCAGCCTAACCAACCTCAACAGCATCAACCTCCATAGTATCAGAACAACTAGAGGCAGAATAAGCAGTACCAACCGTCCGCATACCACCAATATTATTTATACCACCAGTATGTGGGTGCTACTTATAACTAGTATACTCCTCCTTTGCAATTTCATCAATAACAAATCCCTCCTCCTTACTATGATTTCCAGAATTCCCAACCTTAACAGTATCGTTCTCATCATGGCCAGCACGCTGAATCATCCGGTGTCACTCTAGTGAACCCAGCACTCGATTGTTTGGCACAACTCATCAAGGGCCTAGCAGAGATGTCCCGGAATAGATGACCTCACTGCCACCGAAACTCCTATTCCAGTGTAGGTTAACGTGAACCTCAATAATGTTAAGCGCAAATAACACACAGTTTTTGATGTTTCTACTAGTCCGTCAGAGTCAGATATTTCAGATTATGCTTTGTCTCATGTAGTGACTCTTAGGAGCGGTAGAACGTTGCAGCCATTCGCCGCCATCAAAGGAAAGAATAAAGTGACTTATTGAGAGTCATCTTCTGCATCAGTTGGTCCAATAACAGTGCCATGTGAGGAAAGAAGATGATGGAGGAGCAACACCAGCCACCATCCACCACTACCACCAAGAAAAAAACTTCCAAAAATTAGCAAAAAGAAAATTCACAAAAAGAAATGAAGAGTTGAAGCCAAGAAGGACCATCTATGGAGGAGCCAACACTACCAGTAGCCAATCCGGAGCAGTCCGACGAAGCCCAAGCTCATGTGCATAAAATTTTGCATGTTTTGCATCATGGCCCATCTGCTAGCCAATCATCTGTAAATAAGTCTGTCGTTAATGACATTGAATTTTCTTCTATGAATGTTCCATTTCCTGATGCTATGAAAAATACCAAAAAATTTCAAAATTGAAAACTGCATTGTCTGATCCTACAATGGTTGAAATGATTGAAAATATTGTTATGAAAATACTAATCGTGAAGGCCATAGATTACATGCCAACTGTCAAGAAAGGATTGAAAGAAACATGTAACTCCAAGCTTCTAAACTACAAGAACAGATGTAATAGAGGATATAAACACATCTTGACCTTGTCCACTATGAATGCAATCAATGACCTCCCATAGAAAAGGAAATACAAAGGAGAACCCAACATCATATGTTAGATTTTTGACCAAGTATTTGGGCGGACTCTTCTTGATACCAGGTCTTCAATAAATCTCATGCCCTCCTCATTGTTGTGAGAATTTGGGCTTGGACCTCTTAAGCCGATAAGAATGATCTTGCACTTTCCATATTGATCAGTAAAGCATCCTAGAGGTATGTTGGAGGACATTATTGTAACTGTACACGACATGAAATTTCTTGTTGCCTTTGTATTCCTATAAATGGACTCACCTGCTCCATTACTCCAAATCCCCATCGTTCTAGGACGATTGTTTCTTCACACAACTGGGGTGGTTGTCGACTACAAGTCTGGGAAGGTCACCTTCTGCTCCAGCTTCGACAAAGTTACCATGGATTTGGTTAGTGAGACGAAAGCAATATCTTATACAGGGAGAGCATAATCAACAACAGACTGTGATATTGTGGACATCCAAGACCCATCAATTTCTTGAATGACATTATCACACAAGAAATCCTCTCTTCAGAGGAAGACCTAGATTGCACAGTCAGCCTATGCTTCCTTACTAATTGGGAAACCGAATCAAAATTCGAGTCGCTGAGCAGCATGTTCGAAGAAGATTCAATATAATTTGAACACAAAGAGTTCATTGCTAATATGCTTGGCACATTTATTTCAGAGCCTGGAGTGATAGAGGTGGATAACACCTCATTGAAATCAGTAGATCAGACATCTAACAACACTGTTTAAAAGTAACCGCAGAGCAAGCTCAACAAGTTCCTGAACTAAAAATGCTCCTGGTAGGCCTGAAGTACGCTTTCCTTTGGGGAAAAGAACACATGTATCTGGTCATCGTCAGCAACAAGCTAACCTCGGATCAAGAATCTCAACTTCTTGAGGTTCTAGAAAAGAACTGCAAGGCACTTGGTTAGAAAGTCTCATATCTCCGAGGGATAAATCCAAGGTTGTGCTCATGCCATACCTATCTAGAAGATGATTGCAAGTCATCTGGAGAATTCCAAAGAAGACTAAATCCAAACTTGCAGGACGTAATGATGAAAGAAATAACTAGGTGGTGTGAAGTAGGCTTCATTTATCCAATCTATTACTCCAAATGGGTGAGCCCATTGCATATAGTTCCCAAGAAATCATGGATCATCGTCGTGAAGAATGACAAATGAGAGGATATCTCTGCTTGAGTACAAACATCTTGGCGGGTGTGTGTTGACTACTGCCATCTAAATTCAGCTATGAAGAAGGACCATTTCCCTCTTCGAATCATTGATCAAGTTCTTGAACGACTTATAGGGAAAGAATACTTCTATTTCTTAGATGGGTACTCTGGGTATAACCAAGTAGCGATGGCCCTTGAAGACCAAGATAAGACAACTTTCACATGTTCGTTCGTCACGTATGGTTCAGGAGAATGCCCTTTGGCCTATGTAATGCTCCAGCAACATTCGAGAGGTGCATGCTCATCGTCTTTGTTGATATGGTCAGGAGTTTTCTTAAAGTATTCGTGGATGATTTCTCTGTCTATGGAGATAGCTTTGATTCTTATCTTCAACACCTAGATAAAGTACTCTGGATATGATGTGAAGTCAATCTTGTACTATCATGGGAGAAGAGCCACTTCATGGTTAAAGAAGGAATAGTGTCGGGCCATGTCATCTCCAAGCGAGGCATGGAGATCAACTCGAAAAATGTGGATGTTATCTCTAAACTAAAACCACCTCAGAATGTGAAAAATGTGAGATCATTATTAGGGCGTGTGAGATTCTATCGTCGATTTATCAAGTACTTTAACAAACTTACCCGACCTCTTACAGAGCTGGTTTACAAGGAGTCCGAGTTTATTGTTTATCAGATGGTTCACCAATCTTTTTATCAGTTAAAAGAGCTCGTCACTCAGGCTCCATTCCTAAACCACCTGATTGGTCTCTTCCATTCGAGATCATGATAGATGTATCATACTTCATAGTTAGGGTTGTTCTAAGACATAGAAGAGATAAGTTTCCCTATGTTATTCACTACACCAGCAAGATGATCAATAAAGCACAGAGAAATTATACATACATATAGAAAGAGTTGCTGGCGGTAGTTTTTTCTATAAAAAAGTTCAGATCCTACCTTCTTGGATCAAAAGTCATTGTTTCTACTGACCACTCTTCCATCCGGTACCTACAATAAAAGAAGGATGTGAAATCCAGATTTCTTAGATAGATCCTTCTCCTCCAGGAATTTTACTTAAAATTAGAGATAAGCCTGGAGTTCAGAATGTGGTGACAGATCGCATTTCCCAGATTGGAAGCCAAGATACTCAACTGAGTAGTACAACGATCTCTAATGAATCAATTCTCAGTGGTGGGTCCCTTCCATGATATACCCATATTGTGAACTGCCTCATCTCTGGAGTAGTTCCACAAGATTGGACTAGACCCAAGAAGGACAAATTCATGCCTATTATTCATTTATACTCGTTGGAAGATTCACACGTGTTTAGGGAAGGAGTGGATTGCATATGGCGTCGTTGTATTCCTCAAGAGGAGTACCCAAGTGTCCTTAAGCACTGCCATAAGCTCGAATCAGGTGGATACCATTTTGATAGCAAAACGACAACAAAGATACTGCAGTGTGGCCTTTGATGGCCCACACTTTTCAAGGATGCGAACGACTATGTGAAAGATTGTACTGACTGTTAGAAGATGGGAAAACCCCCTTGGTGTCAAAGACAGCATGCCCCTCAAATTCATCATAATATCTGATGTTTTCGATGCATGGGGCAGCGACTCCATGGGTCTGTTTCCTAACAGTCAAGGCTTCAAATACATCATTCTTGTTGTTGATTATGTGAGTCACAGATAGAAGAACATTTTGCAAATTCCTGAAAGATAACATCATTTCACGGTTCAAAATTCCAAAGATTCTGATTTTAGATGGAGGCAACCACTTCATCAATAAGAAGGTTATGAAATTAATGGAGTATGACATCAATCACCCGGTCGCATCTCCTTATCATCCATAGTCAAATGGCTTTGTAGAACTTTTGAAAAGAGAAATCAAGATGATATTGTAGAAATTAATAAGGTCAGAGAGAAAGAATTGGTCGCAACTTCTGGATTCGGTTATCTAGAAATACAGAACGACCTACAAGTCTCCCTTGGGCATGTCGCCCTATTGCCTTGTCTACGGATATCCATGCCAACTACTAGTGGAATTGATTCACAAATCATTGTGGGTAGTCAATATCTACAACCTCAACTCATAGAAAGATGGTCAGCAGAGAAAATTGGATCTGGACAGACTCCTGGAATTCCAAGATTACGCGTATGACAACAACTTGATGTATAAAGAATAGGTCAAACACTCGCATGACAAGCACATCAGAAGAAATACCTTTGAACCTGGATTGAAGTATTGCTGTTTGACGTGAAATTGAAGATTTTTCTAAGAAATTGAAGAGAAAATGGATAGGGCCATATAGAGTCAGGACTATGTGTAACAATAGAAGTGTAATGATATCAGAATTGCCAGCTGATGCACAACCCTTTGTAGTCAATGTCCAGTTGTTGAATCCATATGTAGAGCATGACACATTCCTAGCCATTGTAGACATTGTGCAAGTAATTTTTGACGACGAGTTTACCGTGGGTCCGTGACAATAGCTTCAGTGAATCCAGACTATGCTCCTCCAAACATCTTTGATTAGATTAATTATTATTCTTTTCTTCTTTCTATTTTCATTTTTCTAAGTCTTTCTTCTATGTTGCCTTCACTCCATTCATCAGTGTTATACTTAGGATATGCTTCATCCTAAGTATAGGAGGTGAGTGCCCTCGAGTTATTCATTATTCTTTCTCTCACTTGTTCCCTACTTTTTGACATTCTGTCTATACTTAGGGATATTTCACCCTAAGTATAAATGAGGACAAGTTGAGTTCATTGATTTCATAGATTCTGATCCTCGATCAGCCCTATTTTGTATAAAACCTTCTATACTTAGGATTAATTAATCCTAGGTAAAGAGGGATGGCCAACTTCTCATTCTCTATAGTCGTTGTAGTGTAGACTTTCCTATACTTAGCATGAGTGATGTCTTTCTTCTTCTCTCTAACCTACGAAGACATAGCTCAAGCTATGTATAGGGGGGTCGTATATATGTTGTATATACTTTAGCCATAACTCGTACTTGTGTATTTACAATAATATGGCTAATTTACTGTATGAATCAAAATAGATAATAAATCAATTGTAAAGAATACACTGTTAATATATGTAAAAAAAAAATCTTTATAAATACAATTAATAAACTGATTTAAAATTTTTTTGCAAAATTTTTGAAAAATAGTTGGAAAATATTTTGAAAAATGTTTTGGAAATTTTTTGAAAAATATTTTATAAAAATTCCAACCTTTGTAAAAATATATTGTCAGTAAAAATTCTTTTTCTTTGCTTGAATAAAAGGTTTTAAATCTATTTGCAAATGGTTTGGAAAATGGTTGTAAAAATACTTTCAAAAATATATACATACTATTTGAAAAATCTTTACAAAAAGGTTTTCAAATTTTGCAAATTTTGGGAAAATTACTTGTTAAAGTATCCTTAAAATAAAATTTTCAAAGTGTTTGTTAAAATATTTTCAATCTATTTTGAAAACCTTATAAATATTTCAAGAAAATAAAAATTATTTACAAACTCTGTAAATACAAAATCCTGTAAATAATCATTAAATTAATCATTGTGAATAAATAGTGTAAATTCTTCACCCCATTCTTGTAAAAAACTGAAACACTCCGTTAGAAAATCTACACATAATTATTTCACTAACTCTTTTATTTTTCAAAAGTCACTAAAATTTTGCAAAATTCAAAACCCATAAAAAATGCAAAAAGTTTTCAAAAATTGCATAAAAATTTGTTAAACTTTTATTAAAAAATCTATAAAAATATCAAAATCAGCTAATTGCTTCACAAAAATATTTTCTTGCATTGTCCATAGCATATGCATTTTTGGAATAATTAAGATAATTGAACAAGTCAAAATATAATCTAAAGATTGGATCTTGGAATAGACCTTAATGCACTTAATTTCATAGGAACCCACTGAAGACTAGAATTGGGGATAATTTGGGTCGCATTGACTTAATTCTTTAGGTTTCATCAGACTATGTTCATGAGTCAATTAATTGTGTCTAAATAGAGCCCTTCATAGCATCCGTAAGACTCTTGAGGCAGCGGCTTGATTAGAAACCCCACACATAACACTTAGCTCAACTGAGAATTGTTGAAAACTATTTTTAGTCTAAGTCGGGACAATGCTAGGCCACTTCGTCAAGGGTGGCTCAGGAACCATTCTTGGGAATTGTCAAAAACGGTACTCTAACCAACATCTTCTAGTAACAATAATATCTAAAGACTGAAGATGGATTGAGGCAATGCTTCGAATGAGGGATGGTCTGTCGGCGCAACTTTTTCCAAACCCAAAAAATGGGCGGAACAAAAGATGTTATATCCACCAGGTTACAAAAAGAATGCAGAGCAATGCAAAGTCAAAGAAAACATCCAAAGAATCCTATGCAAATATTTTCACCAAAAAGTTGAAGCTTCAAAAAAATCCTGCTTCTTTGGTGAAGACTCGGTTACATGGATCGAGCTTCACAAGGGAATGAAGACTACACTAGTCCATTCTCACTTCTTTTCCCCTTCTTCTAGCTTCTCTCCCCCATTCGGTTGTAAAGACCGATGGCACCTGACCTTAGAAGGGAATATCTATCTCCATGAGGACGAGTTACCAGAAGAGAAGACTCCTTTTTAGTTCAATGGTTTGTCTAGGAAGAGACAAAAAACTCATACACATGGTTCTACCTTCTCAACGTCGTAAGAGTATGTGACTGAGTGAACGGTTATGACCAGACTATGAAGAGAACTGGATAACATGATTGTTGAACCTAAGGGTTGTTGTATCACACTTCCTAACCTCAATGCGATTCAAAACACACATATAATCCAAAGATCTTCTCTGAGCTCCAAATTTTGACTTTGCTAAGATGAGTTTAAAAGTCAACAATTATTCTAAGTTCTTTACTTTTATTTTCTTAATTTTTCTTTGTTGCACTTATTGCGTAAGTGTTTGCTAGGGACTAACAAAGGCAAGTATAGAGGGGTGATGAATCCTCATTTCATTACCTTTATTCTTTCATTTTGGCCTTAAATCCCTAGCTAAATGCATGAATATATCATCAATTTTCCAAAATAAACACCCAATAATTCACAATTAATATTGCATGACATTGTACAAAAGATTGTATATTTAAGCCAAAATAAAAGAATAAAGAAAAGGAAAAAAGGAATGAGGTGTCAAAGACATCGAGTGACCCTGGCCCCCCAGACCCAGTCATCATGATGAATTGGTCGACAAGGAATAAAGTGGGAGGGAGATAGGGTGGAATTGTATAGAATATACACTCAACAACCGTAATTTATGTCAATAAATATAATTTCGGACACATTTTATTTTATTACTTTTTTCATCAAATCAATAAACTTTGAACATATTTATTGTACATAAAAATACAAGAAATATGTAAGATTTATTTCACTAAAAAATAATGCACAGTGTACTAGGAACACAAAATAAAAAGCAGCAAAGAAAACTTTGCAGACATGTATCTCCTCCAACTATATCAAAATTGACCAAACTTACGTTTATTATTCATAAAACCAAATAATATATTTAATGAAGTGGTTTCATTTATATTTGAGTTATGATGCAAAAGTTAAGTTCTGGGCCCTCATTATGTAGTATACATGTATAAAATATTCAATATATTTATTCTTTATATTTTTCATTTTCTTGTATTTTTATAAAATTATAAATATTCTTTGAAACACATGTCCATAATTAAAGTAAAATAAAACAATTAAAATAAAGTTAAAATTAATTATTTACTTTAATACAAATGTGAAATATACATATATATACCTATAAGAATACTTTATATAATTAATTAGGTATGTAAATAAGTTCAAAAAAATAAAACAAAAATACGTAAATATATAATTAAATAAATTAAAAATAAATAAAATACCCATAAATAATAAGAAAATTTAAAATTCAAATTAAAAATAAAATAACCAAAGTACATGTAAAATTACTTATGTTTATACATGACAAAATCAACTTATAATAAATGACCTTGTTAAAATAAATAAAATAAAATTAAGTAGCACATAGAATTATATATATTTATATTTTTTTAAAAAAATTAAAATCATTTGTTAATTTTTATTCGTTTTCTAGGGCATTTTGGCCTTGGAATTTCTTGATTAGTCCCCATGGACCAACCAGGGGCTTTCTTTTGTTGACCTTAGTCAACTGTCCTCTCTTCTCCAGCCGACCTGTCAGAAGGTCCCGGATCCCCACTTTCTCCATTTTTCCACTCCAACTCCTCACATCCATTTGCCTCGACCCCTCCACATCTCTGTAGCCCGCACAATCAACTCCCATGCAGCCTTCCTCTTTCACCTACCACCATCGGGTTGCGCACCATCTCCTTCCCAAAAGTCATCAGACGTATGTCTATAAATAAGGAGGCATGACCTGCTTTTGTTTTTAGATCCCTCTTCGACCATCATAACCCCTATGAAGCCTTACCATTGAGTTCCACGTGATAGTAGGAATGACTCCGACCATTTGTGGTGCGCATAAGGTGAAAAAGAGGAAGATTCAGGTTCACCAGACCTCCCCTCCGATGAGCTTCATCTGCTACAAAGCTCGTTGAGCTACTATTTACATCTCTAATTCTTGAATTTAGTTTCCTTAATGTAGAATAGATTTCAATTTAATCTTTTAATCATGCATTTAACATAATTTTGAAAAGTGAAATTAGCAGAGCTTCCTTCTCCAGTAACAAATTCATCGTGACCTTCCACCGTTTCGACCCTCTTCTACCTCTATTATGTTCACCTTCCACTATTTCATCTTAGCCCCCTATTTCCCCCGTGATTCCTGCAAGGAATCACTCTGTCAATGCTCCCTCTATCGCCTTCGCTAAAGCCCCTTTCCATTCCGCTCACTGATAAATCTGTGATTCAAACACTAAATGATGAAAATAGAGCTTCATTCCAGAGTAATTAGCTACATTTCATCATTTATTCTGCATTTTCAGCATAGATGCACATAGAATTAAAGTATGCATTTTAGCACTCATAATTGCATTCATAATCATCTTCATATTTCAACCTAACTTCATGCATTTTTAACTAATTTATGCTAAATCCAATTTACCTAATTTTATACATATTACTAACAAGATTAAAGGAAAATACAAAAAAATTACTAACTCAAATTAGCCCGCGAGATAAAACTCCATTTTCAGAATATGCAGATTAAAATGCACATATCTTCCTCAAATAGTGTCGGATTTTGGTCTACTCACTTTTAAAGTAATACATATTCAAAGACCTTCAAAACAATACCAATTTCATAAAATCAGAGCTCATATGTGAAAGTTGATTTTTGGGCCTCTTTTGCGTATTTTGTGTTTTAGCAATATTTTACATGATATTTTATGAACATAAATAACCCTTTTTTATTTTATTTCTATTTAATTTATGTTATTTATAAAAGTTTTATTAAAATCCACAAAAATCTAAATCCAAATTAAGACTGAAATCAAAGAAACTGACAAAGTTCGAGCTTCCCTTGTGAGTCTGTACAAATTTCCCAAGTTTTCCCACTTTATTTTATTATCTTTTTTTCTTATTTAACAAAAACCCAATATATATATTATTATGTAAATATTTATCTTTGATTTTATCGTAATTTTTCTCAATTTATCTCTTCATTAAAAATCACAAAAAATTTATAAAACCAAAAAATCAAGGTATTCTTTGTACATAGAGTTCCCCAAAAATATCATTTTGAACAGATGACCTCTTTTGCTCTTGATTCCTTCATGAAAGTTGTAGATATCATCGAGACGAGAAAATTTTGTAAGCAAAACTTTTGATCCGAGGACGTCTGGTAGGTCTTTCTTATTTATTTTATGATTTTTCTGGAGTTGACAAGAGGCAACTCCTAGAGTTGCCACATGTCACCCATTTTGGTATTTATTTCCATTATTATCTAAGCAAAAAAATAAAAATAAAATAAAAAAATAAAATAAATAAAAATTAAAACCCGGCAAGTGTTGGTCACCTACCCCCCTTCCACACGTGCCTAGCACGTGTTGGTCTCTCTTCTCCCTCTCCACTCAAACCCATCCTTCAGTGCCAACCCCTGCAGGACATGCGTCCACCTTCCTTCTCTCTGTAGTTACCTTACTTCTCACCTCACCGGCCAACCGCCTCCCCGTTTCTCTCCACCGACCTACCAGTCATCGCCTACCCTTATCCCCTCTCACCTTCGCTATTTAAACTCGTCGCCTTCTCCCTCTGCTATCATCCACCATCACAGACCTTCAAAAACATCGAGAGAGAGCTGAAGGAGGAGGTGGCGACAACCCTCCTCTCTTCGGTGAAGACTTCCAAGGCGTGATCTCGATGAGCTTCTCGTGCTTCTGCCAGCACGATCGAGGCAACGATTAGGTCCTCCTCTAACCCTACGTGTCTCGTCATTTTTCTTCTGTTCTTCCTCTATTTTTAAACAAATCCCCTAATTCTTGCTTTTTTCTTCCATCTATGATTCAATCACCATCACCACCGCCTTCAACATCGTCCACCGTCCGCCGCCCACCTCCACCCGTGTACAGTCGTGTGCGACCGCCATCCTTCGTCGATGCCCATCACCTCCTCATTTCCTTTGCCCTCGCTTCGACTCTGCCTCCGAGCGCCTCCCTCGCATCTGGAGCTCCTCTGCTCCTCTAGACATCCATTATCCTCGTGCCTTACCGAGCAGCAGGTCGCCAGCCTTGCCTCACACGCTTTCAATCGTACGGCTTTTTCAATTCTCCGCCAGTTTTCATTTACATAGGAATAAAGGAATATAGAATCCCCATGTAGGCATTCATTGATTCCCACTCAACCAAACTAAAAACAAGGCGACTGCTAACATTATTTATTAATTAAAACTAGATAAAATTGAAAATCATTGTTTTCAGGAGAGCAATCCCATCATTGTCTATTTTACTACAAGTGAGAGAGGGACAAACAAAAGGATAGAGCCAAGAGAGGATTTTCAGATTGACTACTGATTCTACCAAAATGATTAGCCACTTCTCAGTGAGGATCTACGGGTAGCCAGTAAACGGTCTGGAATTTCTTAGCAGAGTGGGAGGTTTAGAGGACATTGTGTAATGCTCTGTCCTCAAGTAACGTGTAAACATATTCATACAATCCGTACTAACTCCCATACTGGCTGAAAGTGGGTGCAACTAGTCGCAAGAGTCGGGACAACCTTTTGGAAAATACAGGCACCTAACAGCTCGTTAACTCTTTCCAAAATTTTCAATTATCACAAACTAAAATAGAAAAGCTAATTTGGTCGAACCTTTGCGGCCTTCACTGAGTTGAGTTGGTGAATTAAGGGTTTGCATTTGTGTATTGAATTGTGTGATAGTGCACTTACACACACAGATTGTGGTTTCTCAAATCTATTCATTCCATTCCATTTGAAGATGTCGGAACATTGGCATTCATACCCAGACTTCGTGGGTCATGCTCACATGACAAATTCCCAATCTTCTTTTCCACTTTCTTTTCAGAGAAACCATTTTTTTGAGGTGATTTCTCCCTAGCCATCATTTTCACCAACCCTTGGTTGAAAATTTGATATACGAACCGTTCACAAAACCGAACATATTCTATGAAGACACAATGGAGCGAGAAGATTCAAGTATGAATATAGTCGTAACCAACATTGATAGAGGAATACGATTCCCGGTTATGTATGATAATTCACTATTTGAACCATCCTCTACTCGGGATGACTCACAACCCGAGTATGATCACTTTTCTTTGACCACATAGATGACATCCAAAGTCAAGGAAAGAGGACTCATGACCAGACATTGATCAAAGATACTGACTACTTCTTGGTTCAGGAGAAAATGCCAATGTTACAACATACTGAGTATAGTTACTCATCTACGAGTCATGAGATGATAGTGGATGACATAGGTCGGATCAATAAGACAACCAAGGTTTTGACTGAACAATTTGATAATGTCATCCAAATAGTGAAAGACATGATAATCAACAAAGAGGAGTTAAGAAAATCACAGAGGGAACCCGAAACTCATCTTGTGCCGGATCCACATGCATACACCACACATATCTAACCAGTCCACTAACCACCTTACTAACTCTAGTGAAAATTCTAAAAAAATAAAAAATCAGAAAATTTAAAAAAAAAACTGGACAACATCAATATGGAAGCATTTTGCAAAAGTCTGATCTTAGAGTTTCCATTAATCAAGGCCATGGAATATGTACCTGATCTTCAGATATTTGTAAAGAGTCGATTATAACCTTAGAAGACGGGAAAGGAAAGATCTTGAATTGAATATAATTTAATTACTATGGCCAGTTCAATGGTGCTGAACCAGACTAACAACATCCGGAAATTCAAAGGGTTGACCAAAGTGACCTGTAAATGAGAATATTAAGTTTAATAATGTTCGGATTGACGATGATTCTACACTGAATATCCTCCCGAAGTCTGTGTTTGATAGACTCGAACTCGGACCGCTTAGAAAGACCTGAGTGATCGTTCAGTGTCCTGATCGATCCACAAAAAGACCGAGAGGAATCTTTTCCGTCATCATTACTTTCCAAGGTGTCACACATAGAGTGGACTTCATTGTCTTGGACATTGAAAACCGAGGAGTTTTATCCGAGTCTCCCATTATTTTAGGAAAATCATTTCTGGCTTCCGCTAGAGCGATTATTAACTGTGAGACTCAAGACATCATATTCCCGAACCCTAACCAAATTGATCAAATTCTCGATGACACACCAAAACCAGAGACAACCGAACAAGAAACCAATAGTCATGACATTGAAGAATCTTCATAAGCCCAGACCTCTCCACTTATCACAGACACAAATGAAGGAGAGACATCTTATGAAATGGATGACGAGGCTACAAAGGTGAATAAAATTAACCATGATCCATCTGATTCACCTCACCGGGACAAGGTTATTTTAGATCTCCTTGAGTCCAAACATGCAAAGCCAATAGAGAGCAAATACACAAGACGTGTGCTGACTTTGCAAGAATATTACAATTTATATGTAGACTCATCTGATATGGAATCTGTGGTCAACACCTCACAATGAATACCTCCTAAATCGATTAAGAATATCACATGCAACATTTCAGAAAAGGAATCTTCTGAGGATTCCTCATCAGGTTCAGAGGATGTGAGAAATATGAAAGAGCTCAGCTCGGAGAATTTGGAATCTGATCGGAACAAGCAGTCATACGTCGACCCACGTTTGAATTTCCTTGTCCCTCTTATTATTCTTCTATGGCCAACTCCCCTGGTCCCATTCAATAGACTGGAACAATTTGTTTTGAACAAATTTGATATTTGTTCATCTGAATATTCAGAGGAAGAACAGATTAACCCGAAAACTTAGCAATCTTTGAGAAAGAAACTCAAGAATAAAAATAGTTGGAGTAGCGTGACTTTTAAGTATTATTCTTCTGATGACGACTCCGATGATGGATGGGAATCTTCTGATTCGTCTTCTTCCTATCAATATTCCCTTCCACCACATTTCTCGAAAAAGATCGGCTATAAACCTCCTTGATCATCGGCCACCCTTTCCCCTACCCCCATCAGTTCCCTTGTATATCTTCTTCCTAGACTTAGGCCAAGGCCTAAGTATAGGGGGGACCGATGCGATCTGTATTTACTCATCATTCTTTCCCCCACTCGATCTGTATATTCTCTAGATCACATCGGTTCTCATACTCACTCTTGTCATATACTTAGTACGACCAGAGCCTAAGTATTAGGGGGATTGATGCCACCTTGTATATACTTATCCATTTCTCTTCTTGACCTCAACTGCTCCACCACTTTATCTCCTTCTATTCTTAGGGATACCAATGCCTAAGTATAGGGGGCGGTTGACTTCTATACTCCTTTTTATTTTTATTATTCTCACCTACACTTAGCACTAGCTATGTCTTTTCATCGCTTCTTGTGCTCTGAGGACATAGCACACGCTAAGTATAGGGAGGCATGTATATATTACATATATACTTTACCCATAGCTCGTACTTTCACGTATTTTTGTATATATTATGTAACAATTGCGGGATGGTAAAAGTTCAAAACAAAAAAAAAACAAAACAAAAAAAATAAAAAATCTCTTTTCTTGCATATCATCCTTGCATTCATACCATAGAAAAAAAAGAAAAAAGAAAAAAATCATCATGTACCTCATATGCATAATATGTGCATTCCATTTGAATATTTAGCATATGCAATATGGAAAGTTATTGGGTTCGGAACCGAATCACGAATAGAAGTGGAGAGTGGTCTTGACTTGGCCTTAATCTACCTAACTTCCATAAGAACTTCATCGAGAAAGAGGATTTTAGAAACTTCATGTCTTTGAAGTAATTCTTCAAGTTCCGCATGATAATGTGCAACCTTTGACTCTTATTGTCTAACCTGGTCTCCTAATTTTGGGTATAGCTTTTGAGTAGGGAATTAATCTGTTCTCTCGCACTATGCACTTAGCTCTGCTCAGATGGGGTGTTGGAAGATTGTGTAGGTCTCTTCTGGTAGCGTGGATATCTGAAGATCGGAGTATGGGGTGAAATAAAGCTTCGGATAAGGGATGAACGGCTAGGCACATTTATTTCTAAGAACCCAAAACATTTACAGAAAAAAGATTCCATATTCATAGGGGCACAAAAGATCCATGTAGAGTTATCACAAATCCATACCAAAAAGAAGCCAACTACCAATTGACCAAAAAGGTCCAAGCTTCGAGAAAACCTGCAGATCTAGGTGGAGACTTGGCTAAACAATCCGGCTTCACAAGGAAAGGTGACTATATTGGTCACACTCCAGTTCTTTTCCCCTTCTTCTCATTTCTCTCCCTTTCGATTGTGAACACAGTGCGACAGACCTTAGAAGGAAATACCTAACTCCTCGAGGACAAGTTATTAGGAAGGAGGTTTGCATGGTAGTCCGGCATTCTTGATGGGACGATCTAAAACCTTTCACACACATGAGACAATTGTTAAATGTTCATGGGATATGCTATGGGAGAAGGATTGATCTAAGACGACTTCTGAGCTAAAACTTTTACAATGATATGTAGTACTCGAGTGCTGTTGATTTTTAAAATCCTAAGTCTCATAGAAGTTCCACCACACTATTAATCCAAAGGTCGGGTCTAGCTCCATTTTCACCTTTTATTCATAACCATAGTATGGAACCCAAAATCATTTCACTTTTCGATTCATTTTAGTTGCTCGGTGACGAGCAAGGTTTACGCATAGGGGGTTGATGAATCTGTGATTCATCAAACTAAAAGATGAAAATAGAGCTTCGTTCTTGAGTAATTTGCTGCATTTCATCATTTATTCTGCATTTTTACCATGCATGCACTTAGAATTAAAATCTGCATTTTAGCACGCATAATTGCATTCATAATCATCTTCATATTTCCAGCTAACTTCATGCATTTTTAACTAATTCATTCTAAATCCAATTGACCTAAAACTAACTTCATTTTGTACATGTTACTAAAAAGATTAAAGAAAAAATAATAAAAATTTGCCAACTCAAATAATTGGCCCGTGAGATAAACTCAAATTTCAGAATAGGCAGACTAAAATACACATATCTTCCTCATACACTATCTGATTTAGGTCTACTCACTTTTAAAATAATCATATTTAAAGACCTTCAAAACAAGACCAATTTCATGAAAATCGGAGCTCATATGTGAAAGCTGGGCTTCGGGCCTCTTTTGGAATTTTGTGTTTTAGCAATATTTGACCAGATATTTTATGTACATAAGTAATCTTTTTATTTTATTTCTTTTTTATTTATATTCTTTGATGAATGTTTTAATGATATCCACAAAAATCCTAATCCAAATTAAGACTGAAATCAAAGAAACTGACCAAGTTTGACTGTCCCTTATGAGTCTGTACAAATTTCCCACGTTTTCCCACTTTATTTTATTCTCTTATTTTCTTATTTATTAAAAATCCAAAAAATAGATTATAGTGATTTTTTTCTTTGATTTTATCGTGACTTTTCTCAATTCTTCTCTTCATTAAAAATCACAGAAAAAATACAAAACCAAAAAATCAAGATATTCTATGTACATATAGTACCCCAAAAATATCGTTTTGAATAGATGATCTATTTTTCTCTTGTTCCCTTCATGAAAGTTATAGTCTCATCGATACGAGCAACTTTTGTGAAGAAAACTTTTCGATCTGAGGACGTCTGCTCTTTTCTATTTATCTTCTTGATATAAAATTCTTATTTTTCTAGAGTTGACAAGTGGCAGCTCCTGGAGCAGTCACGTGTCACCCATTTTTGGTAATTTTTCGATTATTTATTTGAAAAAAAATAAAATTAAAAAATATAATAAAAATTAAAAATTAAATAAAAATAAAAATTTAAAAGACGGCACATGCTCGTCACGTGCCCCCTTCCGCACATGCCTAGCACGTGCTGATCTCTCTTCTCCCTCTCCACTCAAACCCTTCCTTCAAAGCCAACCCCCGTAGGACCCGCATTCATCTGACTTCTCTCCGTCGTTGCCTAACTTCTTGACTCACCGACCAACCACCTCTCTTTATCTCTCCACCGACCAACCAGCCGCCACCTACCCTTATCCCCTCTCATCTCACTATTGAAACTTGTCGCCTCCTCCCTCTCCTATCATCCTCCATCACAGACCTTCAATGCCCATCGAGAGAGAGCTCGAGGAGGAGGTGGTGACAACCCTGCTCTCTCCGGCGAAGACCTCCAAGGCATGATCTCGACGAGCTTCTCATGCTTCCGTCGACATAGTCGAGGCAACGATTATAGGAGGACCACCGTCCTCCTCTAACCACAGGCGTCTTGTCATTTTTCTTATGTTCTTCCTTTGTTTTTAAACAAATCCCCTATTTGTTGCTTCTTTCTTCCATCTACGATTCAATCGCCGTCACGACCGCCTTCAACATCGTCCACATCCTGTCGTGCCCACCTCCACCTGCGCACAGTCGCATGCGGTCGCCATAGTTCGCTGACCCCCATCGCCTCCTCATTTCCTCTACCCTCGCTTCGACTCCGCCTCCGAGAACCTCCCTCACATATGGAGCCCATCTGCTCCTCTAGCCATCCACCATCCTCGTGCCTCACCGAGCAGTAGGTCGCCAGGCTTGCCTCGCACGCTTCCACTTACCAGCTCTAAACCCCCACCCTAAGACATGCCTCTGCCCGTGAGCTCATACCATCGCCCGCCTTGCCAACCCTCCACCCGTGCTTGACCCGAGAACCACTGCCTGATCCTCTGCTTCACGATCGCCAGCCAGCCATCTCTGCCGGCACCACCTCGGACCACTAGCTGTGATCCATGCTCCTTTAGCCGCTCATCACCCTCGAAAAGATCGCCACCCCATGCACGTGAGACATACGTGTTAGGGGTGGAATAATTGCAGGTCAATCCCCCGCAACTCCAGTTTTTACATAGAGGTTCCGACTCTAGTAGTCATGCACCATGCACATGTGCTCGTGGCAATATTGCACAAAATCCCCTGAAGCTCCAGATAATCACATAGAAGTCCATCCTTCCAGAAGGCACGAGAGGGCACGTGTCCTATTGGGAAAATTGCATTCAGGCGCCCTGAGTCTTAGTAATTGCATACAAGTCTAGTCTGCATATTTATTTTATTTTCAAATTTATTACATTGAGAACCCTGTGTTTGCATATTTATTTGAACAATCGTACATCATCATTTTATTATTCTCGAAATTGCATTTTGTTCTACAATTAATTCTCTACATTGTGGCTTGCTAGTGACATTTTTATTCTCCGTGGTTAATTAATTATTATTATTCTTGTGAGAATTTGCATATTTTTCCCATCCTGTGCTTAGAAATCCGTAGTTAATTAACTATTACGTGAAAAATTGCCAAAAATTCACGGATCATAGAATTATTTTTAGTTACATTATGCCCCAAAAGAATTGCATTTACATGCATACTTTTTCTATAAAAATCTTTTTGTATATTTTACAAATTAATATTTAATAGGTATTAAATTCATCATTTTTAGGGTTTAGGATTTTTCTGAGATATATTACCTAGTGATATATCTTAAATAATTTTATTTCTTTAAAATCAGTAGATTTAATATTTATTATAATCAAATATTGAAAATCTCATTGTCTGCAGCCATTTAATCATAGAATATTCATATTGCATCCAAAAAACTACAAAAAAATCACAGTACCCTAATTTCATCATATTTAACATTCTCGACAAGTTTGACGATTTTTGGAATATATTTTATCGAAATTTGAAATTTAACACCTGAACATTGCCAAAATTGCATTTGCCTCATTTATTGCATTTAAAACATAAAAAACCTCTGTGAAAACCTAATCTCTAGATCGACCAAAAATCAACCTGAGGAGATAGTTGCCTCTCTGAGTTCGACCTTGGACTTACCAAGTAATAAAAGTTAACTGCTTGCTTTAAATTGAATCAATAATTAAATTAGTGGTCGTTTTGATTAACTCTTAATTGACCGAATGCAATGAATAAATTTAAAAGATAATTTCAACTAATTAACAAGGACATTTCGCAGTTCTTCACTAACCCTATGCTGTAGAAGCTTCAATATAAGGTCGAGGGGATAGCCCTCAATTTCCCTACGAGTTTGATGCAGATTCATGACATCCAAAATCACCTGGAGCCCCACCCAAAGTTCTGAACGGGAGCTCCAGGCCAGTCGACCTTCGGGGCTTCTCTAGTAAGCCTTGAACTTGGAGAAGGTGCCTGCCAGACGTGTAAGGATTCTAGGAAGGAGAGGAGCTCGTCAGAGAAGGAGAAGGAGCCTGGAGGTGACCAGAACCTGAGATCCAAACTCACCAGTGGCGAGTTCTTCCAAGTTCCTCCAACCAGCCTTCAAGCCGTCGGATGAAGCTTGGGACCCTGATCTTATCTGGGCCCTAATTTCAAATGAAGTAGTGTGCAACCAGGACCCCTCATCCAGCCACATGGCTAGGCCACGCCGCAACAATTACCGGCCTTTTCATAGGTAAATTTATTAATAACACTTGTCCTTTTATAATTTTAATATTCAGCATTGTAAAAATTTTACCGCATTATAATTTTTGTGTAAAAGTTGCAATTGGTCTCCTAAGGTTCCTATATATTGCATCTAGGTCCAGTGCCACGTCGACTCACGTGGCGCTCCGCGTGAGTTGGAAATTTGCATTTATGCCCCTCCGGCTTTATAACCTGGGGATATTATGCATATAATTTCTTGGCTTTAATTTTAATTGCAAAAATACTCCTGCCAGGTCTGTTTAATTTATTTTATGTATTCCACGTTGGATTAAATAGCTACCTTACTCCAAAATTTGTTCGAAAATTACTGAATGTGCCTTGAATGATATGTATTCATGTTGCCATCTTTAATTGTCATTTTATGCTTTTTAATTTATTAAAAACTTATTTTGGTGCTATTTATTCCCTGTTTAGAGATATATATCCAAAAAATCCGAAAAAATAATTTTTAAAATTCCAAAAAAAATATATGTCATATATTATTATATAATACAACTACAGAACAAAAATTACAAAAAAATAACAAAAGAAAACCCTAACAATTAAAAACCCTCTATAACAATAGAAAAATTATAAATTTTTCAAAAACATATAAAAATTTGTTTTATGCTTTATATATATACATATTACTATATATTAAAAATAGCTTTATGGAATTTTGGACTATTTATCTAATTTTTAAAAGCCTTAAAATATTCAGCCTATTTATTAACTCTCTGATTTTAAGTATTTTGAGTTTTAAAAATTTACAAAAATAAGTAAAAATCCCCATAAAATTACAAAGAACATAAAAAATTATGAAAAGCATAAAATATTTTATTTGGTATCTATTGACATATATAGCCATATTTATAAATATAATGCCCTTATTATATTATTTACCTATTTGTAAGTACATATATATTTAATACAATTAGTAACTATTATAAATATTTAAATATATTTTAAAAACCCTTAAAAAGAAGAAGGAGTATTCTTATTTATATTTTCTTATTAAAATATATATTTGTTATATATTATATACATATTACTCATATTATACTTATTACATATATAGTGATATATATACATATACTTCTTACACATTATAAGAAAAAAAGAAAAAGAAATTAAAAATCGGGAAAATATAAAAATAAATTGAAAATTTAAAAAAAAATTAAAAAAATTAATTAAAAAGTCATAAAAATTAAATATTGGTAAAAACCCACAAAAATTAAAAAAACAAATAAAATACACAAAAAGTTGTTTTTCATGTATACAATAATTATTTGTGTATCCTCTGTAACTCTCTGAGGTTCGACACCCTACTCTACCTATCCACTATACACATTTATTTGTGGGGTTTATAATAAATTTTGACCTACTTTACATTTCGTAGCTTGATTTCTTTGTTGTGGGTTGATTGTTGGTTTATTCACCGAGCTTCGCATCGCTCACTTCAGTGACTGAGGTCCTCCTTCTGAGACCTCTTGACCGCTCCGCTTGGTTTTGTGGACACATCACACAATAATAGGAGAAAATGCAACTATAATGAATGAAGCATGAACTCCTTACAACTTACAAGTCCAACTTGTATTCTCAGTTCGGTCTTCAACATCCACACCCCCACGTATACGGAGTTAGTATGTTGTTGATTAAACCAATCGTCAATGAGTGAATATCAATCTACGTTATTCGAAATCCAATGCCTCCTCAATAATATGGCGAACAACATTGGGGTCACTATACATATGTCCCATCTCTTTCGAGAAATGAAGAATCCAATCCATGTATATTTGTATTCAGTAGTCATGACTACGCATGAGCATCTCCAAAAATACAACCTATGACAACGGAGTTCTCCACAATGACGAAAGACCATGGATATCATCATATGACTTTGTCCATATCATGTTAAAATAATGATTAATCAACTCGAATCATATTCACGTGATTAATCTAAAGGTTAGAGTCGAGACATATGTGTTGTCCTAGTTTTAATCCAATTAAAACAATGACATTTAAGCAGTCCCAACTAGGGTTTGATCTTTAATGCACTTGATGTTATCATATAGTATTACACTCTCATTTAGTACAATTTACTGTTCCAATTTTAGTTGTTAAAGTACGTCACGACTCCTCATGCCATCTTTCATCGAAGCTGATCCAACCAGGTCGGACAAACAATGCTAACAGGGAGCGCTTCCACTACAAATACGACGCACGGTACCAATTAAGTAACACATTATCATTTCCTTGCTCTAGACACCTTCTTTGAAATCAATTCAAGACAACATAATCGATACGTATTGTACTAAGGAAGTTTTGTCGATCTTTTCAAGTATGATACTATAGTAACTCTAAAATATTTTAGCAATTTGAAACTCTTTTAAATTTCTCAAAAGGTATAGTGAAACAATCTAAACACTGGACTTAAAATTTTGGATGTTGTGACCATCTCACTTTAAATTGGGAAGCCTCATATAACTTGGACTTAAAATTCATTGTGACCCATAATATATCTAAAATATTAGGTCCAACTCCTGATGTAATATATCAAATATATTTCTATCAATTTTGAATCCCAAATTATTAGAAATAATTCAATAAGACAATCGAGTCATCTTCCAACTCTGCCTATGGAGAAATCCAATTTCTCGAGGTCGTACAGTTAGAATTACGCGAAACATTTTTGCAATGATTGGAGAATGGATTTATGACTTATTAATTACTATTTTATCATTTTATATGATACAAAAATAGTAGCTAAAAATTCATAACTATAATGATACGATCTTTGGATTAAATCAGAGTTTGTGATCGCTTTTAACATCTGAAACTTCTCTCAAATATCACCAATAGTTGGTGCATATTTTGGATATGAGTCCTGAGATTCTAGATCTCATATATATCCCAAAAGTACTTTTTAAAATAGTATAGAATGGTACAACTTTGAAGGTCGTAGAATCATTTGAATCATTAAAACTGTCGTAAGACAATGTACCCGATAATTAGGATGATCTAGTCAATTTTTCATCGGACTTGGATGCAATACAAATCCTATAAATTATGATTCTGATACCAATTGAAGGAATTAAATAAAAACATTATTTACCATGCATCATGAGAATGCGGAATAGTTAGCAAACTTTTGCCAAATAATGTTAATTCATCGTATTAACTGGAAAATGTAGCACAACAATTTATGCATTCAGAAATTATAAATCTGAAGGAAAGAATTTCCAAAATAATTTGTGATATTCACGATAAATAAAGAGAAAGATCAGGGCTACCTCTTGAAGTGTAAGTTTCTAAACAAAGAAACCTTTCGAATCTAGTCTGATATGCAAAAGTCTCTCTCATGGGCGTGGAGATGAATTGTGTTGCTTCCCATGAACCCGGAAGTCGATCAGAGCAACAAGAAGAGGCGTGTGAGAGATTGAGACTCTCAAGACTCTTCTATATCTTAAGGGATGTGGAATTTCTAAGGACTATTTCTCTCCAAAATTGTGTTGCAAAAGAGAGAGCCTTGCCATCCTTTGATACTTACACCACAACATGTGTGTTGTAGTCCACTGGATTTAAAATCAAGGGCTTAGAGCAAGTCCAAATTCATAAGGATTATCTCATGTTTATATCAAATTAATATTAGCTAATGAACTATAAATAAAAAACAACTTAGATTAACTAAAATTAGTTAAGGTTGTTGCCTTTTTATCTATTAATTAATTAACTTGATAATCCCATTATTAACATTGGAGAAATTATGAAATTAATACTAAAAGCTTAATAATCATATTCATGGGCCCAAAATTAAATGAAAAACCAATTTACATCTAAAAAATTAATGGGAATCAAATTCACACAATTTCATACATTGGAAATATTATGTAAATCATATTTAAATAAATAAACAAATTATATCCACATAAATATTAATTATTGTGAATCACTATTCAAATTAATTAATGAGATACATTTGTGAATCTTATTCACAAAATTATCCTTATGCAATAGTTACTATTATTATTACTACAATATTGACATCACTATGTATGAATCATAATCCAATTAGGACTCATTAGATACATATGCAGATACTTGGAGATAATATCAGGGAAATCATATTATACATGTATAGTGACTTGAAATGTGGACAAATATCCAATTTCCGGGTTTATACCACTTTTTCATAAATACATCACCTACGAATGTTGAGCTCGACCTGTAATATTTTACACTCTTAGTGAGCTAAACAAAACCCATCACACTCTCCATGAGTTGGATAAAGTCTCGGTGAGTTGAATCTAGATTCCTTGACAAATTCTAATCATAGTCTAAACCATTTGGAGATTCGAAAATTAGCTCCAGGAGCTTATATATTTCCATTTCCATGCCCTTTTCAGTTTACAATATTTGAACATTGAAATTGGAATTGGAAATTGGATTCAAATGAATTGTGATTTAATCCAATTAAGTCACAAATCATCTAGCTTAATGGAGCCACTAAAATCCATCATGTTTCATCACTCCCTTGAAATGGAAGTGTCATGATAGATGGTCCATTACAACAGATGTAACCATGAGTATTCCCAATACTCATCCATCCTTCACACTAGAAGACTTCGATAAATCCGAAGTTCAAATCCTGATATGATTATCCTCTTCACAATATATCAATAGATTTCTCATTTTATAATTTGCAACAAAATTAATTATATACTTTCCAAAAGTATATACTAATATCTCGAATTCGTTCTTATTTCATAAATAAAAGGACTACGCATGGAATTCATTTTGACCCCAAAATATCTCATGAGTGAGCTTTGTCTCCCGGTTCATCAATCATGAACTTGTATGATTCCTTTGAGATATCATACATCTCATATGACTCCATATGCACACCAATGTGCCAATATATGGACCTTGGCTAGGTCACTAATCTATTGGTCTATCTAATGTGCATACTCAGGCATATAGATGCGTATCTATCTCAGGTCAAAGGATGTGTGCCTAATCGTGATAGTTACGATTCAGTTATTAGTTTATCTCAACATCATCAAGTCAACTCTTTCACTTGATTATTTCAACACTTCTGAATCTACATTCCTATATAGAGGACCTTCTTTAAGAAGTCGGTTGAAAATCAATCTTTAGAGAAAGATTGACATCTTTTTCTGAAACTAGAGATCTGTATTAAATACCGCATGTTTGAAGTCATCTATGTCCTCCCAACCACATGGTATTCAATATGGCCATGGTACATAATCCAAATTGTACAAAGGGACCTTAGTAGTAAAGTGCATTCATATTCATTCATTTCACTTCAGATGGACATGATAAAACAATAACTTTTAATGCATGTAATGGGTCGTCGAGAGCTTACAAGTCCAACATGACACTTTGATGTATATGTCGCTTTAGTCCTTTCTTAATAGAAGGCATGTATTACATGGCTTTAACCAACAACATTTCAAGAAAAATATTTTGTAAGATCTCGAATAGTAGGATTAGACAATTTTGTTTCTAATTTCTTATTTTTTTTTATTTTTTTCATAGCATCTGGAAAAAGAATGTTTACAGACTGAAAAGCATTGTACTTATGTACATCAGAATCATCATTTACAAATGACTGGCTAGAATGAGTATAGTCATTCAAAATAAGAGATGGGAGAAAAACTGGACACTCGGCTTCGTTAGCCTGCACGGGATCATTTAGCTTGCTCAGCCCGACCTTAGCATTTATTTGTTTTTGGTATTTTTAATTTCCTTCATTTTTTTAGATTTACTCTAGTGTGGTTCCTCCTTCTTCTTTATCACCTGACCCTGCTGCTAGATTGGATGATGTAGAAGATGATGACTGTTAGTTGATACTTTATTCGTTTCCTTGGTTGTGGTATATGGCTTCAAGATCCTACTACTCATGAGAGTCACAATGTTATATAGCATAGCAGAATCATTTATACCTAACTCATTGGGCTTGGAGGACACATCACGAGCTACATGCTCTTTGTCTCATAGATTATTGTGGTTGCCCTCGATCTACACTGAAATGATCATCTTGGTGGCAATGAGGTCAACATGTTTCTGCCTCATCTCTATTATGCTCTTCACCAATGGAGACAAATAATTAAGAGATAGGTTGATGGGTGCAGCCTCTGAGGATTCAATGTGCTGACCACGTTGAGACTGATAGTGATGCTACGGAGACTGTGAATGATTATTCTGTGGAAAATACTAAGGAGGACGTTGCTTATAGTAGTGAGGAGTGGAAGGATACTGGTTGTGAAATTGAGCAGCCGGCTATTACTGATGAAATAGATATTGCCGATATGACAGATGATGGTTACTCTGTCTCCAAGATATAGCTTGCAATGGAGACTGTGTGACTGAAGATGACTCTGGACAGACTTCCCATCATGAGATTGGTGGTATGTCCAAATGACAGAAGACTGACCCTGCTGATGTCTATCAGGATGGGTTAGTTGTTATTCATTAATCCAAACGTCGTTTCACCTCCTAAATTTGTGGTGGAGGTGGGAACAATAACTCTAAAAAAGACTGGGGCTCAAGGTGGTACAAAATTTGCAGCTACTGTGTCTATGGTGCTTGATCAGGTGCCTTCTCGTAATATACGTGCTAGATGGATGATGACTGCCCTAG
This sequence comes from Ottelia alismoides, assembly GCA_037367405.1. Classification (NCBI taxonomy): domain Eukaryota; kingdom Viridiplantae; phylum Streptophyta; class Magnoliopsida; order Alismatales; family Hydrocharitaceae; genus Ottelia; species Ottelia alismoides. The sequence continues at coordinate 32,034 of JAZKJV010003120.1, forward strand.
ACTCTACAATGGTGTTGGTTCTTTCGGCTTGGCATGAGTCATGGTTGTTGGGCTCACAAACCTGCAGGTCCTATCATGCTAACCAAGAGCTCCAGATGCTTGGTGATCTTGTCCAGTTTGTCCAGGTTCTTGGTTCTCTATTCAACCACGGCTAATTTCTCGAGATCGTGTGATTGTTTCTCGATAATGTCCACTTTGGACAGGTGGCTCCCTATGATACTCAGGTTGGATCTCTCATCCATGTCCTCATCACGCGACACCATGTTTACGGTCTTGTTGTTGATCTGGGCTACTTCTGATATGCTCAGGATGAAGATAAGGCGGCCTCTCATTAGAACATTTCTTCGAAGATCTGTCAGACAACATCTTCATCCTAGTTAAAATGAGAGCCACCACATGCGGCATCAATCAACCTCTGACTTTCTTGAGTCAGGCCCCTAAATAAGTGTTGGACCAAGTTGGTCCTCGAGATGTCATTGTGGGGGCACTTCTCTTGTAAGTCATTGAATCTCTACCGAGCTTCATGTATGGACTCATGAGGTTCTTGGGAGAAATTAGAGATGCGGGAATGCATCTGCTTTAAGAAACCCAGGGGATAGAATTTGTATAGGAACACTGACTTGAGTTCGTCCGAGGTCTTCACTTCCTTTCTCAAATGATTAATCCAATATAAAGTCTTATCCTGAAGGCTAAAGAGAAAGGCAGCCATCTTGAAATCCCTATTCGGATGTTATGGTAGAGAGTAGTGCTATAGACATGGCCAAACTGTTGTAGATGGATGTAGGGATCCTCATTGGTGTTCCTGTGAAACGAGGGAAGTAGAGACAAGAGCTTATGTTTCATCTCAAAATATCCATGGATTGGTGGAATCTAGATTCACTCAGCCATATGGCCAGCACCAGGATTGTAAGTCTCTTTCAGTGTAGGCATGGGAGCCTCTCTTCTTTCCTCATCTTCCCCTCTACTTCGTCCACCAACATGTGCTTCTCCTCCTCATCCTCCTCCACCTCTGTTCTCTCTATCTCTCCTCATCTCTAATAACATCTCCTGGAAGGCATCCTGAGCTTCGGCATGTATAGTCAATTGTGTCTAGATTGCCTGTATGGAGGTGAGTATCTGAGTGTTCAATTCATTCTGCTCAACTTAATGTTCCTTCTCTTTTGGAACCATCACTAAATCAGACTCAGAGGAAACAGAATCTTGATCTGTCTATCGATGATCTGCATGATGAAATGTATCTCGATCGGTCTGGAATTGTACACCAGATGTAGAGGTTTTCAAAATTAGGGTCATTTCTGAACATTGTTGAATTAGGCAATGTGTATGGAGACAGATCAATCTCTATCCACAAAGTAGGAACTTCCGAACAAGAATGATCCCAGTTTATCTAAGATAAAGAAGACGGGGGTCTTGAGAGTGGTTCATGAAATACTAACCAGTCTCTCTAGAATCACTCGAATTATTGGAGATATCGGAATTGTGGAATAGATGTGATCATCTGTCGAGTTTAGACTAACCCTTCCAAGACCCGACACCTTGAAGAACAAAAGGAGTAGAGATGTGGAATAATGAGCACGGAGATATACAAGCAATAAAATAAAGAGAAAATGAGAATTGTGCTCTGCCATAGAGGCTGAGCATGACCATATCACATACCTTGGTCTCAAAGACGAAGTACCTTTTTAAAATTTCCTTTTTCTTTGCGATTTTGTTTTGATAAAGTCTGAGCCTAAATGTAATATTCTCAAGTGTGGATTTTTTTACTCAAATATTTATATTTTTTATTATTTAAGTCCAAAAGTGTTATGCTTTTGAAGTTTCTATATTTACGTTTCACTCCTTTATTGACCATTTTGCAAGTACACAATATTTGGATTTTTTGTAATTTACTAGAGTAAAAAAAGTGGGAGAATTTCTTTATTTTGGTTTAGAAGTTTTTTTTATTATTCCCATGCCCTAATGTTCATGTAATTTACAAAATCCCTTGATACATTCTGATAATTACATGCAGGTCCCAGATTTTCTAGCATTAATAAAAAATAGTCAGAAAATATAAAAAAAACATTTCGAAAATTTTATGCATTCCTATTGCATGTTTCCTTGCGTTTTGAGATCTAAAATTGAAATAAATGTTAGTAGAATATGCCTCCCATTAATTCTACTATTTGAGCAAAATTTTCAACTAATTTGATGCTAAATTCATCATGTCTCTATGTTCGACCTATGGACTTGTCATTGTACTTTCTAAGTGTTTTCGAGCCTTTCTAGTGAATTATTTATCTGAAAAACATCTAATATCACGATTACACACAATGATACTTAAAACACACATGTTTAGTGCATCGATTTTTTTGCTTTCAGCATGAATATACTTGACCACTATACATACATACATACATATATTAAAATATAATCACTCAATCAGGATGCAGTGATAAGTTTGAAACACCAAATTAATAAGCTTTGATTAGGTTTTATCACCAAGAAAGATGACAATTATGTTTACTTTTTTGTTTTTTCATTGTAGAAAATTGGCCTATTTTTGGTATCCTAGTTGATATAATAATCGACAAACTATGTGAATTCTCTTACTTTAATATATATACATACATAAATACTTGGTTGAATGGGATCATGTGATAGTATTGTGGAATGGCGTCTAAATATGTACCCTAATATATTCCTCATTGAACGACCTAACAATCTTGGGCAAATCGTGGTTAACTCCTCTCATAAGACCACTAGGCAACCCTGTTGTATTTGGGCGTGGGTGTTATGCATACTATATAATATCAATATGGAAAAATTCCACTACAAAAGAATTGCCCTAAGCATCATGAAAAAAGCATCCCTTTGAATAATAACGTATACCAGATATACACCATATAACACATTAAGATGAAATCAATATTTTTATACAAAATAGAAAACAAAGCAACATCTTTTTTTGTGTGCAAGGCAATCAAAGCCGTATTAGGTGAAGGAAATCATCATGGCGATGTCCAACCGCATATATAAAAGAAGGGATTAAGACACCAGTATTCCAAGAGACCTGGAACGTGAAGCAAATAGAAGCGAAGAAGACCAAAGTTAGAAGTATCTTCAAAGCAGTAGCCATACTAAAAACATTCTGAAACAAAAACATCCTAAAAGCACTGGAGAGATCCTAAGTCCCATGATTGACATAGGTTAGGAGATTACTTCTCCCTCAAACACATGTTCATCGAACCAATGTTTTAAGGATAGTCCTACAACATGTTATAATTAGATAAAATCGACTGGTTATATAAATAGTCAGAAGCCATCAAGAAAACTTCACTCGTAAGTAACACATTATCTTCTCACCATCTACGACATCGTTCATTCCAAGCATGTGACAAATAGTAGTAAGCACAAGCTGTAACCATGATTTTTGGTACGAGGCAATAAAAGGATCGTCGGTTCTGATCATGAGGAAGAGTCTACAAGCACATTCATTAGCATCACAATTGAAAATAAAGTGATGAAACAATTCTTCATTTTTATGACGGAAATAACAAAAAATACCAAGTTATCTCTTGAGTTAGAATTTATTGTGGAAGAATAACTATCAAAAGAAGCTTATATGAGGAGCGTTATTAAAATTCTAGTAAATGGAGTGAGAACTATCTATAGTCCCTCCATTCATCAGGAAAGAATAACACCTTCTGATAGTGAATAAAGTTTTCCGCATAAAGGATAGCAAATGGTTTATAATTTTGATGTTAGAGAAGTAGTAGAAAATCTTTTCACCTCCATGAACACAAATCTTATTAATCCTACTTCTTAATGATTTTTCCCAACTAAAAGAATTCTCATATGTAGATAACATATCATAAATAGAGGCATGTTCTTTAGTGGCAAGATTGTAGTCTAGAGGGTGTTATATAACCACTTCAAGGTTATAACCAATTTTTGCATGCAAAAAAGCTATATCTTTTCCATTACATGTGTTCCAGTGAAGTCTCACTTGGAAACTATTTATGGCTTTGATGCATGCCTTCATGAAAGCTGAGAGAGATTTCTAGTTGCAACCTAGATCATCAATCCTTTGTCTTGATTTTATAATACCAGATCAAAGTGCTCCTTCATAATTTTCGTCTGTAGTATTTTCCAAAGATTTTTTTTGCAATGGAGGCTATATTAAACACTTTTAAGCTTAAGATACCCCAACCTCCATATTTCTTGGGGTAGTAGATGGAGTTTCCAAGTTGCTAGATGTCGCTTGTTCTTATTCAAATTTTCCATTCCATAGGAAATTGACATGGAAAGTATTGATCTTTTTTTTTCATCACATATTTTTGTATGAAAGCAATCGAGCATGTATCAGTAATAACCAAGGTTAAAGCCACATTAAGTAATGCATCTGGAAGAGATTGGAAGTTATAGAACTTACGGGCCGAATACATGCCATATGGTTGAGCACAATTCACAGGTTTTTCCTCCAATGAATGTAATGAATGCGTATGTTATCATCGTATCCTAAAAATCGATCAAACAAACAATTTTATTTTTATTTTTTTAGCCTGGTATAGTTCCAGGATCAGACTCAAGGAGACAAACTTTCAATTTATTGTATATGTGAAAGAATTCTTAGTGATTTAGGAACTTTGTATGTTTTTTTGATTTTCTAAGGTATTTTATATTTTTTATTTGATTTTAGAAGGGTATTTGTATTTCTATGTTGCTTTATGTAACATGTGATCTGTAATATAGGCATATGATTTTATATTTTTATATCTTTTGTATTCTATTCTCTATTTTTTTGGTGATTGTTAGAGGATTTTTATTGATTTTAAAAAGGATTTTTAACTAGAAAATAATGAAATTTATACAAACTATACATTTTTGTTATTTTAAAAATAGTAAACAATAAAAATATTTTTTATTATTTTTTATGTAATCGATTATTTAAATACCTTTAAAACAATGTATTGCACATATTTACATGTTCTTTATTGAATGAATTAAGAATTTTACACATATTTATTTTGTTATTTTATGTTATGTTATATATTTTGTATTTTTATTAGATTTTTTGTTATTATCCAATAGATGGTAATATCTAAATACTATTTTTATTGGATTGATTACTACTTATTTATATTTAATTGATTTTTAAATTCAAAATGCATTTTTGGTCATTGTTTTTATTTATTTAAATTATAAAAGGAATATATTTTTTAAAATACAAGTTATATGATATATAGTATTTTATTATTTATTCAATATAATTTGTATTTGATTTTTATTTTTAGTTTTTAATTTATTATATAAATAATAGGAAAATTATTTATTAGTAGGTTGCACATGAATTAAAAAGTAAGAACCAGGAAGTTTTCTTGCATGCGTGGAAATATGAGAAGTCACTGGGTGTATGCAAGCAAAATACTCAACCCATACATGTCCTACCACATGAGGATTCTCAGCAAGGACATGTTGAGGATTACAAATAAAACTAGGGTTTTGAATGATATTTGCCCCCAAAACATATGGAAATTGCATGTGCCTTGCATGTGGCCTTAGCTTGTGCAGCGGACGGTTGTGATTGATCGACCCTGATCTAATCGTGCGACTCTGCACTATCTAGAGCGTTGGGGTTGTTCTTCCCCAATTCATACAGGCTCCTTCTCCAAGCGGTGCCTCAGATCATCTAATGAAGGTTCACGTAGAGTTTGAACTTGAGGTGAAGGATGTAGTGAGGAACTCAACCAAATCGAATTCCTCATGCGATGATGCTCCACTCGTTCAGGTAGTGCTCTATGATGTTTCAACTTCCAGGCGATTGCTATCGTGACGACAAGGGATCTTGATGCTCGATCGACACTTGATGTTGATCATATGGATATCTGATGATTATTCTTCATCTTGATGTTCCTAGCGATCGATGACCTTTACTGCTCCGGCTCTCCAGCGCTCTCAACTGATCAATTGTCTCCAATCAGATATTCTAACGGTGAATGTTAGAATTTGCAATTGTTGCTGATGAAGACGAAGAGGACCTACAAGTTTGTAAATGCTACTCGAAGCTTGTGTCCTCATGTTTGTGTTAAAAAAATCGATTGATGGTCGGAAAAGGTGATGAGAATGATCAAATGGAAATCAAAATAAGAGAAGGGAAACTGATTGATATATGTGATTGAATTGAAATGATGATGACCATGTAAATTGATCCGAAACACGGAGATGGTGAAGACCTCTAATCGAGTTAATCAGAGGACGAATGAAATGGAATCAAATAAAATATGAACAGGAATCGAAGGTAATGTTGAAGATGGAATAGATATGAATCAAATGAAATCAAAAGTGGAAGAAAAAATGAACGAGGATCTCCGATCGGATTGATCGGAGATCGGGATCAAACCAACAGGACTGAAATCAAAACAAATCAATCTGACAAAAATAAAACTAAATCTAACCTAGGCGTATCTAATTAACTTGAAAATGGATGAAAAAATGGATCGTCGCCTCGACAACCTCGTGGTTGGAAGCTCATGTGGTAGAGATTGAAGCTTAGAGCTCGCTAGAGATGACCACACCTCTCCCGCTCCTCTCTTGCTCACTCAACAGAGGGGGACGAAACCCTGTCGTAGACCCTCGTTCTCATTCTGGATCGGTGGAAGAAGAAAAATAATGGTAGATCGTTTCTCCAGGAGCCATATGGAGGTATATATAGGTGGAGAAAGGGGAGAGAGGTGCAACACACCTGGACGAGCTTCGTCTGAGAAAACGAATGGCGAAGGCAGTGGTGGTCCGAAGCTAAAAAAATGGGAGAAGTAGACGGAAAAGGAAGAAAAGGAAGAAGGAGAAGAAGAAAGGCTTGAGATGGAGTTTGAATGGTGAAATGAATGCACCTAGCCAATGGAAGCTTGCCACATCAGTAGATCTATCACTAAAAGACAAGAGAAATAAAGACAAAATAGTATATAGAAATTATAAATACTTTACAAATTACATAATAAATAATTAATTAAATTAAAATAAGAAATATTTAAAATAAGAAATGCAAATAAATTAATGAAGAGCTTTATTATAAATTTTAATAATTAAATAATATTACTTATATAGTTAAAATAAATAAATACTCTAATTTATAGGTATATTATACCTATATAAATAATACGCATATTTTTAACTTAATAATTTCACATATATCTTAGCATTTTTTATATTTTATTAATTTAATATGTGATTTAATGATTTTAAATATATTTTTATTTTAATTTTAAATTGTTATTTACATGTATAAATAGATTAGTTTATGTACAATACAGTACATTATACCAATAATTAGGGATTTGTATTTATTTACATTATTTTTGTGGATTTTATTTATTTTTTATGTTATTTACAAAGTATATCATAAATACAATATTTACAAAATATTAAACAGAAAATAAGTATCAAAGAATAAATATAAATACTACAACAACAAAGCCTTTCCCCACATTAAGTAGGGTCAGCTACATGGATTCTTTGCCTCCATTCAGGTATATCTTGGGTCATTCTCAGGGTTAGATACAAAAAAACTAAGATCCCTTCAGATAGTCTCATTCTAACACTTCTTGGGACTTCCTCACCCATTCTTAGCCGGCTCAACATTCCAAAACTCGCATCTCCTAAATGGTGGCTGACCTTTGCAAATGGCCAAACCACTTTTTTATGCAATTTTCTCCCATCTTATCCTCGATCAGAGTAACACCAACTTTCCTTTCGATTGCATCATTCCAAATCCGATCTTTACGTGTATGTCCACACATCCACCTTAGCATTTTCATTTCTTCTATTTCCATTCTCTACACATTTCCATGGTTCACATGGCAACATTCAGATCCATAGAGCATACCAGGTCTTACGACTATTTTGTAAAACTTTCCATTGATTTTCAAAAAAAATTTCTATCACATATAATAATAGAGGATCCTCTCCACTTTAGTCAAACTGTATTTATTTTGTGAGTAACATCTCCATTAATTTCACTGTCATGTTGCAAAATAGATCCCATGTATCTAAAAGAATCTTTCTTCTCAATGTTATCATAACCAATATTCACTTTGATTCCTTCACCATTGCTTCCATCAAAAGTGCACTCTATATATTCAATATTAGCCCTACTTATACAAAAACCTATAGTCTCTAATGCATGTCTCCAGACCTCAAGCTTCTCACTTACTCTAAATCTAATCTCATCAATTGACAAAATATCATTAGTGAATAACATACACCAAGGCATCTCATCATGGATGTGATTACTCAACCCATCCATGATCAAAGTAAAAAGGAATGGACTCAAAGTTGAACGCTCATGTCAAAATAGTTAGTCCTCCCATACTGGATCCTTAACAAGATGAAGCCATGTCATACATATCCTTTCTGAGGTTAATGTATATGACAGGTACATGTCTCTTCTCTGAAACTCTCCACAATATCCCATGTGGGAGAGAATCATAAGACTTCTCCAAATCAATAAAAAACATATAAATATCCATTGTTCTCCACGGCAAGTGGATGGATTCAATAGTTGAACAACCTGGCATGAATCCAAATTGGTTTTTTTTACTTTGGAAACTTACCTCAACCTTCTTCTGATCACATGTTCTCAAATTTTCATAGTATGACTCATCAAATTTATACCTATGTAATTAGAACAATTTTGAATGTCCCCTTTATTCTTATAAAGAGGCACCATGATGCTTCTCCATTCTTCAGGCATTTTCTTACTTCGCCAAGTAATATAGAATAAATTTGTAAGTCAAGTCAAACTGTACTCATCTAGAACTATTCATACTTCTATAGGAATGTCATCAGGTCCTACAACTTTCCAGGGTTTCATAAACTTCAAAAGCCAAAAGATTGTACATATATATATATATATATCAATAGAGTCCTAGAACCTACTTTTTGCATGTTAACTCTGTTTTCAGTGAAACCACTTTCATTGGATAGATAATTTTATAACACGAACTTTAAAAGTGAGTCTTCCTAATTCAGGGTTCATATAGTCGAGATATGTGCCTCAAAAGATTACGTTTAAATGTTTCTAGTTTCAAGATTTATTGTTATTTATTCACAATTATTTTTAAGTTATAGTTTTATATTTTTCTACTAATTTCACATTTATTTTAGAGAAAGAATTATATCAATTGGATTTGGTATGAATTATATAGAAAATCAAGAAGTTTAATTTACATATAATACAAAGTACAATCGGGTCTAAAAACAAAACTCTCACCAGTGACTCTAGATTTTTTTAAGCACTTTTAATAAAATAGTAAATTATAGTTAGAAGTTGAAAAGAGAGTTTGGTCAATTTTTATTTTTCTATGAATAGTTATGAACTAGGGAATTTGACTTTTACGGGTTTTTCAGGGATGGTTTTATCCCCTGATTTTAACCTTATAATTTTGATAGAATTTTTATAAATACAGCTAATTATTATACAAAATTAAGTAAATAAAGTTGGGAGAATATTTACACATGTGATCTGAATAAATAAGCGAAGTTTGTACACTATAAAAATAATGGGAATTTTTTATTTTATGTATAAAATTAGTTATTTTTGTGGTTTTCTTAATTTATCCTTATATCTTTCTACTTATTAGTTAGGCGACCAAGTTAGTACTGACTTGGTCTCTGGGTTAGGTTCTAAGTCTATACATATATACATATTTACAACCTTTGTTTTCTTTCTCTTTTATTTTCTCTCTCTTTATTCTTTTTATGGTATTTTTTAGTGTTTATTTTGTATTTTTATTAATGAAGCATGTATTTACAAAAGTGATATTTTATTTGATATTTACATGTATTTGATAGGGATTTTAGATAAAATGCAAGAATAACGTAGATGAATCCAGATTCATCGAGAGGTAAATATAGTACTATAGAATAAAAATTTTCTGCAAAAGCGAATGATAAGCAGTGAAATCCAATCAGAAATAGAAACCCAACAATCACAACGTACAATATGTATACATGGAAACCCAGGCGGGTAAAAACCACGACCCAAGCTAGCCTAACTTAGGATTTTCAATAAGCCAATACAACCAACTTTTTCACTATATCTTGAGATATTTAAACGGACAACGCAATCGATTACAAAAATGTAACAACGTTTGATCACACACCAAAGTCACAACTTTGGATTAAAACACGAAAGTCAACACTCCAACAGAGCTAGCTGCAACACCTCTCACTTCACCTCGAGCTTCATGTAGAGAGAACTCCAAGAGTATATGCAAAATAGTGATAGTTGAACAAGAGAATCAATTATCTAAGCTGACAATATAATATTAATTATAATAGTAAGATCAAAATAATCAAATCAGTAGAGAGATTATATCAATAAGATATTCTTATACTTGACTCAAACAGATTTATCTCTAAAGCATATGAAAGCTATGTAGTTGAAAAATATCACCAACATTTTATAAGTAGCTTCAAAAGGATCTTTTACTGCAAACAAAGAGCTTGAGGAGCTTGATACAAATCAGGACTAGCTTTCAACTCAGAATTCTTGTCTCTCGAATGATGAATGATGAATCTATGATTCATTAACATTCTGTCTGCATTTTATCTTAAAACCCTTAACAAATATATGTAAATATATAATAATTTCCACTTTTTAACAAAATCACATTTATGAATAAAAATGCACTTTTATGCATTAAAATCATGTAAATAAATAAAAGAATAAAAATAAAGAAAATAAAAATAAAGGCATATTGTAGATATGTATGTATGTACGATATGACTTGTAAAAATAAAAATAGCTGATATATATATATATATATAACCTAATCCCCGAGACCAAGTTAGCATGGATTGGTCAATAAATCAAAAAGTAGGGGGATATAAGGAAAAAAATAAAAATATTTTATTTCGCACTCCACACATTATTCATTAATTATCCAATAAATACCAAAACTTTAAATAATTTTAATTAATTCATATTAATATATTTTCAACAAATTCTTTTCCATATTAATTCTAAAAATGTATAGAAAAATATAAAAATGTGTTAAAAATATTACCTTATATACATACCAAGAAATCCAACCTGTAAATTGTCAAAATCCCAACTTCCGAACATCATAACTTTCTCATATGAACTCCAATTTCAATCTACTCATCTTTAAAGTTCATAAAATAGTATTATCTAATTAATGATGGTGATTTCACTAAAATCAGTGTCCGTTTGCAAAAGATTGGTTTTGGGACCTAACCACAATTGGGTTTCTGGGTATTTATTTTATTTAGAACACAATATTTATTGTTTTAAAAATTTTATAATTTCTAATTTTTTTCTGGATCTTGTTTTTAACCTTAACTTCATTTTTTTTAGCTTATTTATTTTTTAATAAAATCAAAAACCCTAATTTATAGATATAAATGAACTGTATACCTTGTATACTTATTTATTAATATACTTAAATTAATATTAAAATCTATAAAAATTTGTACATACTTTATTTATTAACCTAATGATTAATAAAAATATAAAAATGATATATTGTTTGGTAATTTATTAAATTAAAAATTAAATAATTATTTATTAAGTATTATTTACACTTATTTATTAATATAATATTTATATTTCGTAAAATATTTATTATTTATTAAAACTAATTATACCATAATTTAGATATTTAATTATCTAAATTTTTGGTTTATTACCTATTTAAAATTATGTTAGTTACTATTTATTATCTATTTATAAGGTATTTAGTCCATCCTGGCCAACCAGGTGCTGACATGTGTTAGTACCTAGGAGCTTCTTCTATAACAAGAAGCAGTTGCTTCTGTTATCACTAGCCGACCTACACTTAATTCTTCCCGACATCTCCTAACCTCTTTCTCCGATCTAATCCATTGATTCTCTTCTCCTAACTAACTAGATCCACGCCCATTGTAGATTCCTATCTAATATCCATCAGATTCATCTATAAAAGCCCTTCAACTTCGCCATTAACAACAAACTGCTACTAAGCTTTCCATTTCTAGAACTAACTGGTCGTCGACCCTACTTTCCCGTCGTGCTCCGCCTCATTCCGGCCATGACATGGCTTGCGGATCACATCCCGTAGAAGACGAGTCAACGGAGGAGGGTTCCAAGGCGGAGCGTCACCTTGCGTCGGAGCTTCGCCGCCTCGTTCAGCTCCGAGAAGATCGCCTCATCGAGCCATCACCAAGAAGGTCTTACACCGTTAAAGCCCCTGGTCAATTCCTTCATCCTTTATAATTTTCTTTCTCGATATACGTGCCATCATTAGCCAACCTAATCACATGATTAGAAACTCTAATCATCTCTATTAGACACATACCATTCCTACCCTTCAAATACGTTCGAATCAACTCAAAATCGTCTCCATTTCTTTCCACTTTCATTGTTCTCCTAATATCTGGAAACTCATTATATAACTTGCAAATCACAAATCCTTGGGTGATTTCTAATGCAAATCGAGCACACAAAATTATTTGCAGGTTGATCTTCCAACTGGAGCATCCTTTTACCATTTGGAACTCATAATTAATCGAAGAATAAATGTATCTAAATAAGCTTTCATCAGCAGCAAAACTTGACATGACTGCCATCTTCATCGCATTATTCCAGCCACCTCCGCCGACCTTGAAGCTAGCCCATCGCAGGCGAGCTCAGAGGGAGAAGGAGTCTCCCTCCTGACCCTACTGGAGGTCTAAGAACCCCGTCAACTACCGAGGAGAAATCAGAGAAGGAGACAACATCGTCACACGTCAGGTGAAGAACATGAAGAACACCCCAGACTGTACATGCTCGCAACATATGGACATAGTGGATGGCTCGGATCACTTTACAGATTATAATTTCAGCCGTAGATGAAGGGGTAGAATATTTGCAACATAGCACAGACAAAGATCCAGACTTTCTAACAGCTCCAGAGATTTTCCAGAAATTGCATTTAGGTCCCTACGTAAGGACCTAAATGCAATACTTTTAATTTTCTTTTCAAATCAGTCCATGTCAGGGTCCAAATTGTAACAGACTTTAAACCTTTTCTTTGCATTTATGCCCCTGGGTTGTAGGGATGTTTTAAACCTTTATCTTGTTGTATTTCTCTTTGATTTTTCTAGAGTAGTTACACAACTACCATAGATAAATTTCTAGCTATTTTTATATCTTCGTCGCTTTGATTTTTGTAAAATCGTGTTAGTTTTGGGTGTTTCTTTGAGATTGTTGTAAATTCAAGAAGATAATGAAATTTCTTGAGATTTCATCTTTCATCGAAAATCGTCTATGGTAATTCTGCCTCCTCAAGTTCGACCTAGGCACACTTACGTGGATAAATATTAAAGTGTAGATAAAATATGAGAGATTTATATGTCTCCTATTTTATTCATTTTTGTTTGATCGATCGAAATCTGATCTCCATGGTTCTTTCTACAACAGACAACTCTCTCTCTTCTTTAATTAACCATGGGCTAGATTTTGATTCATCAAAATGGCACCGTTGCCGGGGAGGCATTAGCTTTACCTCGGCTTTTGGCCTAACTTCGAGATTTTCTGATCTTCTTGTTTATACAGTTTGTTTATTCTTTTTTCATCTGATTTTTTTACGACTTTTATAAATTTTCTTCGGTTTTTACATCCTTTTGTGTTTCTTTGATATCCTTCAATTTTTTTACTTTTTTTTACAGTTTTTTTGTGTTTATTTTTATAATTAACTTTTGTAGGGCCTACAGGATCAGTCTGCTTCTTCAGAAGCTAAAACAGTTGAAAATGTAGAGACCGACTCCTTCTCTCATGGGTCGATTGCAAAGGGCAGAATTAGTTAGGATTTTTCTTTTATTTGTAATAATTTTGTAAAAAATAAGGGCACTTGCCCGTTTTTCAGTTTTCTTAGAAGGGCCCCGTACGGGCATCCTAACTTATAATTTCCCTCCCTTTTTCTCGGGATCTGTGTCACCAAGTGTCGTGCATTCAGGAGAGCAGGGCACCCACCACGGTTTTCCTTCGCATCAATGGTTTTTCCGCAACTTTTTACGAGGCTAGGTGCTTGTTAAGGTGTTTTTTTCGATTTTTTTCCTCTATACTTGCACCTTCGTAGTTAGTTCTAGGACTCGCAACCTAGGTGCATGCTTTGCTAGGATAAATAAAAGAAAAAAATTTGCTAGACGTTTTGTTTAAAAAATTCCAAAATAAAGAGATAACCAAAAATAAAATCGGGACTTCTTAATTACTTGATCTAAAAAATAAATGTAAAGATCATTTGATTTAGGGAGCAACCCCCACACATGGATTGCAGGTACATTTATTTTTTAGAATTTGGAAAATGTACATGAAATCCATGTGTGGGGGTTGCTTCCTAAATCCATGTGTGGAAAATGTACCATGTGTGGGGGTCACTCCCATGTGTGGGGGTTGCAGGTAAATTTTTTAGGGATCACACACTCTTATTTTCGATAATTTGTGAAAATATTTGTTTGCTAACATAACCCTAACACTGATAAGATAAAAGACCGAACTTTTACGGTCATCACCAGGTTGTGTTGGTGAATTTAGGGTTGTTTTGTCTTTTCTTGAGAGGCATGCGTTATCGCTTCTTATACACCTTTACTTCGAATCTCTTGACTTGACATCGTGCTCTCCCGATTATTATCTTGATATCGAAGATTACGAATCGACGACTTTTCCGCTCAGACTCTGTGAGCTCTCGACGATCCATCGTCTGTCATACATCTTCACAAACTCGGGATGATACTCTTCTTGAGTCGGTCCCATCTAATGTCAAGGAGAGTCAGACCCAGACTCCCTCTCCTCCCAGCCCGTCTTTTGAGGAAGACCCCCACCTTAAATCATTGTATCTGTCTCCTGCACAATTTTCACTGAGTTCTTATGAGACCTTTTCCTTCCCAAATAATTCAAAGGATATGGCTCGTAGGTTGGGACAAGTTGAGGACAGAGAAATGAAGGACCGACAGATTGGAGAACAACACACTGATGGAAGACCAGATCCAGCCGTAGACATCACGACGGGGATTCTAGACACGCTTCAGCAGATGAATCTACATATTCGAGATCAATTTAGAGTCCAAAACGAGCTACGAGCTGAGATCGTTGCACTTAGAGTAGGAGCCGGGAACCCGCCACTGCCTTCCGTGGTTCCCGCAACATTCAGAGACGAGTACAACCCTCGTGTCAGGACGCTACATCACTAGATTCGCTTACCACTGAATCAAGGGCAATACGAGTTGCGTACATCCTTTATTTCATTTCTTCCCAAGTTTTACGGGAATGCCGTAGAGGAGTCGTTTACCTTTTTACAACCGTTCAAGATGATTTACGGTATGACTAATTACCCTGGTGTTACGCCGGAGGTTGTTCGCCTCAAAGCCTTCCCATTCGCCTTAGCAGATAAAACATTTTTACTGGCTTAATCATTTGGGGAGGGAGATATCAGTGTGGGACAACCTTAAGTCCACGTTCCAGTGTAAATTATTTCCACTGGGACAGACGAAAATGACGAGGAGCTAGATCTCCAACTTCACTCAGCTGTCGAATGAATCATTCCACGAGGCGTCGGATCGATTCAAGGATCTTACCGAGAGAATCCCTCATCATGAGATACCATTGAAGGTGCTAGTGCAGAATTACTTTGGAGGACTCCAGTCGGATGTCTAGGGCCTCGTGAGTGCTGCATGTGGCAACAGTAATCTGAATTGGGATGTCGAGTCTATATGGTCTATCTTTGAGGGGATGGCAGAGAACTCAAGAGTCGTTGACTCTACTTGGGCATCCAGAAGGCCTCACAACCACCACACCGCTTAGAGCATCATAAGGTGGCAAACATTTCGGATTATGAATCCAATACCAACATGGGATACATTAGCGAAAAATTAACGATGGTAGATGTGATTCAGAGACAAGTTCAGGACTTGCAGTCGCTGCGAGAGTTGGAGAAACTCTCATCACTCCCTCAACAGCTGAGCTATCTGACGAAGAAGGTGATGGACCTGCAGCTTCAGTACCAATAGTCTCACGCTTCTTCAACTTCTTAACCTGCTCGAAGATCTTTACCCGCTCCTCCCACCCGACAAATCCACTTCATCCAGAGTGAGTTGGGTCAGCCTACAAAGACTCCGCAAATTGATTGTCAAGAGGACCAATCTTATGCCAATTCCAGCCACATCACCAGCCCTGGAGACACTCATGTTGAGCCTCAAGCCACTCTTGATATCAACGAGATATGGTACAATCCAATTCAGTCACCATCACAGTTTACTCCTCAGAGTGTACACCACCAACAACAGCCGCAACATTACAAACATCCGCAGCATGGACGTCTGCAATATTAGCACCGACAGAATTTCATGCAGCAGCAGTCTCACCAGAATTTTTATTAGAGACCACATTCTTTTCAACATCCTGCTCTGCACTAACAACTAAATCATTACCAGCAACACCAACAACAGTCTCCATATACGCCCAAACGATCTCCTCAATTGTACGCTCCTCAGCAACATATGCCGAGGCAGGAGAGAGTAGAGAGCCAGGGTTATCACGGTGAACATGAGATATCTTCGCAAGCCCTGGCGTTGAATCATATCATGTATATGCTGAGCATGCTCTAGACCACACACAAGACTGAAATGGAGCGGGTTAACCATTGTCTGGACGAGTTAACCGCACCCAAGACCACTCTTCAAGCCCAGCCCTAAGATGAATCTGAATAACAAGAGGAGGCACCCAGATCAGGTAGACACCACAACAGGTATGATCACTTTTCCAGAACTTTTATCTAACTTCATTCGTCTCAGGAGCGGTAGATCACTAAGAGCACCTGATCAGGAAGAAGAGATGGCATAAGGTGAAGAGCGAGAGCCAAGTGTTGTGCCAAAGATTTCTCGAGGATCGGAAATTAATGATAAATAAGTAGTTGTTATCCCCAAAAATCACGTGACAAACAATTTTTTTTTATTTTTTGCTACTTATTAACCTGTATAGCAGATAGAGTCGAACTCAGGGAGGCTACAAATCCCGAGGGTTATTCAATGAATCGAAAATCCATTAAGAGAAAAACATGAATCTCAAAGGATAAATATCCTTTGTTTTTGTGATTTTTTCATATTTTTAATTTTTTTATTTCATTTTTTATTTTCTAATTTTCAAATTTTTAGTAATTTTAATTTTGCAATTTTTTTATTCTCAAAAATAATGCGGAGTAATATTTACAAGATCAAAAATACGCACACCAACTCTTTTTATAATTTTTTAATTTATTAAAAATATCAGAAAAATTCAGAGAAAATGTTTTTTTTCTTTTGAAAGTTTTGAAATGTTTTTGGGAATTTTTGTGAAATTTTCAGAAGTTTTTCTATTTTTTAAAATCAAACAGTAAGAAAATGCGAAATTGTGCACATCTTGGAGTAATTCGCAACTTAAAATTATTTTAAGTGCTCAAAACTATGGCATTTTTTTATGACAAAAGAGAAGCAATTATCTATAAACAAGGACTGAAATCACTATTTTTGGATTTTTGTAGAATTTTCTATGATTTTTATAAATTTTGGTATTTTTCTATTTTTTGGGGTTTAAATTATTAATGCACGAAAAATGGATAGAAATTAAAAGATAACAAAATACACATACACTAATTTTTTTCGAATTTTAAGCAATTTTTCGAATTTTTATATATTTTCAAAGTTTGGGCAGACAAAAAGACACTGTTTTTTTTATTTTTTTAAAATAGCAAATGTCAAACAAATGCTACAAAAAATTTATATAATGAAAACATTACAGCGGGAACATATAGAAACTTTCTCAGAATTTTTACAAATATAAAAACATTTATTCCATTCAAAGAGAGCAAGCAAGTTAAATGTCTGAAATACAAGGACCAGAATGCAATTATTTAAAAAGTTTTTGCAGAAGATGTAGAAATAATAAATGTACGTCTGAAAACGGATATTTACCCAGAGACCACGTGCAATGCACGTGCCTTAAATTTGGCAGGGACGGATTTGTAATTTCAAAAACTTAGGGGGGAGACCTGTAATTTACCTAAATATATTTAATACCCCTAGGGTTCTTCTTCCTGTTCTCGTTCTTTCGTTAATGCCAAGAGGGGGTGCCACTGCCCTTCACGGGGGCCGACGTCGCACGGGGGCAGGGGTACGCCGCGTGGATGAGAGGTCATAGTGGAAGGATGGATGGTGGAGGTGTGGTCGACGGTGGCTGCGAGGCGGTGCTGTGAGGGAGGAGCACCGTGTGGCAGAGGAGAACCAACGACAAGTGGCGCCGGCTGGAGCGGGACTGGCGATTGGGGAAGCCAAAGCACAGCGCGGGGTCGCGCGGAAAGGTGCTGGGAATCAAGGTGGGGGATGCTGGAGAGCTGCTCAGGGGCAGCACAGGCAGGGTCGTGCATGGCTGGATCTCGTGCAGTGGCGCAAGGCGTGGGCGATGCTTGGAGGGCGGCGGGCGTGGGGCGCCGCTAGGCAACCTGCTTTTTATTTTTTTTATTTTTTGCAAATAGAACTGTAAACAGGGAGTGAGATATTTTTTTATTATATTTTTTATTTTTTTTAAGTTTTCCTGAAAACAAATGTTAAAGAAAAACAAAAAAATATATATTTTTTATTTTTTTATTTATTTACAAATCATAAAATGAACGGGGATCCGGTGAAAGTGAAAGGGATCGAATCCAATTCTCCGCCCATCGTGCGTGGTCGGAGTTGATAGATCATGAAAGATAGAAAATGAATGTGGAGAGATCGAGAGAATGAGATGAAAGCTCGAGATCGATGGAAAATAAAAGCGTGATGGATTTTAAGATCAAGATAAAAAGGCAATGAAATAAAAGTGCGAGAAATAAAACTATGATTAATCTAGGATAAAATAATGGAAAAGGATCTCAACTTAGGAGCGGAAAATGATCGTGATCACCTCGACGAAGGCCGACTCGCTGTCACCGGACGACTCGGAGGCTAGATACTTTTCTCGACAAGATGACTCTCGGAGATTGGGCTCCTCTCACTAAAGATTAATCAAGTTGGAATGAGAGAGAAGGAGCCATCTAAATAGAAAAGATAATGGAGATGAAATTTGAATTTTTGACTTTTTGGATAAAGGGATAAGAGATATGAAAATTGAAATGAGATAAATATAAAGAGAGATAAAGTTATTTACAAAATTAATTGTTTTTTTAATTTTCATCACTTTATTTAATTGAATTTAAAAATATTATTTTTTAATTTTTTATTGTGGTTAATCAAAAATAGCAACTATATACATATACTATATACATATATGACATTATATACAAGGGTAAATGAGGAAATTAGCTTCTTTTTCTTTTTTTGAATTTTTTTATTTTTATTTTAAAACAATTAGTAAAAATAATTTACAAATATATACAAATACAATATTTGCAAAATACATAGGAAAGTTGCACAAACCACCCCAGAAAACCAACTTTTTACTCGTAACTCCAAAAAAATATGAAATTACAGCCATTTTAAAGATAATTTAATTTAGAAACTAATAAAATGAGATTGTTCAATTTGAGTTTATATGGAGACGGAATTGATCTTTCAATTAGTGTTTAGTGGCTTTTTCCAAGTGTGGTTGCTTTTATTCTATACATGATTTAATTGTGCAATTATTTTTATTAATTAGAACACATTTTCATTTACAACTTTGGTTTTGAAAGTTATTTGATTTGAGGCCAAATAATGTACAAATAAATTAGTGTCAGTTTTTTCAGATATATACAAAATAAGTGAGAAGTATTTACAACAACACACATACATATTTTGGATTTTCTGCTTCAGGATCCTATCTCCTCCTACTTTATTCCTGGTCGATCTGGTCAAGTCTTGATCTTCTCTCGGGGTTCGGGTCAGCATGTATCTATTACATATATATACAGTCTTCTTTTTTTATTTTCTTTATTTTTCCTTTCTTTCTTTCTTTATTTATTTTAGGTTAAAATAATATACAAATATACAATATTTATACTCAGATGCAAGTTAGTAAGAATATGGAGTTAGTGTTATATACATGTGTTTTATAAGGGATTTTAAGCTAAAATAAATGAATAAAGATGACGAATCGCAGATTCCTCATCCCCCTATGCTTTACCTTTGCTAGTCCCTTAGCAAACACTTATTTGAAAGAATAAGTGAAGAAAAGGAAAAAGAAAAAGAAAGGGAAAATAAAGAAAGTAGGACAATATTGAGTATTAAACTTATCTTCCTAAAATTGTAGTTTCGAGCTCTGTCGTACCTTTGGATTTGTAGTGTGTCGGAACTTCTGTAAGACTTAGAATTTTAAAATCGACAGCCTTCAAGTTCTACACATCATTGTCACAGTTTCGGCTCAGAAGTCATCTTAGACCAATCCTCTTCCCAAAGCATACCCTATGAACATTGACAATAGACTCATGTGTGTGAAAGGTTTTAGCTCTTCCCATCTAGAATGACGGACTACCATGCAAATATCCTCTCCAATAACTCATCCTCAGGGAGTCAGTTATTTCGTTAGAAGGAGAAAGGAATTGGAGGATGGCCAGAATAGTCACCTCTCCTTGTGAAGCTGGCCAGTGTAGCCGAGTCTCCACAAAGATCTACAGGTTTTCTTGATGCTTGGACCTTTTTGTTCATATATTTATTTGGTAGTGGCTTCTTTGTATTTGGATTTTTGGCGGTTCTGCTTGGATCTTGTTGTGCCCCTACAGATATAGAATCTTTTTGTTTCCGTACATGTTTTGGGGTCTTAGAAAAAATTGTGCCTAGTCGTTGTTGAGCAGGAATTCGAGGGACTTTTGAATTTTTTTCTTTTTAACTTTCTAGCAATGGCAAAATTTTGTTGTGAGCGAAAACTATTGGGGTTGGAAAATTTGTTGATAAAAATGATATGTTGTGGTCGTTGCTTTTATCCCCTAAACCAGTGTCAACAAAAAAATTATTTTTTTTTATTTTTGCTACTTATTAACCTGTATAGCGGACATGGTCGAACTCAGGGAGGCTACAATTCCCGAGGGTTATTCAATTAATCGAAAATCAATTAAAGGACACTATCCTTGGGTTTTGTGATTTTTTTGAATATTTTTATTTTTTTTAATTTTTTTATTCTGTTTTTTTGTATTTTTCCAAATTTTAATGATTTTAGTTTTGCAATTTTTTTTATTTTCAAAAATAACAAACCATATGAACAAGGACAAAGATATGCACTCCAACTTTTTTTTTGCAATTTTCAATTATATCAAAAATGCTCAAAAAAATGCAAAGAAAATATTTTTGGGTTTTTCAAAGTTTTAATTTTTTTAAAGAATTTTTGTAGATTTTTCGGATGTTTCTATATTTTTCTAAAAATCAAATAGTGAGAAAACAAGAAAATGTGCACAGCCTGGAGTAATTTGCAATTTAAAATTCTTTTAAATGCCCAAAACACCTGGTAATTATTTTTATGACAAACTAAAAATAATTATCTACAAACAGAAACTGAAATCACATTTTTTGGATTTTTGTAGAAATTTTTATGATTTTTATAAGATTTATGATGTTTTTCAAATTTTTTTGGGTTTTATAAATAATTAATGCGTGAAAATTGGTCAGAAATTAAAAGTATGAAATCAAACTACCCTATTTTTTTTGGAATTTTTTGAGCTATTTTCGATTTTTTATGAATTATTGAATTTCAAGAAGACAAAAAGGTACTGTTTTTGATTTTTAGATAATAATAAATATATTCAAAATGCAATGAAAATTTTATGCTAGATGGATAATCACATCAGGAGCATGGCACATTTTTTGCAAAATTTTTGGATCATGAATAACATTTATTTCAATCAAAAGCACAAGCAAATCATTGTTCTGCAGTTCAGGGACTTAAATGTAAATAATTCAATGTTTTGCATCAGATAAATAATAAAAATAAAGAAAAGGAGAGAAATCACAATTTTTACCAATAGATCATGTGTCTGCCATGTGCTTGAGGAGGCGGGGATATTTCTACAAATTTGATAACCTCCGGGGATGAAGATGCAAATTTTCCCTTTTTTTTAAACAAATCCAAGCCCTAGAGGGCTTTCCTTCGTTTCTCTCTTCACATGAGACCAACAAGAGGGAACAGTGCCGCCGCCACCCCTTCTTCTTCGGTGGGCAAGGGCGGCGGGCTGGAGCGGAGGTAGCGGGCACAAACGGCGGCTGCCTGGAGGTCCGTTGGCTGGACACGCGTCTACTGCACGGAGGAGAGGGCGGAGCGCTCGGGCTGGAGGCAGCCGAGGGTAAACGCGGGCGTGGCCGCGTGTTGGTCCCGACGAGGGGGCTACGGGCTTAGGCAGTCGGCGTCGATGGTGGAGGGGGAGCGTGGACCAGCAGCCTGGAGACAGTGGTCACAACGATGGTCACAACGACAGAGGGATGCGGAGATCGATTCCTCCTCGCGGCGGTGGAGGCAGAGGGGCGCGGGATCGGAGGTCACCCGCGCGCGGGCGGAGGAGGAGGCGGTGCTACGGGAGGTGTATGATGGAGGGGCTGCGGCGCCTGGGCGCCGCCGCCCCTTCTGTGTTTTTTTTTCTTTTAATTTTTTTGGGTGTAATTTGGATGTAAACATGGAATAAAAAATGAATAAATTTTTTTTTAATTTTTTTGTAAATCCAAAAATAAGAAAAGAAAGTAAGAAGATTTTTTTTTATTTTTTTTTATTTTTTTAATCTTTTTAATGTTTCCCTGCAACACAAACATTAGATGAATAAGAGATAACAATTTTTTTTATTTTTTTATTAATGAATTTGCACAAATCAATGTTAGAGAAAATTTTTTTATTTATCTACAAACTCGGAAAGTGAATGGGGATTCAGCGAAAGATGAGGGATTCGAATCCGATCTCCGGCCACCGTACGTGGTCAGAGTTGACAGATCGTGGACGGTAGAAAATAGAACGTGGAGAGATCGAGAAAATGAGATGAAAACACGAATCGGATGGATCAAAATCGTGATGAATGCTTTTTTAAGATCTAGAGGAATAAAAAATGATGATGAAAATAAAATGCGACAAATAAAATGCGATTCAACTAAGATAAAAATGTGAAGAAAAAAAATTGGATCTCACCTTAGGAGCGGAAAATAGACCGTGATCTCCTCGACAAGACCGACTCGCTGTCACTGGACGGCTCGGAGGCTAGGCAACTTTCTCGACGACATTTCTCTCGGAGATCGGGCTCCTCTCTCTAAAGATTGATCAAGTTGGAATGAGGGAGAAGGAGCCATATAAATAGAAAAGAGACGAAATTTGAATTTTTGAATTTTTATAGGATAAAGGAAGATGAAAATTGAAGTGAAATTTTGAAAAAGAGAATTGAAAAATAAAAATGAATTTTTGAAATAGAGAGATGAAAAATGATTTTTTTGAATTTTTTGGTGGAAGGGAGATGAAATTTGAAATGAAGATAAAAGAGAAAATAAAATAATTTAAAAATTATCTATTTTTTTTGCATTTTCGTCACTTTATTGAATTGAATAAAAAATGTTATTTTTTTATTTCTTATGAAGGTTAATTAAAAATAGCAACTATATACGTATAATACATACATATGTGATACTATATAAAAGGTTAAATTACGAATTAGCCTTTTTTTGCTTTTAAAGAATTTTAATTTTTTATTTTTATTTTAAGAAATCAGTGGGATTAATTTACAAATAAATACAAATACAATATGCACAAAAATACTTGGGAAAATTTCACAAACCACCCCAGAAAACCGACTTTTCAACCGTAACTCCAAAAATTATGAAAATACAGCCATTTTAAAGATAATTTAATTTCAAGTCCAATGGAACTCAGATTGATTCAATTTGAGCTCATATGGAGCCGGAATTGGTCTTTCAATTAGTGCTTAGTGGCTTTTTCCATGTGTGGCTACTTTTATTCTGTATAAGATTTAATTGTGCAATCAATTTTAGTAATTTGAATACATTTTTATTTACAACATTGGTTTTGAATGTTATTTGATTTGAGGTCAATTAAGGCACAAATAAATTAATGTCAGTTTTATATAGATATATACAAAATAAGTGAGAACACATTTTTTTTGGATTTTCTAGTTAAGGACCCTATCTCCCCTACTTTATTTCTGGTCGATCAGGTCAAGTCTTGACCTTCTCTCGGGGGTTCGGGTCACCCTGTATACAGTCTTCTTTTTTTTATTTTATTTTCTTTATTTATTTTTTTATTTTCTTTATTTTTCCTTTCTTTCTTTCTTTATTTATTTTAGGTTAAAATTAGTCAGAATTGTACAATATTTACACACAAATGTAAGTTAGTATGAATATGGAGTTAATGTTAAATGCAGGTGTTTTATAAGGGATTTTAAGCTAAAATAAATGAATAAAGATGACGAATCGCAGATTCGTCACCCCCCTATGCTTTACCTTTACTAGTCCCTTAGCAAACACTTATTTGAATGAATAAATGAAGAAAAAGAAAAAGAAAAAGAAAGGGAAAATAAAGAAAGTAGGACAACATCGAGTATTAAACTTATCTTCATAAAATTGTAGTTTGGAGCTCTGTCGGACGTTTGGATTATTAGTGTGTCGGAACTTCTGTGAGACATAGAATTTTAAAATCAACAGCCTTCAAGTTCTACATATCATTGTCACAATTTCGGCTCAGAAGTCATCTTAGATCAATCCTCTTCCCAAAGCACACCCTATGAACATTGAACAATCGACTCGTGTGTGAAAGGTTTTAGCTCTTCCCATCCAGAATGCCTGACTACCATGCAAATCTCCTCTCCAATAACTCATCCTCGGGGAGTCAGGTATTTCCTTCTAAGGTCTGTCGCGCTGTGTTCACAATTGAATTGGGGGAGAAGATAGAAGAAGGAGAAAAGAACTGGAGGGTAGCCAGTGTAGTCACCTCTCCTTGTGGAGCAGGCCAGTGTAGCCGAGTCTCCACCAAGATCTGCAGGTTTCTTGAAGCTTGGACCTTTTTGGTCAGATATTTTTTTGGTAGTGGCTTCTTTGTATTTGAATTTTTTGGTGGTTTTGCTTGGATCTTGTTATGCCCCTACGAATATAGAATCTTTTATTTCCGTACATTTTTTGGGGTCTTAGAAAAAAATATGCCCAGCCGTCCATCCCTTTTCCGAAGCTTTATTTCAACCCGTACTCCGGTCTTTAGATTTCCAAGCTACCAGAAAAGAAACTCACACAGTCTTCCAACATCCTGTCTGAGTTGAGAGAAGTGCATAGTGCGAGAGTACAAATTGATTCCCTATTTCAGAGATATACCTAGAAAGAAGAGACCAGGATAGACACTAAGAGTCAAACGCTGCACATTGTCATGTGGAACTCAAAGAATTAAGTCAAAGACCCAAAGCTTCTAAAATCCTATTTCTCGGTGAAGTTCCTCTGAAAATTACGTGGATTAAGGTCCAACTAAGCTCCATTCTTCAATTTTATTCCAGACATAGTTTAAATATCAATACTATCCAAAAAAATGCACATGCAAATGCAAAATATGAATGATGCTGAGAGTTTTTTTTTGAAAGGAATGATGCACGTGTGAAAAGAACAAATTTTTTAAACAATTTTCTATTTTTAACTTTTTATGGATTTTTTTGGAGGAAAAAATGCAGATGCGAAAGAAAGGGTTTTTTTTTGAATTTTGCAAATTTTTATAGATTTTTAGTTTTGTAGTTTTTTTAATGAAAAAGGGTTAGTAAAATATATACAAGTATATACAAGTTTTTTTGTGTTTTTGTTTTTGTTTTTTTTGGGTTTTTTTAATTTTGTTATGTTTTTGGTTTTTTCTTATTTTTTTGTGTTGTTTTTTTTGTGTTTTTTTTGTTTTGTTTTTTTTCGTTTTTTTTGTTTTTGTTTATGTTTTTTTTTGTTTTTTGTTTTTTTTTTTTTGCACGTGGATTTTACAGACTATACACATAACCCCCCAAATAAACGTATTTAAAAGTACGAGTTATGTCTAAAGTATATATACAATATATAGGACACCCCCTATACTTAGCTCGAACTTTGTCCTCATAGTGATCTGAGAGCGAAAAAGGAAGACATAACTCGTGCTAATTATAGAAAAGTGAAAAGAAAAGATAAAAAGAAGAGAAGAATGTGATCCCCCCTATACTTAGGATCAAGTAATCCTAAGTATAGTGGAGTGTACAAAAGTGGAAAACCGATGACGAGAATGTACAGACTCAAAAATAAAAAGACATGATATGAAAAACATCACCCCCCTATACTTAGGGTAGAGTATCCCTAAGTATAGGCAACAACAACAAGAGTGATGAACAAGACGAATATGAACAACACAGACCACTCACCCCCCCTATACTTAGGATAAAGCACATCCTAAGTGTAGCAAATACACACACACGGAAAAGGGGTGAATGATAAAGCGGGAGAAGACAGAGTAAAACGAAAGGATATACAAGAGTAGTGGATGTACAAAGGTCAAGAAGGTCGAAAACGAACCTTCTTGCGAGACCGCTGAGGTATGGATTTGACAAGGTGTAGGTCGATATTGGGATCATCATTAGATATGAACTGAGTAGGATCGACCAAGAATGTGTCCTCAGCGGTTTCAGATTGTGCAGGCCTAAACCGATTATTGGAAGTAGTATTGTCATGTCTGGCCTGAGAAGTCCCGCAAACATCAAAGTAAAATGGCTCGAAATCATTATCTGAAAAAGTAGGATCAATATCAGACAGGCGAGTCTCTACTGGATCATCATATCTATCAAAAGGCCCAAATTCTTTTATAAAAGCAATCAAATCAAATTGGGCATGATCGGTCTCATCTGAATCAGGGTGAATAGGAACAGACTCATCAGTGGAAGTAGTCAAATCATGTCTGTCCTGTCTAGTCTCAGATTCTGCCTTCCGCTCTAGGGTGTCTATTGTGTATATACCGCGGTGCATCGCCACATACCAGAAGGGGGAACTCCAAGATCTATGCTTTCCGAGTCTTCCTCCTTCAAGAGGAATTCTTGGGTTTCCTTATCATCCATATAACAAGTATCTCTGATATTATCATCTGGGTCAAATTCCTTGGAGTTGGCTAACACAAGAGGGCTCTCATGGGATGCAGGTCTCTGGTCGATAGTGGGTGTAGTGATCAACACATCGCTCCCTATATTAGAACGGAAGCGAATCTCTCCTGAACCATAATCAATAACTGCTCCCGCAGAGGCAAGGAAAGGCCGTCCCAGGATGATTGGAGGGTGCTCCACAGGGGTGGAGGTCTCCATGGGCATTACAACAAAATCTGAAGTGAAATTCATGCCTTGAATAAGTATGACATCGTTTTCTAAAATACACTTTGGCCTCTTGATAGATCCATCAGCAAATTGAACTATCATCCTGGTTTTCTTGAGAGGCCCAAGATAAAGAGATTGTAACATAGAGAAGGGTATTATATTAATTGATGAACCGTCGTCAAGGAGAGCGTTATCACAAGAATAGTCAGATATGGAGCAACTCACAAGAGGTGTGGTCGTGTTCCCTTTCTTAAAATATGAACGATGAGAGATGGCGTAGGCAGTGGCCATGGTCAAGATGTGACGCTCAGATCTTCTCCTTCGCTTTCTCTTCTTGTGTTGAGGAGTAGATATATCTGTCATGGCCTGTTGAAGTGGGGCTTTAATGATCTCATGAAGGGTGGCCACCACTTGGGGTTTAGTCAACATTTTTTTGAATTTTTGTACCTCATCCATAAAAGGGAGGAGGTCGGAATCAACATTTACACGAGGATTGCCAAGAGCAGTCTGTACACTAGCATCCTCGGGGTCAAGGTTGGGAAATAGCTGTGTGGGTAAATGATCAGTCATTTGGGTCCTCTCCTCACAAAATGAATCAACGTGTCTCCCGAAATCTTTTTGTATTTTTAAAATTTTCTCATTTCTTTGTATTTTGGATGATTTCAAGCTCTCATGATTATCCTCAAGTGAATCTTTATCCTCAAATATTGGAGCAGCATTCTGGCTCTCATTTATGTTAAATAGATTGGAAATCCTCGAATTCATATGCTCCATCATTTGATTCAATGTCTTGAGTGTGGAAATCATGAAAGGTGACTCCAAAATCCCAGGATCAGGTGGGTTGAATGAGGGTGGGTGAAAATCAAAGTCCTCCGACTCCTGAAATAATGGGTTAGGCCGATATGCACAAACATCAGGAGGAAGATACTCCTGGAAAAGGGAAGGTGGATCGTCTGGAGAGTACGAGGTGTCTGCGAAGATCGGATTAAAATAACTCCAGTCGGCCATCTTCGAAACAAAAGATGAGAGAGAACGAGGGTCAAGCCAAAAGATATGGAGAAAAAGGCGCAAATGCATAGAAGGATCAGGTATGCACACAAGCAATCAAACACAATACAAACCCCCAATTCACCAACTCAACGCAATGCGAAGACCATGAAGGTTCGGTCTCTTAATCTTGTCTGTTATAGAGTTAGGTGATAATCACAAAGTTGTACAAACAATTAGGCTTAATTATGGGATTTGGGCACTAACCTTAGTGTGTACGCGAGCACGTTAAAACAAATACAATGAGGGGGTTACTCTCCCCAAAACAATGATTTTCTCTTGTGTTTTTTAGGGTCGAGTTTTCTTTAGCAGTCCCAATTTTAGGCAGTTATCACTTGGTTAAAATGTTTTCATAGAATCACCTACCGAGTGTCCAATTTCCTTTTTAATTTATGTGAGTGAAAACAAGGAAGGAGATCGGGAATGCCAATGCGTGATTAAAAATAATGATGCATGCAGGGGTTAGAGATGCGTACCTTGTCGCCAGCACTCTACATGCAAGTGATCCGTGTAGAATTTAATAAACTATTGTATATGCAAATGCAAGTGAACCGTCCTAGATGATAGCTTCTATTAACGGGCAAGAACAAGTTAATTTGACTAAGTCCAAATTACGCTCTACTCTATAGGCACAGAAATATCTTGTTTAGGGTGTTTGGACATAATTAATTACTCGGCTCAAGCATTAATTAAAGCAATCAAGAGGTAGCTCACGAAATCCGCGGGAAACAAAGAAAAATAAAGGTGATGAAAACAAAACCAGTGAGGTCCCCCAAGTGCACTGACACTTGGCGAAACAGACCCCGCAACAAATGAATGTCCGTTTTACAAAGTTCAAATGCTGGAAAAAAATTTCTCTCTCTCTCTTTTCGTTAAAATTTTTCTCTTTTTTTTCTTCTTCTCTTCTTCTCACGCTCTCCTGCGGCTTGGTGAAGAATCAAGCCACCTCCACGTCGCTTGGGTGTTTCGGCTCTCCTAAGATCGCCTCCTTCACTCCGCAGGCCCTCGCAAGAAAAGAAAAGAAAATGTGTAAGAAATGAAATTATCAAATATGAGAGAAAAGAAAAAATGAAATGAAATGAATGCAGTGATATTAACAATGGAATGAATGGCAAAAATGTAAACAGATATTTACAACCAAGAATAGCAGGTCAAAAGAGAAACCTAACAACCCTCGCCGTGCCTCCCCGGCAACGGTGCCATTTTGTTGAGCAGGAATTCGAGGGACTTTGAATTTTTTCCTTTTTAACTTTCCAACAATGGAAAAATTTTGTTGTGAGCGAAAACTGTTGGGGTTGGAAAATTTGTTGATAAAAATGATATGTTGTGGTCATTGCTTTTATACCCAAAACCCGTGTCAACAAAAAAAATATTTTTTTTTAAATTTTTGATACCTATTAACCTGTATAGCGGACAGTATCGAACTCAGGGAGGCTACAATTCCCGAGCGTTATTCAATTAATCGAAAATCAATTAAAAGAAAACAAGAATATCAAAGGACACTATCCTTGGTTTTTGTGATTTTTTTGAATATTTTTAATTTTTTTAATTTTTTTAATTCTATTTTTTTTTATTTTCTGATTTCCAAATTTTTAGTGATTTTAGTTTTGCAATTTTTTTTTATTTTCAAAAATAACAAACCATATGAACAAGGACAAAGATATGCACTCCAACTTTTTTTTACAATTTTCAATTATACCAAAAATACTCAAAAAAATGCAAAGAAAATATTTTTGGGTTTTAAAAGTTTTAATATGTTTTTGAGAATTTTTGTAGATTTTTCGGATGTTTTTGTATTTTTCTAAAAATCAAACAGTGAGAAAATAAGAAAATATGCACATCCTGGAGTAATTTGCAATTTAAAAATCTTTTAAATGCCAAACTCCTGGTAATTATTTTTATGACAAACTAAAAATAATTATCTACAAACAGGAACTGAAATCACAATTTTTGGATTTTTGTAGACTTTTTTATGATTTTTATAAGATTTTTGATGTTTTCAATTTTTTTGGGTTTTATAAATAATTAATGCGTGAAAATTGGTCAGAAATTAAAAGACAATGAAATCAAACTACTCTAATGTTTTTGGAATTTTTGGAGCTATTTTCGATTTTTTATGAATTTTCGAATTTCAAGAAGATAAAAAGGTACTGTTTTTTGTTTTTAAATAATAATAAATAAAATCAAAATGCAATGAAAATTTTATGCTAGATGGACAATTACATCAGGAGCATGGCACACTTTTTGCAAAATTTTTGGATCATGAATAACATTTATTTCAATCAAAAGCACAAGCAAATCATTGTTCTGCAGTTCAGGGACTTAAATGTAAATAATTCAATGTTTTGCATCAGATAAATAATAAAAATAAAGAAAAGGAGAGAAATCGCAATTTTTACCAATAGATCATGTGTCTGCCATGTGCTTGAGGAGGCAGGGATATTTCTGCAAATTTGAGAACCTCCGGTGATGAAGATGCAAATTTTCCCTTTTTTTAAACAAATCCAAGCCCTAGAGGGCTTTCCTTCGTTTCTCTCTTCACAGGAGACCAACAAGAGGGAACAGTGTCGCCGCCGCCCCTTCTCCTTCGGCGGGCAAGGGCGGCGGGCTGGAGCGGAGGTCGCGGGCACAAACGACAGCTGCCTGGAGGTCCGTTGGCTGGACGCGCGTCTATTACGCGGAGGAGAGGGCGGAGCGCTCGGGCTGGAGCCAGCCGAGGTTGAACGCGGGCGGGGTCGCGCGCTGGTCCCGACGAGGGGGCTGCGGGCTTCGGCAGTCGGCGTCGATGGCGGAGGGAGAGCACGGACCAGCAGCCTGGAGACGGTGGTCACAACGGTGGTCACAACGGCAGAGGGATGCGGAGATCGGTTTCTCCTCGCGATGCTAGAGGCGGAGGGGCACGGGACCAGAGGTTGCACGCGCGCGGGCGGAGGAGGAGGCGGTGCTGCGGGAGGTGTATGATGGAGGGGCGGCGGCGCCTGGGGGCTGCCGTCCCTTCTGTGTTTTTTTTCTTTTAATTTTTTTTGGGTGTAATTTGGATGTAAACAGGGAATAAGAAAAGAAAATGTTTTTTTTAATTTTTTTTGTAAATCCGAAAATAAGAAAAGAAAGTAAACAGATTTTTTTTATTTTTTTAATCTTTTTAATGTTTCCCTGCAACACAAACATTAGATGAAGAAGTGATAACAATTTTTTTATTTTTTATTAATGAATTTGCAAAAATCAATGTTAGAGAAATTTTTTTATTTATCTACAAACTCGAAAAGTGAATGGGGATTCGGCGAAAGATGAGGGATTCGAATCCGATCTCTGGCCACCGTACGTGGTCGGAGTTGTGAGATCGTAGACAAAGAAAATAGAACGTGGAGAGATCGAGAAAATGAGATGAAAACTCGAATCGGAGTGGATCAAAATCGTGATGAATGTTTTTTTTAAGATCTAGAGGAATAAAAAATGATGATGAAAATAAAATGCGACAAAATAAAATACGATTCAACTAAGATAAAAATGCGAAGAAAAAAAATTGGATCTCACCTTATGAGCGGAAAATAGACCGTGATCGTCTCGACAAGACCGACTCGCTATCACCGGATGGCTCGGAGTCTAGGCAACTTTCTCGACGAACTTTCTCTCGGAGATCGGGCTCCTCTCTCTAAAGATTGATCAAGTTGGAATGAGAGAGAAGGAGCCATATAACTAGAAAAGAGACGAAATTTGATTTTTTGAATTTTTATTGGATAAAGGGAGATGAAAATTGAAGTGAAATTTTGAAAAAGAGAATTGAAAATTAAAAATGAATGTTGGAAAAAGAGAGATGAAAAATGAATTTTTGAATTTTTTGGTGGAAGGGAGATGAAATTTGAAATGAAGATAAAAGAGAAAATAAAACAATTTAAAAATTATCTATTTTTTTGAATTTTCGTCACTTTATTGAATTGAATTAAAAAAATGTTATTTTTTATGAAGGTTAATTAAAAATAGCAACTATATACATATAATACATACATATGTGATACTATATACAAGGTTAAATGATAAATTAGCCCCTTTTTGTTTTTAAATAATTTTAGTTTTTTTAATTTTATTTTTATTTTAAAAAATAAGGGGATTAATTTACAAATAAATACAAATACAATATGCACCAAAATACATGGGAAAATTGCACAGACCACCCCAGAAAACCGACTTTTCAACTATAACTCCAAAAATTATGAAAATACAACCATTTTAAAGATAATTTAATTTCGAGTCCAATGGAACTGAGATTGATTCAATTTGAGCTCATATGGAGCCGGAATTGGTCTTTCAATTAGTGCTTAGTGGATTTTTCCAAGTATGGCTACTTTTATTCTGTACAAGATTTAATTGTGCAATCAATTTTAGTAATTAGAACACATTTTTATTTACAACTTTGGTTTTTAATGTTATTTGATTTGAGGTCAATTAAGGCACAAATAAATTAATGTCAGTTTTATACAGATATATACAAAATAAGTGAGAACACATTTTTTTGGATTTTCTAGTTAAGGACCCTATCTCCCCCTACTTTATTTCTGGTCGATCAGGTCAAGTCTTGACCTTCTCTCGGGGGTTCTGGTCAGCCTGTATACAGTCTTCCTTTTTTATTTTAATTTTTTATTTATTTTTTTATTTTCTTTATTTTTCCTTTCTTTCTTTCTTTATTTATTTTAGGTTAAAATTAGTCAGAAATGTACAATATTTACACACAAATGTAAGTTAGTAAGAATATAGAGTTAATGTTAAATGCAGGAGTTTTATAAGGGATTTTAAGCTAAATAAATGAATAAAGATGACTAATCGCAGATTCATCAATCATCCATCCCTTTCTGAAGCTTTATTTCAACTCGTACTTCGGTCTTTAGATTTCCACGCTACCAGAAAAGAAACTCACACAGTCTTCCAACATCCCATCTGAGTTGAGCTAAGTGCATAGTGCGAGAGTACAAATTAATTACCTATTCCAAAGTTGTACCCAGAATGAAGAGACCAGGTTAGACTCTAAGAGTCAAACGCTGCACATTGTCATGTGGAACTCAAAGAATTAAGTCAAAGACCTGAAGCTTCTAAAATCCTATTTCTCGGTGAAGTTCCTCTAAGAATTAGGTGGATTAAGGTCCAACTAAGCTCCATTCTTCAATTTTATTCCAATCATAGTTTAAATGTCAATACTATCCTGAAAAATGCACATGCAAATGCAAGAAAATATGAAAAATGCAAAGAGATTTTTTTTGAAAAGAAATGATGCACATGTGAAAAGAACAATTTTTTTAAAGAAATAATTTTCTCATTTTTAATTTTTTATGGATTTTTTTGAAGAAAAATGCATATGTAAAGAATGGTTTTTCTTCTTTTTTTAATTATGCAAGTTTTTTAAGGAAAAAGAGTTAGTAAAATAATTTTGTTTTTTTGTGTATTTTTGTTGTTTTTCGTTTTTTGTTTTATAAATGTGGATTTTACAAAATTATATACATAACCCCCCCAAATAAACATATTTAAAAGTACGAGTTATGTCTAAAGTATATATACAATATATACGACACCCCCTATACTTAACTCGAACTATGTCCTCGTAATGATCAGAGAGCGAAAAAGGAAGACGTAACTCGTGCTAAGTATAGAAAAGTGAAAAGACTCCTATGCTACAATGACTCAAAGAAAAGAAAAAAAGAAGAGAAGTTGGTGATCCCCCTATACTTAGGATCAAGTAATCCTAAGTATAGTAGAGTGTACAAAAGGGGAAAACCAATGAAGAG
The DNA here is from genome assembly GCA_037367405.1 of Ottelia alismoides. NCBI lineage: Eukaryota > Viridiplantae > Streptophyta > Magnoliopsida > Alismatales > Hydrocharitaceae > Ottelia > Ottelia alismoides. The sequence continues at coordinate 66,121 of JAZKJV010003120.1, forward strand.
AATGCACAGACTCAAAAATAAAAAAAAGACACGATATGAACAACATTACCCCCTATACTCAGGGTAGAGTATCCTTAATTATAAGCAACAACAAGAGTGATGAACAGGACGAATATGAACTACCCAAATCATTCACCCCCCATACTTAGGATAAAGCACATCCTAAGTATAACATATATACACACGAAAAAGGGTGAATGATAAAATGGGAGAAGAAAGAGTGAAACAGAAGGATATACAAGAGGAGTGGATGTACAAAAGTCAAGAAGGTCGAAAGCAAACCTTCTTGCGGGACCGCTGAGGTATGGATTTGACAAGGTGTAGGTCGATATTGGGATCACCATTAGACATAAACTGAGTAGGATCGACCAAGAATGAATCCTCAGCGGTTTCAGATTGTGTAGGCCTTAACTAGTTATTAGAAGTAGTATGGTCTTGTCTGGCCTGGGAAGTCTCGCAAACATCAAAGTAAAATGGCTCAAAATCATTATCAGAAAAAGTAGGATCAATTTCAGCCTGGCGAGCCTCTACCGGATCATCATCTTTATCAAAAGGCTCAAATTCCTTTATAAAAGCAATCAAATCAAATTTGGCCTGATCGGTCTCATCTGAATCAGGGTGAACAGGAACAGACTCATCAGTAAAAGCAGTCAAATCATGTCCGTCCTGTCTAGTTTCAGAATCTTCCTTCGGCTCTAGGGTTTCTATCTTGTAAATTCTCTGAATGTCATATATGCATCTCCACATACCAGAAGGGGAAACTCCAAGGTTTATGCTTTCACAGTCTTCCTCCATCAAGAGGAATTCTGGGTTTCCTTATCATTCAACATATAACAAGAATCTATGATATTATCATCTAGGTCAAATTCCTTGGGGTTGGCTAACACGGGCGGGCTCTCATGGGATGCATGCCTCTGGTCAGTAGTGGGTGTAGTGATCAACACATCGCTCCCTACATCAGAACAGAAGCAAATCTCTCCTGATCAATAATCAATAACGGCTCTTGCAGAGGCGAGGAAAGGCCGTCCCAGGATGATTGGAGGGTGTTCCATAGGGGTGGAGGTCTCCATGGGCATTACAACAAAATCCGAAGTGAAATTCATGCCCTGAATAAGAATGATAGCGTTTTCTAGACTACCCTTCAGTCTCTTGATAGATCCATCAGCAAATTGAACTATCATCATGGTTTTCTTAAGAGGCCCAAGATGAAGAAACTGTACCATAGAGAAGGGTATTATATTAATTGACGAACCACTGTCAAGGAGAGTGTTATCACAAGAATACTCAGATATGGAGCAACTCACAAGAGGTGTGGCAGTGTTCCCTTTCTTAAAATACGGACGGTGAGAGACGGCATAGGCAGTGGCCATGGTCAAGATGTGATGCTCAAATCTTCTCCTTTGCTTTATCTTCTTGTATTGAGGAGTAGATAAATCTGTCATGGCCTGTTGTAGTGGAGCTTTAATGATCTAATGAAGGGTGGCTACCACTTCAGGGTCAGTCAACATTTTTTTGAATTTTTGGACCTCCTCCATACAAGTGAGGAGATCAGAATCAGCATATACACGAGGATTGCCAAGAGCAGTATGTATAATGGAATCCTTGGGGTCATGGTCAGGACATGTGGTGGATGACTATGTGGGAAATTGGTTTGGCATGGGTGCCCTCTCCTCACATAATGAATAAATAATGTGTCTCCTAGAATCTTTTTGGATTTTCAAAATTTTCTTATTTTTTTGTATTTTGGGTGATTGTAAGCTCTCATGATTATCCTCAAGTGAATCCATATCCTCAAATAGTGGAGTAGTGTTCTTGCTCATATTTATGTTAAATAGATTTGTAATACTTAAATTCATATGATCCATCATCTGGTTCAGGGTCTCAAGTGTGGATACCATGAAAGGTGACTCCAAAATCCCAGGATCGGGTGGGTTGAATGAGGGTGGATGAAAATCATCGTCCGATTCCTGAAATAGTGGGTTAGACAGATATGCACAAAAATCAGGAGGAAAGTCCTCCTAGAAAATAGAAGGTGGATTGTCTGGAGAGTGTGAGAATTCTGTGAAGATCGGATTAAAATAACTCCAGTCGGCCATCTTCGAAACAAAAGACGGGATCGGGAGAGCACGAGGGTCAAGTCAAAAGATATGGAGAAAAAGGCGCAAATGCACAGAAGGATCGAGTATGCACACAATCAATCAAGCACAATACAAACCCCCAGTTCACCAACTCAACTCAATGTGAAGACCGTGAAGGTTCGATCAATTATCTTGTCAATTTTAGATTTTGGTAACAATACAATCTATTAGAGCGGTTAAAGCGAGTTGTTAGGAACCCAATGCTCTCAGGAGACTGGCCCAATCCTAAAGTTAGATCTTTCCCAGCCAGTATGAATTGCAGACTGTTTACTGACTACCCAATCAATTCAATCTGTTAAGGACATCGCGGGCCGCTTTACTGGTTACCAGAGATCCTCACTGGAGAATGACTAACCAAAGATAGTAGTCTAAAATGAGTTCGGGCGTGGTTCTATCCTAGTGTGCGGGTTGCTCTCTCGCTACATACAAACTAAACAATGAGGGGGTTACTCTCCCCAAAACAATGATTTTTCTTGTATTTTTAGGGTCGAGTTTTCTTAAGCAAACTCGTATTTTAAACAGTTGTCACTTGGTTAAAATATTTTCAACATGCAAGTGATCCGTGCAGAATTTAAATAAACTATCTTATATGCAAATGCAAGTGAACCGTCCTAGATGATAGCTTCTATTAATGGGCAAGAACAAGTTAATTTGACTAAGTCCAAATGACACTCTACTCTATAGGTACCGAAATTTCTTATTTAGGGTATTTGGACCTCATTAGTTACCTGGTTCAAGCAAATTAATTTGAGAAATCAAGAGGTAGCTCACGAAATCCGCGGGAAACAAAGAAAAATAAAGGCGATGAAAACAAAACCGGTGAGGTCCCCCAAGTGCACCGGCACTTGGCGAAATAGACCCAGCAACAAATGAATGTCCGTTTACAAGAGTTCAAACGCTAGAAAAGAAAAAACTCTCTATCTCTCTCTCTCTTTTTATTTTTTAATTCTCCTTCTCCCCTTCTCACACTATCCTGCAGCTTGGTGAAGAATCAAGCCGCCTCCACATCACTTGGGTGCTTCGGCTCTCCTAGGGTCACCTCCTTCCTTTTGCAGGCCCTCGAAAGGAAAAGAAAAGAGAATGTGTAAGAAACACAATTATCAAATATAAGAAAAAATGAAATGAATGCAGTGGATATAAACAATGAAGTGAATTGAAAAATTGTAAACAGATGTTTATAACCAAGAATAGCAGGTCAAAAGAGAGACCTAACTACCCTCGTCGTGCCTCCCCAACAACGGTGCCATTTTATTGTACCAAATATTTCTCGAGGATCAGAAATTAATGATAAATAAGTCGTTGTTATCCCCAAAACACCCATGACAAATAATTTTTTATTCTTTTGCTACATATTAACCTGTATAGCCGACAAGGTCAAACTCAGGGAGGCTACAAATCTTGAGGGTTATTCAATTAATCGAAAATAATTAAGAGAAAAACATGAATCTCAAAGGATAACTATCCTTGGTTTTTGCGATTTTTTATACTTTTAATTTTTTATTTTTTCCAATTTTTTTATTATCTGATTTTTCAAATTTTTAGTGATTTTGATTTTGCAAAAAAATTATTTTCAAAAATAATGCGGAGCAATATTTACAAAATCAAAAATACACACACCAACTCTTTTTGTTTTTTTTTCAATTTATTAAAAATGCTTAGAAAAATTCAGAGAAATGGTTTTTGGGTTTTGAAAGTTTTGAAATGTTTTTCTATTTTTTTTAAAATCAAATAGTGAGAAAAAGCGAAATTGTGCACAGCCTGGAGTAATTTGCAACTTAAAAATATTTTAAATGCCCAAAACTCTGGCAATTATTTTTATGACAAAATAAAAACAATTATCTACAAACAATAACTGAAATCAATATTTTTTAATTTTTGTAGAATTTTCTGTGATTTTTATAAGATTTTAGGTTTTTTTTTAATTTTTTTGAGTTTTATAAATAATTAATGCACGAAAATTGGACAGAAATAAAAAGATAACAAAATACACCTACACTAATTTTTTGCAATTTTTAGGCAATTTTTATTTTTTTTATGAATTTTCAAAGTTTGGCAGGCAAAAAGACATTGTTTTTGATTTTTTAAAAATATCAAATGTCAACTAAATGCTACAAAAAATTTATATAATGTAAAACATTACAACATGAACATATATAAATTTTCTCAGAATTTTTACAACTATAAAAACATTTATTATATTCAAAGAGAGCAAACAAGTTAAATGTCTAAAATACAAGGACCAGAAAGAAATTATTTAAAAAGTTTTTGCAGAAGATATAGAAATAGTAAACATGCATATGAAAATAGATATTTACCCAGAGACCACGTGCAATGCACGTGCCTTGAATTTGGCAGGGACGGATTTGTAATTTCAAAAACTTAGGGGGCGACCTGCAATTTACCCAAATATTTTAATACCCGTAGGGTTCTTCTTCCTGTTCTCATTCTTTCATTAATGCCAAGAGAGGGTGTCACCGCCCTTCATGGGGGCCGACGTCGGGCGGGGTTGGGGTACGTCGCATGGATGGGAGGTCACGGTGGAAGGCTGGATGGTGGACGTGCGGCCGACGCTAGCCGTGGGGCAGCGCTGTGAGGAAGGAGTGTCGCGTCTCGTAGGAGGACCGACGACGGGCGACGCCGGCTAGAGCGGGACCGGCGACTGGGGAAGCCACGACACAGCGCGAGGTTGCGCATGGCTCGTGCTGAATGGTGCTGGGAGTCGAGGCGGGTGACACTGAAGAGCTGCTCAGGTGCGACACAGGAGGGGTCGCGTGTGGCTTGATCTCACGCGGTGGTTGAAGGCGTGGGCGACGCTTGGAGGGCAGCAAGCACGGGGCGCCTCTAGGCGACCTGCTTTTTATTTTTATTTTTTTTTATTTTTTGCAAATAGAACTATAAATAGGGAGTGAGATAAAATTTTATTATATTTTTTTTAATATTTTTTATGTTTTCCTACAAAACAAATGTTAAAGAAAAACAAAACAAATATATTTTTTTATTATTTTTATTTATACATTAATCGGAAAATGAACGGGGATCCAGTGAAAGTGAAAGGGATCGAATCCGATTCTCCGACCACCGTGCGTGGTCGGAGTTGGTAGATCGTGGAAGATAGAAAATGAACGTGGAGAGATCGAGAGAATGAGATGAAAGCTCGAGATCGATGGTGAATAAAAAATGTGATGGATTTTAAGATCTAGATAAAAAAGGCAACGAAATAAAAGTGCGAGAAATAAAACTACGATTAATCTAGGATAAAATAAGAGAAAATGGATCTTACCTTAGGAGCAGAAAATGATCGTGATCGCCTCGACGAAGGCCAACTCGCTGTTACCGGACGACTCAGAGGCTAGACACCTTTCTCAACAAGAAGACTCTCGGAGATTGGGCTCCTCTCAATAAAGATTGATCAAGTTGGTATGAGGGAGAAGGAGCCATACAAATAGATAAGATAATGGAGATGAAATTTGAATTTTGACTTTTTGGATAAAAGATAAGAGAGCTGAAAATTGAAATGATATAAAGATAAGGAGAGATAAAGTTATTTACCAAATTAACTTTTTTTTGAATTTTCGTCACTTTATTTATTTAAATAAAAAATGTTATTTTTTTATTTTTTTTGGTGGAGTAAAAAATAGCAACTATAAGCACATACTATATACATATATGACATTCTATACAAGGGTAAATGAGGAAATTAGCTTCTTTTTCTTTTCTGTTCTTTTTGAAAAAAATTTATTTTTATTTAAAAAAATAGTAAAAATAATTTAGAAATATATACAAATACAATATTTAAAAATACAAGGGAAAATTGCACAAACCACCAGAAAACCAACTTTTTTACTCGTAACTCAAAAAATTATGAAATTACAGCCATTTTAAAGATAATTTAATTTAGAAACCAATGGAAGTGAGATTGTTTCAATTTGAGTTTATATGAAGCTGAAATTGGTCTTCCAATTAGTACTTAGTGGCTTTTTCCAAGTGTGGTTGCTTTTATTCTTTAAATGATTTAATTGTGCAATTCTTTTTATTAATTAGAACACATTTTCATTTATAACTTTGGTTTTGAAAGTTATTTGATTTGAGGTCAATTAATATACAAATAAATTAGTGTCAATTTTATTCAGATATACACAAAATAAGTGAGAAGTATTTACAACAATGCACACACTTTTTTTGGATTTTCTGCTTAAGGACCCTATCTCCCCCTACTTTATTCCTAGTCGATCAAGTTAAGTCTTGACATTCTCTCGGGGTTCGGGTCAGCCATATATACAGTCTTCCTTTTTTTATTTTCTTTTCTTTATTTTTCATTTTTTTTTCTTTATTTATTTTAGGTTAAAATAATATATAAATATACAATATTTACACACAGATGCAAGTTAGTAAGAATACGAAGTTAGTGTTATATACATGTGTTTTATAAGGGATTTTAAGCTAAAATAAATGAATAAAGATGACGAATTGCAGATTCATCACCAGGCCATGATACACATGTTGATACCGAGGAGGAGAACCACAAAGATGATAAGGATCAGCCATTTGATGATCAGGGATAAGGGAGCGATGCTGAGACTGTCGATATGGACTTAGGAGAATCAGATAATGATACCACGTCAGGCCATGCAGGCACTCCCGAAGTTGATGTGTCTTTTCCTATTTGGAGAGTTTTGTAGATAATTATGAGACTCTCCATGTACATGTTGATACCGATCTCAATAATAAGAATTTTGTTTTTCCTGAAATTTTTCCTTTTTCTGATGCTTTGTATGGAAAAGGTACTAAAAAATCCAAAAAGAATGATGTTACTCCAGAAACTGATCGATTACTTAAAGATCACATCTTTTTGAAAATTCTACTCCATGATGCCTTGGATCACTTTCCTACACTCAAGCAACAACTGAAGAATAGATGTATAATGTGTAGGAAGAAGAAATCACGAACAAAGAAGCATATCTTGACCAAGGCCACCTCCTGCATTTGATCGCTCTCTCCTAGATAACGGTTGCTATATTAATCTATTACCTTCATGCCTACTCGATAAGCTCGAGTTAGGCCATCTTTACAAATCCCGTTCGATCCTTTAGTTTGCTGATAGATTTGTAAATAGACCTAGGGGTATTTTGAGGTACGTTATCGTAACCATGCAGGGTCTGCAATTCCTAGTGGACTTTACTGTCTTGGACATGGAATGCCCTACATAGTTACACCTTACCCGATCATTCTTGGGAGCCCTTTCTTAGAGACCGCAAAGACCCTCTTCGATTATGATACAGGGAAGGTATCTTTTCGCGCTGATGGTGAAAAGATACATATAGAGATGGCGAGATAATCACATGCATCCAGTGCAGCAACTACAACCAGTTCTGATGCTTTGAGTTCCTTAGCCACCTGTGATTACATGGATGAGGTTCACCTTGACGACCTTGAAAGGTATCAAGTAAAGACTCGAGATATCCTAGAAGAGGATGGGTATGAGACTTCAGCTGGTAGCTCTTCCGACTGTACTCTTTGTTTCAGCATGGATGGTGATGATCATATGGATTAAAGAACTGAGAATTATATTGCAGACATTTTAGACTCAGAAAATTTACAGAATTTCTCCACCTCAGATGATTCAGAGACCGAGTTTTACTTAGCTGAATTATTATCCTCTAGTCATTTTGAGGATGAGCACAATTGTGAGTTAGATAATGTTTTAGACATCTTCTCTAGTCCAGCTTTAGAATATATTTAGATGACAGATAACCATAAAGCAGACACATCTACCACCAGCACAGATCCCCTTACACAATTAGAGGATGATAAAGTCGAGACAGATCTTACCTTACCTGAGCAGAAGACCTTACCACAAATATGAAGTATGCTTTCCTTTTGGGTCCACACAGAAAGTTTCCGATCATTATCAGTGCATATTTGACCGAAGAGCAAGAATCGCATATGATGGAGATTCTTGAAAGAAATCGCAAGGCCATTGGGTGGAATGTATCTGATATCCACGGATAAATCCTGCTTTGTGTTCTCATCATATCTATCTTGATCATGACAACAGACCCTCCAGAGAGTTTCAACTTGGCTGAGTCCCATCTTATGCGATGTTGTCTAGAAAGAGATCATGAAATGGTGCAACACATGCTTTATTTATCCTATCTCCAACTCTGAATGGGTTAGCCCATTACATGTTGTCCCAAAGAAGTCAGGAATTCAGATGGTTAAGAATGAGAGCGGAGAGGAGATTCCAAAGTGAGTAACCACGTCGTGGTGTGTGTGTGTGTATGTGTGTGTGTGTGTTGATTACAGAAAGTTGTACGCCGCGACGAAGAAGGACCACATCACGTTGCCTTTTATAGGCCTAGTGATAGAAAGGTTGGCATGGAAGGAGTACTTCTACTTCCTAGATGGCTACTCTGGATACAATAAGGTTATAATTGCCCCTGAAGAGTAGGTGAAGACAACTTTCACATGTCCTTTTGTCGCATATGCCTTTAGACAGATGCCCTTTGGATTGTGCAATGCCCCGCTACATTCTAGAGGTGCATGCTTGCCATCATTGCAGACATGTTAGGTGATTTTATCTAGGTCTTTATGGATGATTTTTCGGTCAATGGTGAGTCATTTGATGATTGTTTAGCGCATCTAGACTAGGTTCTCTTCAAAAATGTTGTGAGGTAGATCTCATTTTTTCTTGTAAAAAGAGCCATTTTATGGTTACAATGGGATTGTGTTGGGCATGTCATCTCCAAGTAAGGAATAAAGGTTGACCCTTCTAAGGTGGATGTCATAAAATGTCTTAATCCACCATCCAAAGTCAAGCAGTTATGATCTTTTCTGGGGCATGTCAGCTTTTACGGACGGTTCATACAGGACTTCTCTAAGATTACCCGACCATTAACTGAACTCTTAGGCAAAGACATCAAGTTTTTGTTAGATGACAAATGTCTTATTCCTTCCTCACCTTAAAGCAAATGATCATCAATGCTCCTGTCCTACAGCTGCCTAATTGGTCTCTACCCTTCGAGATCATGACGGATGCTTCAGATTTTACGGTCGGGGTTATGTTAGGACAAAGGAGGAATGAACTTCCAGTTGCTATACACTATGCCAGCTGTACTTTAGATGATGCCCAACGCAAGTATACAGTGATAGAGAAAGAGATGTTAGCAATGATGTTTGCTTTAGATAAATTCAGATCTTATCTTCTTGGCTCGAAAATCACAGTGTATACTGATCACTCAGCTATCTGATTTTTGATGGAAATGAAGGATGCTAAGGCACATCTTCTCAGATGGATTCTCTTACTCCATGAGTTTGATTTAGATATTAGAGGCAATCATGGGGTAAAGAACATGGTAGCTGATCACCTCTCCCAAGTACAGATAGAGCAACCTTCAGATGATTACACGCTGGAGATTGCAGAGAGATTTCCAGATGAAAGCATCTTTGCAGTTACAGAGTTTCCATGGTAAGCATACATAGTGAACTTTATGGTTACACAGAAGAGTCCACATGGTTGGCTGAAAGACCGAGTCGACAGGCTAGTGTCTGTGGCACGATATTAATACCACTAGGAGGATTCGATTCTTTTACGTGAAGGACCGTATTGTGTGTACAGGCGATGTATTCCTCTGGAGGAATATAATAGTTTCCTTACTATGTACCATTCCTTAGAGGCAGGAGGACATCATTCAGGGAAGAGGACAATGCAGAACGTACTTCAGAGTGGATTTTGGTGGCTGACTCATACTAGATATGCTTGTACATTCATAAAGAGTTGTCCATATTATCAGAGAGTTGTAGGGATAATCAGTGCTAGAGATGCAATGTCTATGCAACATGTTATCATTTGTGAGATCTTTGGCTCATGGGGCATAGATTTTATGGGATCGTTTCCCTCCAACAATGGCTTTGAGTACATCCTTCTTGCTATAGATTATGTTAGCAGATGGGTGGAGGCTATACCCGTACGAACTGTTGACAGCAAGACATCATGCATGTTCCTAAGGGAACATATTATTTCACGGTTCGATATTCCACGCATTCCCATTCAGACAGGGGTAGCCATTTCATTAATAAGGAGATGAAAAAGCTAGTAAAGAGCTATGGCATTGATCACAGAGTAGCTTCTCCTTACCATCCGCAGATGAACGGTATGGCTGAAGTTTCAAACAGGGAGGTGAAATCCATTCTTCAGAAACTAGTATGACCGTATAGGAAGAACTGGTCATAGCTTTTAGACCATGTTCTTTGGGCTTATCGTACTGCATATAAGACTCCCTTTGGTACTTCACCGTTCAGATTAGTCTACGGAAAGCCATGTCATTTACCCGTAGAAATCATGCACAAATCCAAAAGGGCAATCAGAGAGATTTCATTAGAGATACAGAAAGCAGAGCCAAGAGAAAGTTAGATCTGAAAGAGATGGTAGAGATTCGAAATCAGGCATATGAAACACCCTCATTTACAAGGACAAAGTGAAGCGATGGCATGATAGACATATCCGACACAAGATCTTTATTCCTAGGAAGAAAGTATGGTTGTTCGATGCACAATTGAGATTTTTTCCTGGAAAATTGAAAAGTAAGTGGGAAGGACCGTATATAGTCAAAATGGTGCACGACAATGATAGTATTGCTATATCAGATGTGTCACCTGGTGCAGAATCATTTGTAGTAAATGGGCAGATGCTGAAGCACTTCATGGAGATTACTGATCATCTAGCCCGAGTTGAAGTGATCTACTTTGTACAGGATGCATGACTACTCTTCCACTTCATCTCATCCTATACAAGGACTTGTGAATCCATTCGGTTTTCTGGAGTACACACCTGTAACAACCCTAAATTTTAAGGACCAATTAAGTCCAAGATGATGAATTATTAGTGAACTCGATTGGGATTTGAAAGTTGAGAATTTAATTGTGATTAAGTATGGGAAATTGAGATGCCATTAGTGGCTAATTGTGAAATTGTGGCTAGATGTGATTAAGTAGCTAAAGTAATGTGATTACTATTCATAGGTGGGCCTTATGTTCAAATTAGAAGACTTGTGTGGGTTTATGTTGCAATTTGCCCAAGACTATATACTCCCACCCCCTTCTAATTTCGTCCATCCTCTTTGCTTCTTCTCCTTGAGAGCTTGGAGCTCATCCATGGCCAAAACCTCCATGTTCCTCCACCTTCTTTCTAAGATTACCACCACATTTCTCCACCAAATTTGAAGCTCAATAGATCAAATCAATGCTGTGGAAGAGAGGAATGTGGATCAAGTGTTGCATGTAATATCAAAGGGCAAAGAAGATGAGAAATGAAGCCTTCAAGCTCAAGTGGTGGACTGTTCTACCCTTGTTCTTGGAGTGTTCTTCCTCAAGCTTTTGAAGCTTGAGTTTGAGGTACAAATCATACGCCTCTTTGCTGCAATTAAGATAGAACTTTCTCCACTCTATGAGCCTAGTGTTGAGCTGCTATATCAAGGATTTGATTGTGATTCTTTTAGGGTTTTGTTTTGGTATTTGGAGTGGTTTAATGAATGATTTTTTGAAATTTTCAGATCTGGTTTTCCATGAGAAATCCGAGTTCTTGGTTTAATTTGGGATTGCTTATTGAGCTCTTTTGGTGGCATTTGGTTGCTGTTAGACCATCCATAATGTTGGCATTAGATCCATGTGAAAAAATTCGAATTTCTATGATGATTTTGGGGGTTTATGGCTGTTGTTCATATGGACCTGCAACAAATTTCATATTTGTGTTCTTGTGTTTTGTATGTCTTGATGCATGATTTTTGTAGATATAAGGCCATTTTCGAGTATCCTTACTTTGGTGATATACTCTCTTTCATATTAACCTTCGGTCCATTGAGTTGTTTTAGAAAAATAAGGAGTTTTGAGGAGTTATTTACTACATATATCATACTTGTCACTGAATGTCCAGATCTGTCCATGCACATTAAAGTAATATTTTAGGATGCATTTGGGGAGTTTCTTCATGTTTCCTTGAGTGAAATTACTTTTTGATATATACTATTTCATATTAACCTTCAGTCTATGGAGTTGTTTTAGAAAAATAAGGAGTTTTGAGGAGTTATTGACTACCTATATCATACTTGTCACTGAATGTCCAGATCTGTCCATGCACTTTAAATAATTATTTTAGGATGCATTTGGGGAGTTTCTTAATGTTTCCTGAAGTGAAATTACTTGTTGATATATTCTCTTTCATATTAACCTTCAGTCCATGGAGTTGTTTTAGAAAAATAAGGAGTTTTGAGGAGTTATTGACTACCTATATCATACTTGTCACTGAATGTCCAGATCTGTCCATGCACTTTAAATGAGTGTTTTAGGATGCATTTGGGGAGTTTCTTCATTTTTCCTTAAATGAAATTACTTGTTGATATATACTCTTTCATAATAACCTTCCGTTCATGGATTTGTTTTAGAAAAATGAGGAGTTTCAAAGAGTTATTGACTACCTATATCACACTTGTCACCCAATGTCCAGATCTGTCCATGCACTTTAAATTAGTGTTTTAGGATGCATTTGAGGAGTTTCTTCATGTTTCCTTGAGTGATATTACTTGTTGATTCATACTCTTTCATATTATCCTTCAGTGCATGGAGTTGTTTTAGAAAAATAAGGAGTTTTGAGGAGTTATTGACTACCTATATCATACTGTCACTGAATGTTCAGATTTGAGATTTTTACTTATAGAGGTGGGTTTGAAAAACCTATTATGAAATTTAGATATTTGGGGTTGACTTTAAGAATACACACACATATATATATATGTAGTACCATACAGGAAAACAATAATATATGAACTTGCCATGAAGCAAGTCTTCCTCTAAGCGTAGCTCGATCCTTGTAGGTGTTTGTGAATCTTTTGGGGGCGTAGGAAAGGAAGACGTTTTCCGTTAAGATAGCCAAGATCGTAAGATAGATGTTCTTCAGTAGGAATTTTAGAGAGACACTATCGTAACAGGTTAGTATCCCTGACCTAAGATCAGTTGTGGTTCGTATAAAATAAGTTCGAGTCTGGGACTGACAGCTTGTGAATGGGAAATAAATCAAAGAGACCTTAGACACTTAGGGTGAAACATGAAAATAACAGAAATGGTGATGTCACATTTGGCCAGTCAGGGAGATTTATACTCCGATTGTGCGAGGGCACGGTGACCATCACCTGAGCAGGAGATGAGGTCGCTCAGGCTAGGGTAGCGGACACTGAGAGCATGGGTCTAGGATCCCAGTCTTTTTCACGTGTTTTCTTCGAGCCGGCTCGGTTTTTACGCTTTGTTGGGATCCACGAGTTGTCTAGACCATTCCGCTGACCTGTTGGTTTTTCTTTGAGAGCCTAGGTTGGGGGTTCTCCGCAGTTAGGTACGAGCTCGTCTGGTTTTACTTAGCTCTTGTCCTTCGGGAGTTGAGCAACAAGAGAGGAAGTCGGGACCGGCAGGCTTACCTCTTCTCTTTCCTACCTCTAGTGGCATAGTAGTCGTACTACCATTGCCTTTCCCTTGGACCACACTTCCACTGGGATTGGCGAGAGCAGATGAATCCCTTCGGGGGTTTCCTCACCGCTGAAATCATTATCTTTCTGACAGGCTGGTGTCTTGGTGATGGGGTAGTGATCGATTGTCATGTGACAGTTTCATAAATTGGCCAGTTAAGTTATAAATTCCATCAATAGACATTGATGATTTCATAATTACCTTTTCGCCATGCTGGTGTCCTGGTGATGTGGTAGTGGTTAGGGCTGTAAGAAAATTCTCGAGTTCAATATTCTCTCAGGTTCGGCTCGCTAAAAGTTCGATTCAGATTCGGTTCGGAAATAAACGAACCGAACCTGAACACAAGTTTAGGCTCGATTAAATAAACGAACCGAACCTAAAAATTATAGGTTCACTCAGGTTCGATTCGTTAAAAGTTCGATAAACATGCACATGTACATATTTACAAATCCGTATCCGTAGAAGTGGACCTTATTTTGAGATAAGTCAATTTTGTCCCAGGATAAGTGAATTTTGTCTATAGATAACTTGATATTTACGGGATAAGTAGGTTTTATCTCGGTATAAACTATCCAAAAATAAATAGTCACATCATGTTTACAACATCCATCATCTATGTGTCTAGTACTTTTTCCTTCTTTATCTTCAAATCAACAGAACAAGAATAAACCTTACTTATCGAATATCTCCATATTATTCTTATTCCTTATTCCCATCGGAACAAATGTAAAAATATATTATAATTATACTTTTTTCAAAGAGATGAATCCATATTAATCTATTTTTTTCAAAAGATGAAGATTAGTTAGATAAAGAAAAAAACTAAATGAATATTTATTCTAATTGTAAACACATATATTTCCATTTCTCTTCTTTTCACTCCCTCTGAATTCTTAAGTTCGATATTCGCTTAGGTTCGATTCGTTTAAAAAGAGGTTCGATTCGGATTCGATTCGAAACTAAACGAACCGAACCTGAACACAAAATTAGGCTCGATTAATTAAATGAACCGAACCTAAAAAATATAGGTTCGCTCAGGTTCGGTCCGTTTACACCCCAAGTAATGGTTAGTAGACACTGAGGACTTAATTACATTTTCGCTAGGCTGGCATCCTAGTGATGGGGTAATGATTAGTAGACACTGAGGATTTAATTACCTTTCCGCCAGGCTGGTGTCCTGGTGATGGGGTAGTGACCAGTAGACATTGATGACCCTTACCTTTCCGCCAGGCTGTGACCTCGTGATGTGGTTAGAGATGGGTGACTTTTCCGCTAGGAGACTAGTGATGACAGTTCCGTTAGTAAAGGCTAGCGAGGGTTGGGTGTTGAGAGAGTTGTGAGTACGTTTCCTCTTATACACCTTCGTGAGCGAGCTATCACACGTGTCGACCGAGGATTAATGAGAATTGAGAGAACAAGCTAGAAGGAGTGTTGGGAACTTAGTTAGGATGCAAGACACCATCGCATGCCTACGGAGGCACCCCAACCCTGAGGCGTACATCATACCTCAAGTCATAGTGTGAGGTTCAACCTGGACTTTGAAGTCCTACCCAGATATCGAGGTCCTAACTGGACCAAGACCACAGACTTACTTCTAGGCTTGAGTTGTTGTTGGCTAGTTCCATTGATTGAGGGAGACACGGTGTGGTAGTGAGCGAGAGGGTGTTCTTCTTATTAGTTTTCTGAAAGCAAGTAATTAACTTAAAAGAATCAATTAACCCACTTTTACTTGCTAGTTCTTCTTTTGTCAGCTACAGTTACCTTACTGTTTTTCTAGTTGTTCTAGTCTTTTTTTACTACTTTTCTTAGTAGAACTGTGTAGAATTTGTACTTGACAACTTTGTGACAGATACTTGCTTGTCCTTTTCTACTTGTGGCAGGCAAGGGTTCGACGACTGAGTAGCCGGCGTGGTTGGGTTACAGTCGTTTCTTTTTGGCAGGTTACACTTTCAGAGCAGGTATACCTTTTGGAGTCCATTGTACAGTTGTATGTTGTGCGCTCCTATGTAGCCTCATTTTTGGGATATATATGTATATACGTATATTGAATGTTGTGGAACTTCAGCATGTTATATGAATGAAATGAAAATGAATGGATATCCTTGTTGTTCAGTTCTGGTGCACTACTTACTTCCGCTTTTAGTTTTCTTGTGGTTGCTTGTTGAAGCCAAAATAAATCATGTGAATGTCTTAAAAAGCGAAAAATTTCCCCAGGTTTTCATAACATCGGATTAACTCTAAGCTAGTTAAGTAGATGAATGACGTGTTTGACGGGTAACCTAAGATCCTCGGGAGGAGGTCACGACATGTTTAGTATCAGAGCAAGGTTACCCCGCTACACGCGTCCGCGTAACTTAATAGCCTGAGTTTCGAATAGCAAGAGTCTTCTGACTTCTCGTGAAGCCAATTGGGAAATTTTTGACATTCATGAGATTTATGTAACCACAAGTCACCAGAACATATTATTCATATAAGTATCCCAAGAGGAGAAATAATACAACTGATTATTTCCTAAAGTGTGCTTAACTATGCTATGATCCGATACAAGGAGGATTAGCATGGCACCACGAGTAGCTCGTGATCATCTAGGAGAGATGGAGTAGGTGTTAGCCGCACTCGCTGATCTGCGACAGAGACAGGACCAGATACTTGCCCAGCAGACTAAGTTGGCTGAGCGTCAGACTGGGATGGAGCTGAGGATGGAGGAGCTGTCTGACTCCTCATACCACCCATCCAGTGATGAGTCCGCTAGAGCTGAGCATCTATTCTCTGAGGAGATTCACTAGCATCCTGAGGCAGAGATTCCGAGGGAGTCAGGAGCCGATAGAGCTGAGGCAGGCCAAGGGCCTGTAGCAGGAGTAGAGGTCACAGGGTTTGTTCATCCTACTTCACCGAGACACCATGATGTCTTCACATCCTACCAGAGAGCTGGAGTACCCAGGTTCTAGGACACGTGTACGTCTGACAAGGCTGAGCAGTGGCTAAGGACGGTGATGAAGTTATTCAAGATGATTCAGGCACAACCAGAGTCGTGGTTACCCTTTTCGGAGTTCTCACTTACTGGGTTTGCAGAGCGCTGGTGGGAGGCTACTGTGTCTAAGATGGGGCGTGTGCCGACTTGGACAGACTTTAAGACCCACTTCAGAGCCCACTTCTTCTCAGGGAAGTGGAGAGAGACACAACGCAGGTTGTTTGTCGCGCTGAGACAGGGCAGGATGGCAATGCGAGAGTACTTTGTGCGCTACACCGAGTTGTCACGCCACACATCTTCTGCAGTTGTTTTTCCAGATGAGAATCTGGAGAAGATTATTCGTGGCATGAGGGAGGACGTTCAGGAGAAGTTGGTAGGGCTGAGACTGAATACCATCGCTGAGGTGACTGACGCAGCAGAGCGGATTGAGGACGTCCGTGAGAGACGTTTTGGGAGTACTTTTAGACCGCCACCAGTACCACAGAGATCATCTGGACCTATTCAGCGACAGTTTTGACCACAACGATTAGCACGACGCTTTTGTCTGACAGTGATGGCTTCTTCTAGTAGTGTTTGCTCGACCCCCACAACTACTTTGGGAGGATCACTGGCCAGTAGAGCTTTCGAGGCAGCACAGCCATCTGGGTCGCAGAGGTTCGGGACACAGAGCACGAGACCCACTGAGAGTGCTGGTCCATCTTCTACGCCGAGCAGGGCGATCAGGTGCTACCAGTGCCAGCAGGAGGGACATGTCAGGTCCCAGTGCCCATAGCTACAGACTCCACCACCTCCACCTCCACCACGTTCAAGAGCTACTAGGAAGAGCTCCCAATACAGAGGTCAACAGAGACCAGCTCAGAGCGCAGCAGGATCCAGTGCCGTATCTATACGTCAGGGACAGATTCACGCAGTTACAGCTGAGCAGGCACGGTCCGTGGCCACGGTCGTCAAACGTATGGTTTCATTTTCGAGCCATCTTTTTCACGTGTTGTTTGATTCTGGTGCTACCCATTTGTTTCTTGCTGTGAGGCTTCTAGCCACATTGGGTAGAGTCGCGGAGGACGTAGATCCTCCATTTCACATTCGAGGGCCAGGCAGACAGTTGTTCATGATTTTAGAGATAGTTATAGGGTTACCAGTGTCCACAGACGGTCACGAGATTACTGTGGACTACCTTCTACTACAGCTTGTTGAGTTCGACACGATTTTGGGCATGGATTGGTTGTCTACACATCACGCCTTAGTCGACTGTTATAGGAAGACTGATGTCTTCAGGATCCCTGGCTTGACAGAGTTCACTTTTGTGGGGACATTGCATTACTCCAGGATGGAGTACATTTCAGTGCTGAGATCACAACGACTGGTTGATCAGGGATGTGGCACTTTTCTGGCCTTTGTTCAGGAGGTTGCAGATAGAGAGCCGATGGCTCAAGACATAAGTGTTGTGTCAGAATATCCCGATGTATTTCCTGAGGAGTTACCAGGACTACCTCCAGTTAGAGAGATCGAGTTATAGATCTCGCTACTTACCGATACGTAGCCGATCTCCATGGCTCCGTATCGCATGGCACCCGCAGAGCTGAGAGAGTTGAATGTGCAGCTACAGGAGTTGCTTGATTTAGGCTTTGTGACGTCGAGCACTTCACCATGGGGTGCTCCTGTACTCTTTATTCGGAAGAAGGATGGAACCATGCGGTTTTGCAATGACTATAGGTAGCTGAACAAGAGGACGATGAAGAACCGTTATCCTCTGCCACGCATTGATGATCTATTTGACCAGCTAAAGGGATCTTCGGTGTTCTCGAAGATCGATCTTCGCTCGGGTTACCATCAGTTGAGGATTCGGGAGACAGACATCCCGAAGACAACGATTGGGATACGGTATGGTTACTACGAGTTTGTAGTGATGCCATTCTGACTGATGAATGCCCCCGCGTCATTCATGGACATGATGAACAGAGTGTTCTTTCCTTACTTGGACAAGTTTGTCGTGGTGTTCATAGATGATGTTCTGGTTAACTCGAAGAATGAATGGGACCACGAGAACGACTTGAGAGCAGTGCTTGGTACCTTGAGAGAGCATAGATTGTATGCCAAGTTGAGTAAGTGTGAGTTTTGGCTACCTCAGGTCTCATTCTTGGGACACGTCATCTTAGGAGCAGGTGTCGCAGTGGACCCTGCGAAGATAGATGCAGTGATGTCTTGGGAGCAGCCCAAGACAGTGACACAGATCCGTAGTTTTCTTGGGTTGGCATGCTATTACAGACGCTTTGTCAACAACTTTTCACGGATCGTACTACCCTTGACGCGTTTAACGCAGAAGGGGGTACCTTTTGTTTGGGATAGTTTGTGCGAGCAGGCCTTCATGACACTGAAGGAGAGACTTACTACAACTCTGATTCTTGCTCTACCGTCAGGTACACAGGACTACACAGTTTACACATATGCGTCAGGTGATGGTTTGGGAGTGGTGCTGATGTAGAGGGGGCATGTGATTGCCTATGCTTCGAGATAGATGAGACCGCAAGAGCGGAATTACCCCATGCACGATCTTGAGTTGGCAGCAGTGGTCTTTGCTCTCAAGACCTGGCGCCACTACTTGTGCGGGGTTAACTTTGAGCTTTTCACAGACCACAAGAGTTTAAAGTACATATTTGATCAGAAGGAGCTGAACATGAGACAACGCCGATGGTTAGAGCTGTTGAAGGACTACGATTGCACGATCTCTTACCATCCCGGTAAGGGAAACGTGGTTGCAGACGCCCTCAGCAAGAGAGCGCACACGGAGGGTATGATGAATTGGCTATACACTTGGGATTTACTTGCAGCACTGACGGATTGGCATCCGCAGGACAGTGCGTCTTCTTCCATCTCCGTACCTCCTAGGTATAGCAGTCTTTGGGATCGTATAGTGACAGGTCAGCAGACAGACCCGTGGATTCGCGACAGATACGTGTGGGCAGTGAAGGATGAGTTTGACGACTTTGTTGTCTCAGAGTCGATTCTGTGGAAGGCAGGTCGGGTAGTGGTTGCCAACAATGAGCAGCTACGTAGAGACATACTTGACGAGGCGCATTGTTCGCATCTTTCCATTCATCCTGGCAGCACGAAGATGTACCATGATCTTCGCAGACATTTCTGGTGGGATGGGATGAAGAGGGACGTAGCTGGACATGTCAGCAGGTGTTTGATTTGCAAGATGGTGAAGGCGGAGCACAGACAACCACCTGGTTTACTGCAGCCTCTCCCCATTCCTGAGTGGAAGTGGGAGAGCATTTCGATGGACTTTGTTACGGGATTGCCAAGGAAATCAGGTGGCCACGATTCCATTTGGATCATTGTTTATAGGTTGACGAAATCAGCCCATTTTATACATGTTAGCATGACTTATACACCTTCTCAATTGGCCTGATTGTACATACAACACATTGTGAGGTTACATGGCATATCCCGAGAGGTAGTGTCTGATAGAGACTCGAGGTTCACTTCCCATTACTGGTAGCAGTTCATGTCAGCATTACAGACCGAGCTGAAGATGAGTTCAGCATATCACCCTCAGACAGACGAACAGAGTGAGCGTACGATACAGACCTTGGAGGATCTTTTACGCGCCTGTTCTCTAGAGCTGAGGGGATCCTGGAAGGATCATTTACCTCTTGTTGAGTTCACTTACAACAACAGCCATCATTCGAGCATCGGCATGGCGCCATTCGAGGCTCTTTACGGGCGGAGATGCCTTACGCCAATCAGTTGGTGCGAGGTAGGCGATCATGCATTGTATACCGTGGATCTCTTGGAGGAGACTGCGAGGGTTGTTGACTTGGTGAGGAGGAAGCTCTTTACGCCCCATAGTAGCCAGAAGAGCTATGCAGATCGACGACGCCGACACTTGGAGTTTCAGGTTGGAGACTTTGTGTTCCTATGTGTATCGCCCATGAATGGGATATGACGGTTTGGAGTTCGTGGCAAGCTGGCACCACACTTTGTTGGGCCATTCGAGATACTTTCACGTGTTGGGAAAGTTGCATACATACTGGCATTTCCCCCACGTTTGGAAGCTATACACGACGTATTCCATGTGTCGAACTTGAGGAAATACGTGCACGATCCATGGCACATCATCAGCTATGAGAGCCTTGACATAGAGCCAGAGTTGACATACGAGGAGGAGCCAGTGCAGATACTTGATTTTGCACTCAGGAGGCTTCAGAACAGGGAGATTCCCTTGGTCAAGATCCTTTGGCACCGTCAGGGTGTTGAGGAGGCGACATGGGAGATCGAAGCAGCGATGCGCAAGAGATACCCGCGACTTTTCTTAGGTACTTTCGCAGTTTAGTTTATTAGTTCTCTATTTGGCAAACCATTTTACTTTCTGGGTAAAAACCTTCTTTGAGGTTTTTATGGGTTAAAAACCTTTTGAGGTTTTTATGGTAGATCGACAAACCCGACTTAGAAGCGGAGTCTCGAGGACGAGACTCTCTTTGAGGTTTTTAGGATTGTAACAACCCTATATTTTAAGGACCAATTAAGTCCAAGATGATGAATTATTATTGAACATGATTGGGCTTTGCAAGTTGAGAATTTAATTGTGATTAAGTATGGAAAATTGAGATGTCATTAGTAGTTAATTGTGAAATTGTGGCTAGATGTGATTAAGTGACTAAAGTAATGTGATTACTATTCATAGGTGGGCCTTATGTGCAAATTAGAAGACTTGTGTGGGTTGATGTTGCAATTTTCCCAAGACTATATACTCCCACCCCCCTTCTAATTTCGTTGATAAGCTTCCCCTCCTCTTTGCTTCTTCTCCTTGAGAGTTTGGAACTCATCCATGGCCAAAACCTCCATGTTCCTCCACCTTCTTTCTAAGATTACCACCTCATTTCTCCACCAAATTTGAAGCTCAATAGCTCAAATCAAAGACGTGGAAGAGAGGAATGTGGATCAAGTGTTTCATGTAAGATCAAAGGCCAAAGAAGAGGAGAAATCAAGCCTTGAAGCTCAAGTGGTGGACTGTTCTACACTTGTTCTTGGAGTGTTCTTCCTCAAGCTTTTGAAGCTTGAGTTTGAGGTACAAATCATACCCCTCTTTGCTGCCATTAATATAGAATTTTCTCCACTATATGAGCCTATGTTGAGATGCTATATCAAGGATTTGATTGTGATTCTTGTTGGGTTTTATTTTGGTATTTGGAGTGGTTTGATGAATGATTTTTGGAAATTTCAGATCTGGTTTTGCATGAAAAATCCGAGTTCTTGGTTTGATTTGGGAGAGTTTCTTGAGCTCTTTTGGTGCCATTTGGTTGCTATTAGACCCTCCATCATGTTGGCATTAGATTCATGTGAAAAAAATTCGAATTTCTATGATGATTTTGGGGGTTTATGGCTACTGTTCATATGGACCTGCAACAAATTTCAGATATGTGTTCTTGTGTTTTGCATGTATTGATGCATGATTTTTATATGATATAAGGGCCACTTTCGGGTATCCTTACTTGTTGATATATACTCTTTCATATTAACCTTCAGTCCATGGAGTTGTTTTAGAAAAATAAGGAGTTTTGAGTAGTTATTGACTACCTATATCATACTTGTCACTGAATGTCCAGATTTGTCCATGCAATTTAAATTAATGTTTTAGGATGCATTTGCGGAGTTTATTCATGTTTACTTGAGTGAAATTACTTGTTGATATATACTATTTCATACTAACCTTCTGTCCATGGAGTTGTTTTTGAAAAATAAGGAGTTTTGAGGAGTTATTGACTACCTATATCATACTTGTCACTGAATGTCCAGATCTGTCCATGCACTTTAAATTAGTGTTTTAGGATGCATTTGGGGAGTTCTTAACGTATCCTGAAGTGAAATTACTTGTTGATATATACTCTTTCATATTTACCTTCAGTCCATGGATTTGTTTTAGAAAAATAAGGAGTTTTGAGGAGTTATTGACTACCTATATCATACTTGTCACTGAATGTCCAGATCTGTCCATGCACTTTAAATGAGTGTTTTAGGATGCATTTGGAGAGTTTCTTTATGTTTCCTTAAGTGAAATTACTTGTTGATATATACTCTTTCATATTAACCTTCAGTTCATGGAGTTGTTTTAGAAAAATGAGGAGTTTTGAAGAGTTATTGACTACCTATATCACACTTGTCACTGAATGTCCAGATCTGTCCATGCACTTTAAATTAGTGTTTTGGGATGCATTTGGGGAGTTTCTTCATGTTTCCTTGAGTGAAAATACTTGTTGATATATACGCTTTCATATTAACCTGCAATCCATGGAGTTGTTTTAGAAAAATGAGGAGTTTTGAGGAGTTATTGACTACCTATATCATACTGTCACTGAATGTTCATATTTGAGATTTTTACTTATAGAGGTGGGTTTGAAACACCTATTATGAAATTTAGAGATTTGGGGATCACTTTAAGGATACATATATATATGTAGTACCATACAGGAAAACAATACTATATGAACTTGCCATGAAGCAAGTCTTCCTCTAAGAGTAGCTCGATCCTTGTAGGTGTTTGTGAATCTTTTGAGGGCGTAGGAAAGGAAGACGTTTTCCGTTAAGATAGCCAAAATCGTAAGATAGATGTTCTTCAGTAGGAATTTTAGAGAGAGACTATCATAACAGGTCAGTATCCCTGACCTAGGATCAGTTGTGGTTCGTATAGAACATGTTGGGGTCTGGGACTGACAGCTTGTGAATGGGAAATAAATCAAAGAGACCTTAGACACTTAGGGTGAAACATGAAAATAACAGAAATGGTGATGTCACATTTGGCCAGTCAGAGAGATTTATAATTGACTGTACGAGGGTGCGGTGACCCTCACCTGAGCAGGAGATGAGGTCGCTCAGGCTTGGGTAGCGGACACTGAGAGCATGGGTCTAGGATCCCAGTCTTTTTCACGTGTTTTCTTCAAGCCAGCTCAATTTTTACGCTTCGTTGGGATCCACGAGTTGTTTAGACCATTCCGCTGACCCGTTGGTTTTTCTTTTGAGAGCCTAGGTTAGGGGTTCTCTGCAGTTAGTTACGAGCTCGTCTGGTTTTACTTAGCTCTTGTCCTCCGGGAGTTGAGCAACGAGAGAGGAAGTCGAGACCGGCAGGCTTACCTCTTCTCTTTCCTGCCTCTAGTGGTGTAGTAGTCGTACTACCACTGCCTTTCCCTTGGACCACACTTCCACTGGGATTGGCGAGAGCAGACGAATCCCTTTGGGGGTTTCCTCACCGCTGAAATCATTACCTTTCCGCCAGGCTGGTGTCTTGGTGATGGGGTAGTGATCGATTGTCATGTGACAGTTTCACCAATTGGCCAGTTAAGTTATAAATTCCATCAATAGACATTGATGATTTCATAATTACCTTTCCGCCAGGCTGGTGTTCTGGTGATGGGGTAATGGTTAGTAGACACTAAGGACTTAATTACCTTTCTGCCAGGCTGGCGTCCTGGTGATGGGTTAATGATTAGTAGACACTGAGGATTTAATTACCTTTCCGCCAGACTAGTGTCCTTGTGATGGGGTAGTGACCAGCAGACATTGATGACCCTTTACTTACCTTTCCGCCAGTCTGTGACCTCGTGATGGGGTAAGCGATGGGTGACTTTTCCGCTAGGAGACTAGTGATGACAGTTCCGTTAGTAGAGGCTAGCGAGGGTTGGGTGTTGAGAGAGTTGTGAGTACGTTTCCTCTAATACTCCTTCATGAGCGAGCTATCACATGTGTTGACCGAGGATCAATGAGTATTGAGATAACAAGCTAGAAGGAGTGTTGGGAACTTAGTTAGGATGCAAGACACCATCGCATGCCTACAGAGGCACCCCATCCCTGAGGCGTACATCATACCTCAGAGTCATAGTGTGAGGTTCAACCTGGACTTTGAAGTCCTACACGGATATCGAGGTCCTAACCGGACCAAGACCACAGACTTACTTCTAGGTTTGAGTTGTTGTTGGCTAGTTCCATTAATCGAGGGAAACACGGTGTGGTAGTGAGCGAGAGGGTGTTCTTATTGTTAGTTTTCTGAAAGCAAGTAAATAACTTAAAAGAATCAATTAACTCACTTTTACTTGCTAGTTTTTCTTTTGTCCACTACAGTTACCTTACCATTTTTCTAGTTGTTCTAGTCTTTTCTTACTACTTTCCTTAGTAGAACTGTGTAGAATTTGTACTTGAACTTTGTGACAGATACTTGCTTGTCCTTTTCTACTTGTGGCAGGCAAGGGTCCAACGACCGAGTAGCCGGCATGGTTGGGTTACAGTCGTTTCTTTTTGGTAGGTTACACTTTCAGAGCATGTATAACTTTTGGAATCCATTGTACAATTGTATGTTGTGTGTTCCTCTGTAGCCTCATTTTTGGGATATATATGTATATATGTATATTGAATGCTGTGGAACTTTAGCAAGTTATATGAATGAAATGAAAATGAATGGATATCCTTGTTGTTCAGTTCTGGTGCACTACTTACTTCCGCTTTTAGTTTTCTTGTGGTTGCTTGTTTAAGCCAAAATAAATCATGTGAATGTCATGTTTAAAAAGTAAAAAATTTCCCCAGGTTTCCATAACATCGGATTAACTCTAAGCTAGTTAAGTAGGCGAATGACGTGTTTGACGGGTAATCTATGGTCCTCGGGAGGAGGTCGCGACAACACCTTTATATTCTCCATAGATCACAATCTTCCCCATTGTTTGTTCATCTTCTATGCTTAGGATAGCAGATCCTAAGTATAGGGGGCGATTTCCCGCTGATTCTTGTTTTCAATTTTCGATCTTTTTACTTTTCTTTTGTCTATGCTTTATTTTACATTAATCATTGGTCTCTAATTTTGGCCACACTCTTCTCTATACTTGGGATGCCTTATCCGAAGTATAAGGGGACTGAGTCATTTCGATGATTTCATTTTTCTTTCTTCTTTTGTTCCTTCGGTTGTATATTCTTTTCCTCAATCACCTCATTTTTTCCCACTATACATACGATGACCTGGTCGTAGGTATAGGGGGTCGACTGACTTCTATTCTTTCATTCTTTTTCACTCACTTTTACTTAGCACGAGTTATGTCCTAATTTTTCTCTCTTGTCACTATGAGGACATAGCACAAGCTAAGTATAGGGGGTGTGTATATATTGCATATATAGTTTTGTCTATAACTTCTACTTTTATGCATTTTCTATATCTATAAAATCCATAAAAAGTGGGTGAGGGTAATTTAAAATCTACGTATTTCTTTATATTATTTATAAAATCCTTGTAAAGAAGTAAAATATGTTTAAAATCCTTACTTAAAATTCTTAATTTAAAATTCTTAACTTAAAATTGTATTTAAAATATGTATAACACTTATTTAAAATCATATATATTAAAATATGTGTAAAATTCGTTTAATCCTTGTAAAATCTTTGGTATATAAAATTCGTAAAATCCATTAGTTATTTAGTCCAAATAAATTAGAGTAATTTATCTTGTAAAAATCTTGTACATAAACTTATTTATAACAATTACAAAATCCATAAAAATGTAAAGTCTAAAATTTATAAAAATTACAAAATCTTTAAAATTCATAAAAATGGTTAAAATTTATAAAATATACTTCAAAAAAATATGGTTGCATTTGCATTAGCATTTTTCAGAATACGCTTGATTTCTAAAACTAAAAATAGGAGAAAGTATAAAGGATGAAGCTTGATTACGGCCTTTAACTTTCATTGTACGGAGCTTGACATTGACGTCTAAAGATGAGAAAGATTGGGGTTTCAATAATAGCTTCGGATGAGGGAAGGATCTGCTGGCACAATTTTTCCAAGAACTCAAAAAATGGATGGAATGAAAAGATGTTATATACGTCGAGGCACAAAGAGATGAATGCAGTGCAAGAAACATTACAAAGCCAACTCAAAGAAGAAGCCGCTAAATACAAATACGACAACAATGGTCCGAGCTTCCACCAAAAAGCCTGCACATCTTAGTGGAGACTTAGATACGCCGGTTGGGATTCACAAGGAGATGCATCTACATTGGTCGCACTTGAGTTCCTTTCTCATTCTTCTACTTTCGCTCTATATTTGATAGTGGACACAACACGAACTAACCATAGAAGGGAATACCTCCCTCCGCAAGAAAAGAGTAGATGGATGAGGAACCAATGGTAGTGTATAGCTGGGATGGGTGGTTTCTTTGCTTCTTCCAAAGAGGGAAGAGCTAAAAACACACACAGTACAGATTGATTTCAAGGTTGATAAAGTATGTGATATGAATGAGTGGATCTGAACTGGTTGTTGAGGTGAACTTAAACAAGGATTTGTGGAATTTGAGGACAGTTGAGGCTAAATCCTGATCCTAGTTAAGGCTTCGACAAAATGCTTGTTTCAGGATCGATCGAGCTCCGTCATGTGTCTATTCTCATGAATTGGTTTAGGAAAACAAATTCATTCTAACTTTCTTTCCTTTTCCCCTTCAAATAAGTGTTTGCTAAGGGACTAGCAAAGTTTGAGTATAGGGGGTTGATGAATCCATGATTCATTAATATTTTGTCTACATTTTATCTTAAAACTCTTAACAAATACATGTAAATATCCATTAATTTCTACTTTTTAGCAAAATTCCATTCATGAATAAAATTTCACTTTTATGCATTAAAATTATGTAAATAAATAAAAGAATAAAAATAAAGAAAATAAAAATAATGGAAAATTGTATATATGTATATTTGTACAATATGACTTGTAAAAATAAAAATAGCTGAAAGATATATTTATAACCTAATCTCCAAGACCAAGTCAGCATGGATTGGTTGACAAATCAATAAGTACAAGGAGAGAAGGAAGAAAACAAATAAAAATAATTAATTTTACACTCCATACATTCTTCATTAATTATCCAATAAATACTAAATATTCAAAGAATTTTAATTAATTCATATTTATTTATTTATTACCAAATTCTTTTCCTAATTAGTTCTAAAAATGTATAGAAAAAAATAAAAATAAGTTTAAAATATTACCTTGTATTTATATCAAGAAATCCAACCTGTAAATTGTTAAAATTCCAAGTTCCGAACATCATAACTTTCACAAACGAACTCCAATTTCACTCTACACACATTTAAAGTTCATAAATAAATATCCACTAATTAATGAAGATAATTTCACTAAAATCAAGTTGGTTTGCAAAAAGTCGATTTTGGGACCTAACCACAATTAGATTTCTGGGCTATTTATTTTATTTAGAACACAATATTTATTGTTTAATAATTTTATAATTTCTAATTTTTTTCTGGATCTTTTATTTTAACCCTAATTTATTTCATTATTTTTGGAGCCTATTTATTATTTTAAATAAATCAAAAACCATAATTTATAGGTATAAATGAATTGTATACCTTGTATACTTATTTATTAATATACCTAAATTAATTTATTAAAATCTAAAAAATTCATACAAACTTTATTTATTGACCTAATAATTAATAAAAATATAAAAATAATATTTTATTTAGTAATTTATTAAATTAAAATTTCAATACCTATTTATTAAGTATTATTTATACTTATTTATCAATATAATATTTATATTTAGTAAAATAATTATTATTTATTAAAACTAATTATACCATCACATTTTTCGTTTTAATACCTATTTAAAATAATGTTATTTTCTATTTAGTATCTATTTATTAAGGTATTTAATCCCTCCTAGCCAACCAGGTGCTGATACGTGTCACCACCTGGGAGCTTCTTCTCTAACAAGAAGCAGTTGCTTCTGTTATCACTTATCGACCTTCACTTAATTCTTCCCTCCATCTCCTAACCTCTTTCTCTAATCTAATCCATTGATTCTCTTCTCCCAACTAACTAGATCCGCGCCCACCATAGATTCCTATCTTATATCCATTAAATTCACATGTAAAGCCCTTCATCTTCACCATTAGCAACAAACTGCTCATTTCCAGAACTAACTAGCCGTCGACCCTACTTTCTTGTCGTGTTGCGCCTCATTTCCGTAGTGACAGGGCTTGAGGATCACCCTACGTGGAAGACAAGTCAACGGAGGAAGGTTCCAAGGTGGAGTGTCGCCTTGCATCGGAGCTTCACCGTCGTGTTCAGCTTCGAGAAGACCGCCTTGTCGATCCACACCAAGGTCTTACTCCTTTAAAGCCCCAGGTCAATTCCTTCATCCTTTGTAATTTTCTTTATCGATATACGTGCCTTCATTAGCCAACCTAATCGCATGAGTAGAAACTCTTATCATCTCTATTAGACACATACCATTCATACCCTTCAAATCCGTTCGAATCAACTCAAAATCGTCTCCATTTCTTTCCATTTTATTGTTCTCCTAATATCTGGAAACTCATTATATAACATGCAAATCACAAATTCTTGGATGTTTTCTACTGCAAATCGAGCATACAAAATTATTTGCAGGTCGATCTTCTAACCGGATAATCCTTTCACCGTCTCAAACTTAAATTAATCGAAGAACAATTGGATCTAAAGAAGCTTTCATAAGCTACAAAACTTGACCGGGCCGCCATATTCATCGCGTTATTCCAGCCACCTCCACAAACCTTGAAGCCAATCCATCGTAGGTGAGCTCAGAGGGAGAAGGACTCTCCCTACTGGCCCTGCCGGAGGTCCAAGAACCCCGTCAACCAGCAGGGAGAAATCAGAGAAGGAGATAGCATCGTCACGCGTGCGGCAGGTAAAGAACATGAAGAACATGCCCGACTGTACAGGCTCGTGACACGTGGACATAGTGGACAACTCAGATCGTTTTACAGATTATAATTTCAACCGCTCAGATGAAGGGTAGAATATTTGCAACTTAAGCCCAGACAAAGATCCACAGATTTCCAAAATTTGCATTTAGGTCCCCATGTAGGGACTTAAATACAATACTTTTAATTTTATTTTCAAATCAGTCCTTAACAACGACCAAATTGTAACAGATTTAAACCTTTTCTTTGCATTTCTACCCCTAGGTTGTAGGGATGTTCTTGACATTTATCTTATTGTATTTTTCTTCGATTTTTCTAGGGTAGTTACAAACCTACCCTAGCAACATAAATGGTTGTGAAATGTCTTCAAAATCTTTTTAAAATCGTTTGGGAAACTTTTGTGAAATGTTTTCAAATATTTGTAAAAAACTTTTTCAAATTTTTGTAAAAATCTTTTTCATTTATTTAAATAGAATTTTTGGAAATTCAGTTTGCAAATGATTTGGAAAAAGGTTGTGAAAATATTTTGAAAAATTTATACATACTACTTGAAAAATCTTGGCAAATTTATTTTAACTTTTGTAAATATTTGCAAAATTATTTGTAAAAAATATTTGAAATAAAGTTTGCAAACATATTTGTTAATATGTTTTCAAATTATTTTTGAGAACCTTGTACATAATTACAAGAAATAAAAACTCGAACACCATCCAATATACGAGTATAAAAAGTGTAAATAACCACTAACATTTAATATATAAATACCTAGTATAAATTCCTGGAACAACTCTTGTAAATATTAATGCACTCCCATGTAAATATCTACACATACTTCTTTCACTAACTATTTTAAAAATCCCTAAAATTTTGCAAAATTTTCAAAACTATAAAAAATTGCAAAATGTTTTAAAAATTGCATAAAAATTTGCAAAACATTTTCTTTCAAAAATCCAAAAAATTTTAAAATTAGAAAATTGCTTCATAAAAATATTTTTCTTGCATTGTACATAGCATTTGCATTTTTGAGAATGATCAAGACAACTGAACAACTTTGAAATAAAGTCTGAAGATCGAAGCTTGGTCTAGACCTTGATACACTTAATATCAGAGGAACCCATTAAGAACTGGAATTGGGATACTTCAGGTCCCCTTGACTTGATTCTTTAGGTTTCATGAGACTATGTTCATGAGTCGATTCAATGTGTCTAATTAGAACCCTTCATATAATCTCTATGACTCTTGAGATAGTGGCTTGACTAGAAACCTTACACTTAACACAACTCAACCCAGATGGATTGATGGAAAATCTTGGGAGTCAAAGTCGGGACGATGCTAAGCTGCTTCCTCAAGGGTGGCTTAGGAACCCTTCTTAGGGATTGCCGACACTGGTACTCTAACCCACTTCTTCTGGTAGCCATGACATCTAATGACTAGATACTAAATTGAGACAATGCTTCGAATGAGGAATGGTCTGTTGGCACAACTCTTTCCAAGACTCCAAAACATGGGCGAACAAACCACTCTATATCCATTAGGGCACAAACATGAATGCAGGCCATTGCAAAGTCAAAGAAGATATTTAAAAGAAGCCTACACCAAAAAATCCATAAATCATTGAGCTTCTAGAAGAAATCCGCTTCTAGGTGAAGACTCGATTAAACCGATCGAGCTTCACAAGGGAATGAAGACTACACTGGTCCATTCCCACTTCTTTTCCCATTTCTTCTAGCTTCTCCCCCTTTTGGTTGTGAAACTAACAACACCTGACCTTATAAGGGAATATCTATCTTGATGAAGATGAGTTACCAGAGGAGCATACTCTTTGATAGTATACTGGTTTGTCTGGGAATAGCCGAAAAATTCACACATATGGTTCTATCATTTCAAGGTTGCGAGAGTATGTGATTGAGAGAATGGTTTTGACCAGACTACGAATTGAAAAGAACAATAGGATTGTGGAACCTAAGGGCTATTGTGTCATACCTCCTAACCTTTATGCGGTTCTGAACAAACCAAAAATCCAAAGGTCTTTACCTCGCTCCAAACTTTGATTTTAATAAGATAAGTTTAAAAGTCACATTTTTTCCAAGTTATTTCTTTTTCTTTTCTTTATTTTATTTTTTTCACTTATTACATAAGTGTTTAATAGGGACTAACAAAGGTAAGTATAGGGGTGTGATGAATCTTCAGTTCATCACCTTTATTATTTCATTTTGACCTTAAATACCTATCTGAATGCATGTATATATCATTAATTTATGAAAATAAACACTCAATAATTAACATTAAATACTGTATAAAATACTGTACAAAATAATTTATTTAATTACAAAATAAATGAATGAAGGAAGAAAAGAAAAAGAATGAAGTGTCGAAGACACTGAGTGAACCTAGACCCCGAGACCCAGTCACTATGATGACTTGGTCGACAAGGAACAAAGTAGGGGGAGATAAGATGGCCAATTGTACAGAAAGTACACTAAAAACCCTAGTTTGATTTGGAAAATGTATGCCTTTTGGGACCTATTTTATTTTATTATTTTGATTACTCAAATCAATAAATTTTGAAAATGAAATTGTACATAAAAATACAACGAAAAATACAAAATTTCATTCATTAAAAATAATGCACAGTGTGCCCGAGACACACAAAATAAAAAGACATAAAGAAAACTTTACAGATCTATACATTCTCCATATAAACTCCTAGTTCATCAAACTCACCTTTATTGTTCATAAAATTTAATTATCTATTTAATAAAGGTGGTTTCATTCAATTTGGACTTAAGATGCATAAGTTGGGTTTTAGGCCCTCATTGTGCAGTATACCTGTATAAAGTATTCAATACATTTATTGTTCTTACTTTTAGGTTTATTATTTTTATAAATTTGTAAATATTATTGAAAATACATGTACATAATAATATTAAAATAAAATCCTTAAAAATATATTAAAATAAATGAAGCTATTTATAATATAGGCAAAGTATACCTATAATACATCTATAAAGTATAAATACATAATTCTTTATGTACATAAATAACTCATAAAACTAATATAAAAATATATAAATATGTATTTAAATGAGTTGTAAATATATAAATTACATGCATTTATAAATAAAAAAAATACAAATTAAGAATACAATATATAGAATACATGTATATTTATCTATAATTACACATGTAAATATGAACATCTAACAAATTAGCTTGTAAAAATAAATAAAAATCATATTTAAATACTACATAGACTTACAAATATTTTTCATGTTTTGACCAAAAATTGAATAAATCATTTAGTATTTTTTATCGATTTTATATGGAATTTATAGATACCATTTTCTAGTTGGTCCACGTGGACCAACCGAAATCCTGCAATTGTTGACTCGGCGGGTCCACTGTACTTCCAAGCGCCCCCTCCCGTGTGATACCTCGTAAGATCCGCTCTTCTCCATTTTGCACGCCTGCCCCTCACCTCCATCTTCCTCAAGACCTATTGCAATCCACAACCCCTTCATCCTTCTCCGATGACCATGCCATCATCTCTACCTACCACCCTCGAGCTTCTTGCCATTATCTTCCCCCTTTTGCCCTCCACCACTTGTTTTTTGTTAAAGCTCTATCTCCCTTTCGGATTTTGATCCCCCTTGCGCCATTGTAATTCCCTTTTTGATTTTGATCCCCGTTGAGCTCTTGGTCACAGCTGGACTAGCTCCGACTCTTATTGGTGTGGAGAAAGCGGTATATGGCGAGATCCGGGTGTTGTTCAGACCATCTCCGGTGATGCCTTCCTTCTCCTCGACTCCGGTTGAATTGAGCTGCTATGTAACCATCTTTTCCATACATTAGGTTTTCTTAGCTTAGATAAGGTTTTATTTAATCTATTACTTTGTTCTTTTGTTTAATTTTAAAAATCAAAATCACTAGAGCACTAGGATCCGACCCCAAATCCATCGTGAACTCATCATTTCCGACCCCCATTTCCATCTTACTTCATTCCCTTATCATTTCTCCATCAAACCCCATGTCTTCCCCTTCATCTCGTAAGGATCAAGTGAGAGTCAAAACTTCATCCACTGCCATCAACGAAGTTCCCCCGACTCGCTTTCCCTTTGCATCTCCAGCTTCAATAGAGGGCCAATGAGATAGTCCTAGACCCCTTAACCATTTTGTGCAAAACCACAATGCAGAAAGCAACCTGGACCACCTTGTTAGAGCTCTAACAAGAGCTCCAGGTCACCTGAGCTCTAGGACTCCTTCGATGAGTCTTAAACATTCTTGAAGGGTTCTACTGACGTGCGAAGCTTCCAGGAAGTTGAGGAGCCCGCCAACTATGAAGTAAAAGTGTGGGATGAGGAGAAATAAGCAATAGAAGCTTGCCGACAGTAAATTATTTAGGTGTTCTTACAAGCCGCGTCACCGCCATCCGAACCAACCCTCGACACAGATCTAATCTAGGTCGTTCATTCCCAACAAAGCGGTACACACCCTCCTTCATCCGATCAGAGACGTAGAAGATCAAGATCCCTTTGACCGCACACATATTAAGGGTTAAATTACTTAATACCCCCGCCTCCTTTTTATAATTAATATTCGGTCTTGTAAATATTTAATTATGTTATATGATTAGTGTATAATTTGCAGGTTGACCCCTATAGTTCTTGTTTCTCACATAGAGGTCCAGTGCTAGGTCAGCTCATGTGGCCCCCATGTGAGTTGGCTAAATTGCATAGAGCCACCTCCATGTTCTTTTATCTCATTTTAGTTTATAAAAGTTGTATTTTAGTTCAAAACTTTTGTGTATTCCGCATATAGAACCTCTACTTTATATTTTATTACAAATATACCCATACCATAACACGACAATTAATTTTGTGCATTTAATTTAATTTACTCTCATGCTCGAAAATTATATAACAATTATAGTAAATTTCTGATGTCATGCATGTTCAAGATCTATTTTTATTTTAGAATTTACTTATCTTTTTTCATTTATTGAAAATCAATTACGAGCTATTTAATGCATGTTTAGATATAAAAATACAAATAATAGAAAAAAATATTTAAAAATTCCAAAAGATCACATAATATATATTATTATATAACATAGATACAGACCAAAAAACACAAACTATAACAAAAACCTTAAAATATTTAAAACTCTACTAACATAGTATAAAAAAATAGATAATTTAATTTCATGAACAATAAAGGTGAGTTTGATGAATTATGAGTTTGTATGGAGAAGATGCAGGTCTGCAAAATTTTCGTTGTGGCTTTTTATTTTGTGTGTCCCGAGCACAATTTGCATTATTTTTGAATGAAATAATATTTGTATTTTCTTTGTATTTTTATGTAAAATGTTCATGTTAATAATTTATTGATTTAATGTATAAAAATAATAAAATAAAATAGGTGCCAAAAGGCTATTATTGTCAAATCAAAATAGGTTTTTTGAGTGTACTTTCTGTACAAATAGCTATCCTATCTCCTCCTAATTTATTCCTTGTCGACCAAGTCATCATGATGACTGGTCTCAAGGTCTAGGGCCACTCAATGTCTTTGATACTTCATTCTTTTTCTTTTCTTCCTTTATTCTTTTATTTTGGAATTAAATACATTGCTCTGCGTAGCATTTTATATAGTATAAAATGTGAATTATTGAGTATTTTCACAAATTTAATGATATATACATACATTTAATTAGAGATTTAAGGCCAAAATGGAAGAATAAAGGTGATGAAATGGAGATTCATCACCCCATATACTTGCAAGAAAATCGATTTGTCGGGCACTACTGGTCATCCAAGACTAGGTGTTAGGATCCTTTCAACTTCTAATTTAAGCTAAGAGGGACTTTTATTTTTTAGTGTTTTCTTTTGTTATATTTCAGGGTTAGAAGGGTTAGACGGGTTTTTCAATTTGAAGGTTTTCTTTTGCTATTTTTGTGAGTTTTTGTGTTTACCTATATTATATACTAATATATAATAGAATTGTTTTGAATTTTTAAATAAGTTTTTCAAAGTTTTTTGTATTTTTATATATAAACATGGATTAAATAGTGCATAGTAAATTTTAAATAAATGTAAATGACAAGTAAATGAAAAAATAAAACAAAGCATGAACATGCAACACATCAGACATCTACTATAATTTTTCAATATTTTTTAGAGCACATGAGCTCATAATTCAAAATTAAAATGCATAAAATTAATTACCATGTGCTAGCTGGGATATATTTGTAATAAAATATAAAGTAGAGGGACTATATCCAAAATTCCTAAAGGTTTGAATTGAAATATAAATTTTATAAACTAAAATGAAATAAAAGAACCTGGAGGGGATTTATTGCAATTTGGCCATCTCACATGCAGGACCATGTTAGCCGACCATGCACTAGACCTCTATGAGATTTACAGGAACTGTAGGGGCCTAGTTGCAAAATTTACATAAAGTTTATGCTGTAATTAAATATTTACAGAACTGAATATTAATTACAAAAAGGCGACAAGGGTACTATGTAATTTACCCCTTAATATGCATGTGATAGGAGGGCTCTGGATCTACCACGTGTCTGATCATACAAACGATGGTGTGTACCGCTTCATTGGGAATGAACGACCTAGATTAGATCTTGGCCGAGGGCTTGATCGGACGACGTTGATGTGCTTTGGAAGAACATCTGAAGAACTCACAGTCGACGAGCTTCTATCGCTTATTTCCCATTGTCCCGTCCTCCTACTTCGTAGTTGAGGGGCTCCTCAGCTTCCAAGAGGTTTCGCTCGTCAGCAAGACCCTTCAAGGTCACCCGGGGCTCGTCGGAGGAGCCCTGGAGCTCAGGTGACCTGTAGCTCCTGTTCGAGCTTTAGGATGGTGATCTAGGTGGCTTTCTAGATCACGATCTTACACAAAATGGTTAAGGGGATTGAGGAAGCTGTCTCCTCGACCTTCTAATGAATCAAAAGTTGCAAAGGGAAAGCAAGTTAGGGGCTCTCCGACGATGATGAATCCATGATTCGTTAATTTTTCCATTGAATTTTGTCTTAAAACACTTAACAAATTCAAGTAAATATCCATTATTACCATTTCGTATAAAAATATTATTGAAGAATAAAAATACATTATTATGCATTAAAACATGTAACTAAATAATGAATAAAAAGAAAGAAAACAAAAAGAAGGTAGGCTGTAAATATGTATATATGTGGAATATGACTAAATAAAATATAAATATAGTTTAAGGTTATATTCATATAACCTAACCACCGAGATCAAGTCAGCATGAATTAGTCAACAAATAATAAAGTTGGGGGAGATAATGAAGAAAATCATAAAAGGAATTAATTATAACAAAGAATAATAATCATTATTTATTCAATATTTATCAAAACTTTGAAGTTTTTTATTTAATTCATTATACATCAAACTCTTCTCCTATTTATTTCTAAAAATGTATTTAAAAAATAAAAATCCTAAAAAAATCACAGCCAATATATATGACAAGAAATCCAAATGTCTAATTGTCAATTTCTCAACCTAATTAATATCTATTTATTAAATTATTTCCTATTCCAGCCTACTAGGTGCTGACACGTGTCAGCACCTCGAGCATCTTCTTCAAGAAGAGGCTGTCGAGCAAGTTTCTCCACCGACCTCTTTTCATCTAATTATTCGGTGTCCATCTTCCACCCATTACTTGATCTAAACCCTCCATCCTTTCGCACTAACTACACTAACATTTGCCAGCCATTAGATCATCAACAACCTATCATCTATTAACCTATTTATTGATCAAAACCTTGCCTTTTCATACTAATTTCTCATATTCAGGACACACTTGGCCGACCACCCTCCATCCTTGCTTCATTCTGGCCGCTTACGTAGGTGATAGCTCCAAGGTATGCCTTTGATAAATCTTGTATTTATCATCATTATTTATTAATATTATCTCTCTTACTTAAGTAACTAAACAAGATTCATTGACAATTAACCCCAACTACTTATTTGTGTGTTGTTAATAATAAACCTTAATTATATTATATTAAATAAACTATTAATGTGTTATTATTTTATGTATTTCCTTCTAATTAAAAATTAAATAATGATTAGCCTCCGCATGCAAGAAGACTCGTCGATGGAGCTGTTCCAAGGATTGCTTGTCCTTGCAGCGTCGCCCAATGCTAGGTACAACTCATGTGAAAACTTGTCGTTGAGCAACGACCGAGGGTCCCTTACACCCTCAATCCCTAGTACACATTCTCCATCTTTTTTCACATTTTTCTCGATCTTCACACCTCAATTAGTTAAGCAAATCCATCATTACCATTGCTTAATTATCATTCTCTCATCCATAATTGATTTTATGACTAATTTTAATCTAAACCCATATGATATCATTCAAGTTAATCGTCCATTTCTGAACCACATGGAGATAATTGAATTGCAAGAATCTGTTATAACCACATGTCGATTCCGAGGAATCGATCAATTCCTTGTCTC
Source organism: Ottelia alismoides (assembly GCA_037367405.1). NCBI lineage: Eukaryota > Viridiplantae > Streptophyta > Magnoliopsida > Alismatales > Hydrocharitaceae > Ottelia > Ottelia alismoides. Next base: position 103,974 of record JAZKJV010003120.1, read on the forward strand.
TTGCAAGTATTTTGACGCTTGGAGTGTTACGATTAATCACACAGATTGAGCAAAGCTATGGATGATAGGAGCTTCACTTGTAGCATTCCAAAGAAACCCTGGAACTTCTCGAGCATTAAACTGGTTAAGGATGATAGGAGCGCTCGAAGGGGGAGGAGCCCCCTTCTGGCCCTACCTCCTATGGCCACTGACATCGAGGAGGAGTTTAGGTCCAATCAGTAGCACCACAGATTTCCATTCTTCCCCCATTTTGGGGATGAACTGTTCTTCCCTCCAGATTGTACAAACTCTCACCACGTGTCCGTATTGGATGCTCTAAAACGTAGGATACATTCCAATCTCAACCATTATTGCCCGAATGGTGGCTTAATTGTTGGAAAGCCATGTACCTTCTGGAAACTAATTGCTCGTCTAATATTTTCTTTTATTACATTTAGGTCCCTATTCACGGACATGAGTGTAATATTGTCTAGTTTTTTCTTACAATTAGGTCCCTATCAAGGTACCTATTTGAAAGAAAGCCTTATCTTTTGTTGTATTTTTTTACAAAATTCTACTTTGAACATTGAACTCTTTGTAAACTTGTGATATACTTGGACATTATTCTATCATCGTAGCATTTTTTCTTCACTTTATTTTGCTCTAATTCTCGAGGCTTTCTTATCTCTTTTTGCTTGGATTTTATTCTTTGATTATTGAGCCATTTTGATTTCTTTTTGTGTTCTTTCTCGAGCCTGCTGTTCGAGCATTTCTTCCAATATACAGTACAACATACAATTTCTATTACACCTATACTATATAGTAGATCTTTTACTTGAAAAATATCCTTTTGAGATTAAATAAAAAATTTAAAAATTAAAAATCAAATAAAATAAAAAATAAAAATCTAAAAAAAGTTTTATCATCAAACAAGAGAAAAAAAGAAATAGAAACATCACAAAACTATTTTTCTCACTCGAAAAACACGAGTGCGATTCTCTGCCTCCTTGTGTTCGACCCATGAACACTTGCCTGGATAAATAAATACTAAACAACACCAATTTTATCAAAACGACTAATATTCTTTCATCATTATCCACTCTATTCTTTCTCCCTCTCTCTCTCTTGTAATTGGTGTTTGATTTTTGTTTGACTAATTAGGTTTTATTTCAAGCAGTATTCTGCAACCAACATTCTTTATTTTTAATAGCGAGCAAAACCTAGTTATCAAAATGTCACCATTGATGAAAAGCATAGTCATGTTTGAGTTTTTCGATTTTATTTTGTGATATTTTTCTTTATCTATTATTTTCTTCTCATGTTTCTCTATTTTCTTTGTTTTTCTTGATTTTTGAGTTTTTCTTTTTCTTTTTATTTTTCTTTTACTTTCTTTCAGTTCTTTACAATTTTATGTGTTTTCTTATTCTTTGATTTTTATTGAATTTTCTCGATTTTTGTTTTCTCGATTTTGACAACTTTTTACTGTTGAGTATTATTCTTGGTTTTTGAGTCCTTTTTGACTCTATTTTTTGAGTTTGTGTTTGATTTTTTTACTATGTTTGTGCTAACCCATTTGGCAGGTCTTACAAGATTAGCCGGTTTCTTTTGGAACTGACCCAACTGAGAGTGTAGAGACTGGCTCAGTCTTCTACGAGTCGGTTACATTGGAGCAAAGCAAGTTAGTCAGACAGATTTTTAGCCGGTTTCTTTTGGAACTGACCCAACTGAGAGTGTAGAGACTGGCTCAGTCTTCTATGAGTCGGTTACATTGGAGCAAAGCAAGTTAGTCAGACAGATTTTTGAGTATTTTTTAGACATTTTTTTTGTTTTCTTATGAGAGTTAGGGCATTCGACCTTTTTTATGTTTTTGTTGGAGAGGAAGGGATGCTTTCCTGTTTTTCTTTTCATATCAGGGGTCCACTAAGGACATCCTGAATTCTACAACAGGGCTTTCTGACTTTTTCTCAGGGACTATTTTGGCAGGTGTTGATGCCGTTGGGGGACCTCATCGTGGTTTTCGATTTCCACCATGTTTATTTTTTTTCATGCGATTTCATGAATCCTAGGGTGTATGCATGGGTGATTAGATGACTAAAATAAAACCTATCTCCTTAATCCACACTTATGCTATTTTTTTTGAAAATTAGTATGTTCTTACGCTAGAGTTGATTGATTAGGAATTAGTTTTCATGACTTTTCATGTATTAGCTTATGTTTTTAAAATTCTACGTGAATCAATTTCTTGTAGACTGTTGACGTCATGAATGATTTCTCTCTCTGCATGCATCATAGTTTTTTGTCGCATTTTATGATTCCCCCTCCGTAAGAAATATTTTTCACTAAAAAAGGAAATCACATCCCACTAGATATTGTTGAACATATCAAAAAAAGTGAAAACTTTCAAAAATTTTAAAAAAAATATTTTTTTCTTTTTAAATCTTGAACGGAAATAAATAAACCTAGACTAAACTTGTATTAGGAGAGCAAACACCTCATTCTATGCAGATACATAACTCCAGAAAAAGTAGGCGAGGATGCAACGATAAGGATTAGAGCCAAAATTCCTTGGACTTGCACCTTAAGTACCTATGAATCACTTTTCGGTGCATGATTGCAACTGCAGACACTTACCTCCGACCATAAAAAGTCATTTTGGCATGCTCCGCCTCAAAATTCCCTTTGGGCCTGATATAACCTGGCCACCATAGCATATCATATCGCTATTTATAGGAGTGTGAGGATGTACGCTGGGCGATAGGGCGACACCAATTGCGAGTCTGACTACTATAACTGCTTGATTACCAAAATAAAAGTGAAAAGATAAAAGATCTAACTCTTAGCGTTTCCATCGTGTGAAGTTGGTGAATCTGGGGTTTGCATTTGTTATTATGCGACTTTTTCTTCCCAGAGGATTCAACGGACATGGCTAGAGGGAAGGCACCAGTCGAGAATAGAGCTGTTGCGGATAGACTGGTTGATAAGAGACGTACATATGAGAGACCTAATCCAGATTCAGACATTACAGTGGGGATTCTAGACACACTCTAGCAGATGAGCTTACAGATTAGAGATCAGTGTAGAGTCCAGGACGAAATTAGGGTTGTGATAACTAGACTGAGAGCATGGGCGAGGAATCCACCACCACCAACCATGGTTCTCGTGACATTGAGAGATGATTATGACCCGAGATCTAGGAGCTTAGAGCTAGGATCACCATATTAAGACCGTTCTTTATTTCACTACTTCCCAAGTTCTATGGGAACACTTCAAAGGAGCCGTTCACTTTTTTACGATAGCTTGAGATGATATGGGGAACGATGAGTTATCCAGGAGTTATGCAGGAGGCTATACACCTCAAGGCCTTCCCTTTCGCCTTAAAAAATAAGGTGTTTACTGGTTGATTCATTTACGGAGGAAGATTTCTACAGGGGATGATCTGACGTCCACATACCCGTGTAAATACTTTCATTTGGTACAGACAAATATGATGAGGAGTCAGATCTCTAACTTTTCACAGCTTCCATATGAATCATTCCATGAGACATGGGATTAATTCACGAATTTGACGTAGAGATGACCTCATCATGAGATACCTTTAAAGGTGCTTGTTCATAAATATTTTGGGGGACTCCAGTCGGATATTCAGGGCCTAGTGAGCACTGCATGTGATGGTAGCTATCTGAATAGGGTTTCAGAGTCAGTTTGGTTAATCACCGAGGAGATGGCAATGAATTCACGCGTTATTGATTCTACTCAGGCATTCCAGAAGGGCCTACAACCACGACACCATCGAGAGCATCAGAAGGTGACTCACATTTTAGATTCTGATTCATGATCTGACATGGGATTCATTAGTAAGAAGCTTACATTGGTCGATGTGATTCAGAAGAAAGTTCATGATTTACAACTATTGTGAGAGTTGGAGAAACTCTCATCACTTTCACAACAGTTGAGCGATCTAACAAAGAAGGTGACCGACTTGCAGCTTCAGTACCAGTAGTAGCGCCCTTCTTCTACTTCTCGGCTTGTACGAAGATATTTACCGCTCCTAGCACCCATCAGATTTAGTATGTTCAGAGAGAGCCAGTACAACCCACTGAGCCTATATATATATATATATATATATATATATTGGCATGAGGATCCGTCCAATGCCAACACGAGTCAGATCACGAGCCTTGTAGATGAAGATGGTGATTCTCATTCTACTATTGAGATCAACTGGATATGGTACGCTCTTGTTCAATATTAGTCTACATCTCAGAGCGTACATAAACAACAACATCAGTTTCATCCACATAATGGACATTCATCTCCACATTTCTAGCATGGCCAACTTTTTACGCAACAATAGTCTTACCAACATGCTTATCAGAGACCACATTCTTACCAATATCCTGCTACACATTCATAGACTTATCATCACTAGCAACATCAGTCTTCTTTCACACCACAAATATCTCCTCAGCCATGTACACCACATCTGTAGCACACTCCTAGGCATGAGAGAGTAGATAGCCAGGAACATCACACTGAGTCAGAGTTATCTTCACAGTCCCTAGAACTGAACCAGGTCATGGATATAATAGGCACACTCCAGCGTACTCATATGATAGAGATTGAGAGGGTTAACCATCGTCTAGATGAGTTAGCTACGCCCAAGACCACTCTCCCAGCTTAGCCTCCGATGAATCCGAACAATAAGAGGTGACACACAGTTTTGGTAGACATCACCACAGGAATGGATACTTTTCCCGAATTTTTATCTAACTTCATTTGTCCTTGGAGCGGTAGGCATCCATGAGCACCTAATATATGGGAGGAGAGAGCACACGATGAGGAGCGAGAGCCGATCCATGATGAAATTACACATTCTGATGCTGAGGAGAAGGACCACCACGATGAGGATCAACATGATGTCCACCATGATGATATTCAGGGGAGCTATGCATATACTATTAATATGGACACAAGCATATCATATGTTGATACCACACAATGCCATAAAGACACTCCCGATGATTTTACTTCTTCCCCCATAATTGTGAGTTTTGTACATACTTTTGATAGTCCTGATGTACATGTTGATTCCACTTTTGTTGATGTGAATAAAAAGAAATTTGTTGTTCCCGAGATTGTTCCTTTCCCGATGTTGTGTATGGAAAAGGAAAGAAAAATTCCAAAAATGAATGTTACTCCAAAGACTGAATGATTATTGAAATATCACATTTTCTTGAAGATTCCATTACATGTTGCCTTGGATCACTTTCCTACACTTAAGAATCAACTAAGGAACAAATGTACCACACATAGGGAAAGGAAGTCACGAGTAAAGAAGCATGTATTGACCAAGACGACTTAATGTGATATTCAGAACAAGGTACCCAAGAAAAAGAGATGCAAGAGCTCAATAAGTTATATGTGATATTTCAGATGCCGCATTCAATCGTACTCTCTTAGTTAATGGTTCCTCGATTAACTTGGTACCATCTTCTTTGCTTGATAAGCTCAAGCTAGGTCCTCTTTACAAATAATGAGCGATACTTCAGTTTGCAGATCAATCTGTGAAGAGACCTAGAAGCGTGTTGAGGGATATTATCATGACATTATTAGGCTTACAATTTCCAATGGACTTTACAGTCCTAGACATAACGTGCCCTACGTAGTTACACCTTGCTCCAATCATTCTCGGGAGGCCTTTCTTGCTAACCGCGAAGGCCCTCTTTGATTATGATTCCATGAGAGTATCATTCCGTACATACATAGGAGAGCTACACATTTAGATGGCGAAAGGATGTACCAACCCCAGATTGATATTATGATTCACATTAGAGGACATCGAGCTTGTAGATGATTGTCACCCCATAGATTAGATACAATCTCTTGATCTTGAGAGCGTTTATTTTGATACCTATGATATCCAACCGGAGGATGGGATATATCACAAGGTACATAGTTCTTCATACGACTGTTCACATGCAGACACAAAGATTATTTCATGACCACATGAGTAGTCAATTACATCAGAAATCTCAGTGCCACGAATTGAGAGTATACATTCCATCACGACATTCAGTTGATTACATTTCAGAGACTTTATGAGCTATTCAATGTAGAAAGTTAGATGGTGTGATGGATATACATATAGTCACCTTCTGTAGTATGACTCCCGAGATGTATATTACACTAGAGAGACTAATGCCAAATACAATATTCATTTACAGAGGTATCTCTACTTATTCATCCTGTGATTAGTACACACTTGAGCAACAAACGATTCCGTACGACCCGAGTTGTGGTGATCTACTATGTACATGACTTATGCATACTCTTCCACATCATTTTGTCTTGTATAGAGACCTATGAGCCTTTCAGTTTTCTAGAGTACACTACTTATATATTCTTCGTAGTCCCAAATCGTCAACATTTTTGCTCGTTTTATCCTTAGGATACCGGATCCTAATTATAGAGGGTACCGATTGCTCATAGATTTACATTTTCAATTTTGTCCTTTTTACTTTTCTTTTATCTTGCTTTCTTTTACACTAATCATTGGTCCCTAATTTTTGGTCACATTCTTTCCTATACTTAAGATGACTGACCCTTCGTATATGGGGGACCGAGTGATTTCGTTATTTCATTTCTTCTTTTTTCTTTTGTTCCTTCGTCTATATATTTCTTTCCCTCAGCCACCTCATTTTTGTCTTCCACTATACTTTTGATGACTAGATTGTAAGTATAGGGGGCGACTGACTTCACATCTTTTTTTTCTTTTTCACCCACTTTTACTTCGCATGAGTTATGTCCTCCCTTTTCTCTTTTGATGCTATGAGGACATAACACAAGCTAACTATATGGGGGGCATATATATATTCTATACATACTTTTGTCCATAACTCGTATATGTATTTTTTATACCTAGAAAATCCATAAAAAGTGGGCAAGCGTTAATTTAAAATCTATCTATTTATTATTTATAAAATCCTTGTAAATAAGAAAAATATTTGTAAAATTCTTATTTAAAATTCTTAATTTAAAATTTATATTTAAAATATGTATTTAATATGTATATTATATATGTAAAATCCTATTTATTCAAATATGTGTAGATAACTTAATGTTTAAAATTCTTTGTATATAAAACTTATAAAATACATTAGCTGTTTAATCAAAATAAAATATTGGCAATTTATCTTATAAAATTCATGTAAATATGCTAGTTTATAAAAAATGAAAAATCCATAAAAAATCAAAGTCTGAACCCCACCTCCTTATTATTTGAAATGCATGCTTGAAGTGGATTGTTTATCAGAGTCAGGGAAGATTGGACTTCCACTAAATCCTCGAGAACATAGAGGGCACTACAATCTTCCTTACTTTGAAATGCTATCCTTCTGGCCCAAAGACATCTATTTGAACTTGGATTTTCACTTTCATGTCTCCCACCGACATTTTCATAGCCCTGTTCTACAATTGATAAGATCATTTCAAAATACTGGTGTCTAGTATTCCAGCAAGGAGACCATGCAAACAACAATCTAGTTGGATTTCTGGCATGCACCTTCAGCAGGAAACAACAGAGGAAGTAGCACCTGAAAGCATCTTCTTCACTTGGGCCTTGGAAGTGTGAAACGCGTGACTAGGAAGACTAACTTCAGAAATGAGAAAGCACACTAATACTAAATATACTTCCATGCTAAGGAAGAATGAAAGTAGGGGTAAAACATCCCATCTCTGAGAACATTTTCGACACAACTTTCAAGTCTAATATCTAACATCTCTTGATTGATTCTCTTCTTGACTTATTAGCCTTGTTTGACCATAACTATAGGAAAAGGCAAAAAAATGTAAAATATTTAAAATCCATAAAATACGTAAAATTTAGAAAAATATACTTCACAAAAATATGTTTGGAATTGCACTAACATTTTTCAAAATAAATTTGATATATCAAACTAAAGTTTGGAAATTGTCTAAAGGATGGAGCTTTATTAGGGCCTTTGACTTACATTGTATGGAGCCTTGTTAGGAACTGGAATTTAGACTCTTGAGGTCTATGACTTAAATCTTTGGGTTCCATGAGACCATGTTCGGGAATTCAACTTAAACTTGCCTACGTAGAACACTTGGTGTCATCCATTTAACTCTTCAACAATGAACCAATTTTGGACATACACACTTTGCACTTAGCTCGACTTACATGGGGTTGCGAATGACAATACATTTTAGTGGTGCATTTTTATCCTTTTCTAGTGGTGCTGACATCCAAAGACGAGTTATAAGGTTGAAATAAAGCTTCAGATGAGGGAAGGATCTGCTGGAACAATTTTTCCAGGAACTCAAAAAATGGATGGAATGAAAAAATGTTATATCCATCGAGGCACAAAAGATTGATGCGGCGCAAGAAACATTACAAACTCTACCAAAAAGAAGCCACCAAATACAAAGACTACCGTAGTGGTCCAAGCCTCCAAAAAGTCTGCACATCTTAGTGGAGACTTAGCTACACCGATTAGGCTTCACAAGGAGATGTGGCTACATTGGTCGCACTCCAGTTCTTTCCTCATTCTTGTACATTCTCTCTCTACTCGATTGTGGACACAACACAATCTAACATTAGTAGGAAATACCCCCCTTCTCGAGGAAAAAGTAGCTAGAAGAGGAACTAATGATAGTGTATTATTAGGATTGGCGGTTTCTTCGATTCTAGAAGCAACAATAGCTAACACAATTCACAGATAGTACAAATTGAATTCAAGGTTGGTAGAGTTAGCGAGATGGATAAGTGGATTTGAGCTGGCTGTTGAGGTGAACCTAAATAAGGATTTGTGCAACTTGAGGACTAGTGAGATTAAAATCCTAATCCTAGTTAAGGCTTCGACAAAATGCTTGCTTTAGGTCCGACTAAGCTCCGTACTTTATCTGTTCTCATGAATTGGTGTAGGAAAATAAATTAATTCTAACTTTCTTTCTTTTTCCCTTATTTTTCAAATAAGTGTTTGCTAAGGGACTAACAAAGTTTAAGTATAGGAGATTGATGATTCCATGATTCATTAACTTTTCTATCGTATTTTGTTATAAATCCCTTGACAAAGACATGTAATCATCCATTAAGTATCATTTCTTATTAAAAATGTTACTCATGAATAAAAAAGCATTTTTATTCATTAAAACAAGTAATTAAATAAATGAATAAAAAGAAAAAAAATAAAAAGAAGGCGTACTGTAAATATGTATATATGTACAATATGACTAAATAAATAATAAATATAGCTTAAGGATATATTTATATAACCTAACCCCCAAGATCAAGTCATCATGGATTAGTCAGCAAAAAATAAAGGGGAGATAAGGAACAAAACCATAAAAGAATTAATTATACATAGAGTATTAATCATTATTAATCCAATATTTATCAAAACATCAAAGACTTCTAATTAATTCAGGTATATATAATTTTCACCAAACTCTTATCCTATTTATTTCTAAAAAAGTATATAAAAAATATAAATCCTAAAAAACCCGCATCCTATATATATGCCAAGAAATCCAACTTTCAAATGGTCAATTTCTCAACTTTCGAACCTCTTAACTTCCTCATATGAACTTCCATTTCACTCTGCTCACCTTTATAGGTAATAAAATAATATTCTTAAATTAATGAAGGTGGTTTCACTAAAATCAGAATATGTTTGCAAAAAAGTCTGTTTCAGGACCTTTTGACAATTTGGTTTATGGGCAAATTATTTTATTCTTATAAGACAATTTATGGTTTTATTGATTTTATAATTTTTAGTTGATTTCTTGATCGTGTTTTTTCACCATAATTATTTCAGAATTTTCACCACCATTTAATATTTTAAATAAATCAAAAATCCTAATTTATAGACTAAATTGAACTGTGTCATTTATACATGTATTTTTATATATGTAAATGATTTTTTAAAATTCAGAAAAATTCACACCTCTCTCTTTTATTATTCTATTTATAAATATAGTATAAAAATGACATGTTACTAATTAAATTATTAAATTAAAAATCAAAATCTTATTTAATGAGTATAATATAAATCTATTTATTAATATTACATTTATATTTTATAAAATATTTGTTCTTTATAGAACTAATTTGTACCATAATTAGTCAAATTAATTATCTACAATTTTCCTTTTTATATCAATTTAAAATAAGTTGATTTACTTAGTGCTATCTATTTATTAGATTGTTTCCCATTCTAGCCTACTAGGCGCTCACATGTGACATCACACAGAGATTCTTCAAGAAGAAGTTGTTGATCAAGTTGTTCCACCAGCCTCTTTTCACCTAATTATTCTATGTCCATCTTCAACCCATTACTTGATCTAAACCCTGCATCCTTTAATCCTAACTACCCTAACAGCCACCAACCATTAGATTATCAAGAACCTATCATCTATTGACCTATTTATTGATCTAAATCTTGCCTTTTAAAATGAAATTCTCATATTCTAGAAACACCTGGTCGACTACCCTCCTTCCTCGCTTGGTTTCGACTTCTTATGGATGGGACAACTCCTTGGTACACCTATGATAAATATCATATTTATCATCATTATTTATTAATATTATCTCTCTTACATAAGTAAATCATCAAGATTCATTGACAATTAACCCTAAATACTTATTTATGTGTTGTAAAAAATTTTTCCTCATTATATTATATTAAATAACATATTAATGTGTTATTATTTTATGTATTTCCTTCTAATTATAAATCAAATAAAAGTTAGCCTCCTCATGGATGAAAACCCATTAGTGGAGCTGTTCCAAGGCTTGCTTGGTCTTGCAGCACTGCCTAGCACGGTGTACATCTCTGGTGAACACCCACCGCTGAGCAACGATCGAGGGTCCCCTACACCCTCAATCCCACGTACACATTCTCCATCACATTTTTTTAGATCTTTATGCCTCAATTAGTCAAACAAATCCATCATTAGCATTACTTATCATCATTCTCTCATCAATAATTGATTTTACGACTCAATTCGATCTAAACCCATCTGATTTCGTTCAAGTTCACCATCCATTTTTGAACCACATGGAGATAATTGAACTATAAGAATATGTTATAACCTCAAGTCGATTCCTTAGAATCAAGCTATTACATGTCACTTGCAGGTATTTCAATGTTTGGAGTGTTGCGAATCATCGTGCAGATCGAGAAGAGCTAAGGATGATTGGAGGTTGACCCAGGATGACTTCATGTGATATTCAGAACATGTTACCTAAGAAAAAGAGATGCAAGAGCTCAATATGTCATATGTGATATTTCAGATGTCGCATTCAATCGTACTAGCTTATTTAATGGTTCCTCGATTAACTTATTACCATCTTCTTTGCTAGATAAGCTCAAGCTAGGTCCTCTTTACAAATAATGAGTGATACTTCAGTTTGCAGATCAATCTGTGAAGAGACCAAGAAGCGTGTTGAGGGATATTATCATGACATTATTAGACTTACAATTTCCAGTGTACTTTACAATCCTAGACATGACGTGCCTTACGTAGTTACACCTTGCTCCAATCATTCTCGGGAGGCCTTTCTTGCATACCATGAATGCCCTCTTTGATTATGATTCCAGGAGAGTATCATTCCGTACATACGTAGGAGAGGTACACATTGAGATGGCGAAAGGATGTAGCAACCCCAGATTGGTATTATGATTCACATTAGAGGACATCGACCTTGTAGATGATTGTCACGCCATAGATTAGATACAGTCTCTTGATCTTGAGAGTGTTTATTTTGATTCATATGATATTCTACTGGAGGATGGGATAGATCACATGGTACATAGTTCTTCATACGACTGTTCACATGCATACACAAAGATTATTTCATGACCACATGAGTAGTCAATTACATCTGAAATCTCAGTACCACAGATTGAGAGTACACATTCAATCACGACATTCAGTTGATTACATTTCAGAGATTTTATGAGCTATTCAATGTAGACAGTCAAATGGTGTAATGGATACACATATATACACCTTCTATAGTTTGACTTTCGAGACGTATATTACACTAGAGAGACCAATGCCAAATACAACATTCAATTACAGAGGTAGCTCTACTTGTTTAGCCTGTGATTAGCACACACTTGAGCAACAAACGATTCCGTACAACCCGAGGTGTGGTTATCTACTATGTACATGACTTATGCCTTCTATTCCACTTCATCTTGTCTTGTATAGAGACCTATGAGCCTTTCAATTTTCTAGAGTACACCACTTGTATATTCTCCGTAGTCCCAAATCGTCGACATTTTTGCTCGTTTTATCCTTAGGATACCGGATCCTAATTATAGAGGGGACCGATTGCTCATTGATTTGCATTTTCGATTTTGTTCCTTTTACTTTTCTTTTATCTTCCTTTCTTTTATAGTAATCACTGGTCCCTAATTTTTGGTCACATTCTTTCCTATACTTAAGATGCCTGACCCTTCGTATATGCCGGACCGAGTGATTTCATTATTTCATTTCTTCTTTTTTCTTTTGTTCCTTCGTTTGTATATTTCTTTCCCTCGGTCACCTTATTTTTGTCTTCCACTATACTTATCATGACTAGATTGTAAGTATAGGGGGTGATTGACTTCACATCTTTTTCTTCTTTTTCACCCACTTTTACTTCATATGAGTTATGTCCTCCCTTTTCAATTTTTATGCTATGGGGACATAACAAAAGCTAACTATATGGGGGTGCATATGTATATTCTATACATACTTTTGTCCATAACTCGTATATGTATTTTCTATAACTAGAAAATCATAAAAAGTGGGCAAGCATTAATTTAAAATTTATCTATTTATTATTTATAAAATTCTTGTAAATAAGAAAAATATTTGTAAAATTCTTAATCTAAAATTTATATTTAAAATATGTATTTAATATGTATAATATGCATGTAAAATCCTATTTATTCAAATATGTGTAGATAACTTTATGTTAAAAATTCTTTGTATAAAAAACTTATAAAATACATTAGTTGTTTAATCAAAACAAAATATAGGCAATTTATCTCATAAAATTCTTGTAAATATGCTTGTTTATAAAAAATGAAAAATACATAAAAATACAAAGCCCGAACACCACCTCCTTATTATTTGAAATGCATGCTTGAAGTGGATTGTTTATCATAGTCACGGAAGATTGTACTTCCACTAAATCCTTGAGAACATCGAGGGCACTGCAATCTTCCTTACTTTGAAATGCTATCCTTCTAGCCTAAAAGACATCTATTTGAACTTGGATTTTCATTTCATGTCTCCCACTAGCATTTCCATAGCCCTGTTCTGCAATTGATAAGATCATTTCAAAATACTCGTGTCTAGTATTCCAGCAAGGAGACCTTGCGAACAACAATCTAGTTAGATTTCTGGCCTGCACCTTCAGCAGGAAACAACAGAGGAAGTAGCACCCGAAAGCATCTTCTTCACTTGAGCCATGGAAGTGTGAAGCGCGTGATTAGGAAGACTAACTTCAGAAAAGAGAAAGCACACTACTACTAAATATACTTCCATGCTAAGGAAGAATGAAAGTAGGGGCAAAAAATCCCATTTCTGAAAACATTTTCGACACCACTTTCAAGTCTAATATCTAACATCTCTAGATTGTTTCTCTTCTTGACTTATTAGCCTCGTTCGACCATAACTATAGAAAAAGGCACAAAAATGTAAAATATTTAAAATCCATAAAAATAAGTAAAATTTAGAAAAATATTCTTCACAAAAATATGGTTGGAATTGCATTAACATTTTTCATAATAAAATTGATTTATGAAACTAAAGATTGGAAATTGTCTAAAGGATGGAGCTTTATTACGACCTTTGACTTACATTGTACGGAGCCTTGTTAGGAACTGGAATTTAGATTCTTGAGGTCTATGACTTAAATCTTTGGGTTCAATGAGACCATGTTTGGGAATTCAACTTAAACATGCCTAAGTAGAACACTTGGTGTCATCCATTTAACTTTTCAACAATGAACCAATTTTTGACATACGCACTTCATACTTAGCTCGACTTTCATGGGTTGCGAATGACAGTACAATTTAGGGGTGCATTTTCATCCTTTTCTAGTGGTGCAGACATCCAAATACGAGTTATCAGGTTGAAATAAAGCTTCAGATGTGGGAAGGATCTGCTCGCACAATTTTTCCAAGACCTCAAAAAATGGACGGAATGGAAAAATGCTATATCCATCGAATCACAAAAGATTGATGCGGTGCAAGAAACATTACAAACTCTACCAAAAAGAAGCCACCAAATACAAAGATTACCGTAATGGTCCAAGCCTCCAAAAAGCCTGCACATCTTAGTGGAGACTTAGCTACACCGATTAGGCTTCACAAGGAGATGTGGCTACACTGGTCGCACTCTAGTTCTTTTTTCATTCTTGTACATTCTCTCTATCTACTCGATTGTGGACACAACACAACCTAACCTTAGAAGGAAATACCCACCTCCTCGAGGAAATAGTAGCTAGAATAGGAACTAATGGGAGTGTATTACTAGGACGGGCAGTTTCTTCGATTCTCTAAGCAGTAATAGCTAACACAATTCACAAATAATACAAATTGAATTCAAGGTTGATAGAGTTAGCGAGATGGATAAGTGGATTTGAGCTGGTTGTTGAGGTGAACCTAAATAAGGATTTGTGCAACTTGAGGACTAGTGAGATTAAAATCCTAATTCTAGTTAAGGCTTCGATAAAATGCTCGCTTTAGGTCCGACTAAGCTCTGTACTTTGTTTGTTCTCATGAATTGGTTAGGAAAATAAATTAATTCTAACTTTCTTTCTTTTTCCATTATTTTTCAAATAAGTGTTTGCTAAGGGACTAGCAAAGTTTAATTATGGGAGATTGATGATTCCATGAATCATTAACTTTTCTGTCGTATTATGTCTTAAAACCCTCAACAAAGACATGTAATTATCCACTAAGTATCATTTCTTATAAAAATATCACTCATGCATTAAAAAACATTTTTATACATTAAAACATGTAATTAAATAAATCAATAAAAAGGAAAAAATTAAAGAAGGCATACTCTAAATATGTATATATGTACAATATGACTAAATAAAATATAAATATAGCTTAAGGATATATTTATATAACCTAACCCCCAAGATCAAGTCATCATGGATTAGTCGATAAAAATTAATGTAGGGGGAGATAAGGAACAAAGCCATAAAAGAATTAATTATACATAGAGTAATAATCATTATTAATCCAATATTTATCAAAACATCAAAGACTTCTAATTAATTCAGGTATATATATTTTTCACCAAACTCTTATCCTTTATATTTCTAAAAATGTATATAAAAAATATAAATCTTAAAAAAAACCCCATCCTATATATATATATATATGCCAACAAATACAACTTTCAAATGGTCAATTTCTCAACTTTCGAACCTCTTAACTTCCTCATATGAGCTTCAATTTCACTCTGCTCAGCTTTATAGGTAATAAAATAATATTCTTAAATTAATGAAGGTGGTTTCACTAAAATCAGAATATGTTTGCAAAAAAGTCTGTTTCGGGACCTTGTGACAATTTGGTTTATGGGCTAATTATTTTATTCTTAATAGACAATTTATGGTTTTATTGATTTTATAATTTTTAGTTGATTTCTTGATCGTGTTTTTTTCTCCATAATTATTTCAGAATTTTCACCATTATTTAATATTTTAAATAAATAAAAAATCATATATTATAGATGAAATTGAATTGTGTCATTTATACATGTATTTTTTTATATATGTAAATGATTTTTTAAAATTCAGAAAAATTCACACCTCTCTCTTTTATTATTCTATTTATAAATAAAATATAAAAATGACATTTTACTTATCAAATTATTAAATTAAAAATGAAAATCTTATTTAATGACTATAGTATAAATCTAATTATTAATATTACATTTATATTTTATAAAATATTTATTCTTTATAGAACTAATTTGTACCATAATTAGTCAAATTAATTATCTACAATTTTCCTTTTTATACCAATTTAAAATAGTCGATTTACTTAGTAATATCTATTTATTAGATTGTTTCCCTTTCTAGCCTACTAGGTGCTCACATGTGACATCACATAGAGATTCTTTAAGAAGAAGTTGTCTATCAAGTTGTTCCACCAGCCTCTTTTCACCTAATTATTCTATGTCCATCTTCAACCCATTACTTGATCTAAACCCTGCATCCTTTAATCACAAGTACCCTAACATCCACCAGGCATTAGATTATCAATAACCTATCACCTATTATCATATTTATTGATCTAAATCTTGGCTTTTAAAACTAAATTCTCATATTCTAGAAACACTTGGTCGACTACCCTCCTTCCTCGCTTCGTTTCGACCGCTTATGGAGGGGACAACTCCTTGGTACACCTATGATAAATATCATATTTATCATCATTATTTACTAATATTATCTATTTTACATAAGTAAATTAACAAGATTCATTGACAATTAACCCTAAATACTTATTTATGTGTTGTAAATAATTATTCCTCATTATATTATATTAAATAACATATTAATGTATTATTATTTTATGTATTTCCTTCTAATTAAAAATCATATAAAATTAGCCTCCTCATGGATGAAAACCCATTAGTGGTGCTATTCCAAGGCTTGCTTGGCCATGCAGCACTGCCTAGCACGGTGTACATATCTGGTGAACACCCACCGCTGAGCAACGATCGAGGGTCCCTTACACCCTCAATCCCAAGTACACATTCTCCATCACATTTTTCTCGATTTTCATGCCTTAATTAGTCAAACAAAACCATCATTAGCATTACTTATCATCATTCTCTCTTCCATAATTACAACTCAATTCGATCTAAACCCATCTGATTTCGTTCAAGTTCACCATCCATTTCTGAACCACATGGAGATAATTGAACTATAAGAATATGTTATAACCTCAAGTCGATTCCTGAGAATCAAGCTGTTTCATGTCACTTGCAGGTATTTCAATGCTTGGAGTGTTGCAAATCATCGTGCAGATCGAGAAGTGCTAAGGATGATTGGAGGTTCACCCAGGATTACTTCATGTGATATTCAGAACATGGTACCCAAGAAAAAGAGATGCATGAGCTCAATATGTCATATGTGATATCTCAGATGCTGCATTCAATCGTACTATCTTAGTTAATGGTTCCTCGATTAACTTATTACCATCTTCGTTGCTTGATAAGCTCAAGCTAGGTCCTCTTTACAAATAATGAGTGATACTTCAGTTTGCAGATCAATATGTGAAGAGAACTAGAAGCGTGTTGAGGGGTATTATCGTGACATTATTAGACTTAAAATTTCCAGTGGACTTTACAGTCCTAGACATGACGTTCCTTACGTAGTTACACCTTGCTCCAATCATTCTCGGGAGGCCTTTCTTGCATACCATGAATGCCCTATTTGATTATGATTCCAGGAGAGTATTAGTGCAAACATAAATAGGAGAGGTACACGTTGAGATGGCAAAAGGATGTAGAAACCCCAGATTGGTATTATGATTCACATATAGGACATCAACCTTGTAGATGATTGTCACCCCCATAGATTAGACACAGTCTCTTGATCTTGAGAGCGTTTACCGGAGCATGGGATAGATCACATGGTAAATAGTTGTTCATACGACTGTTCACATGCATACACAAAGATTATTTCATGACCACATGAGTAGTCAATTACATTAGAAATCTCAGTGCCACAGATTGAGAGTACACATTCAATCACGCCATTCAGTTGATTACATTTCAGAGATTTTATGAGCTATTTAATGTAGACAGTCAAATGGTGTAATGGATACACATATATACACCTTCTATAGTTTGACATCCGAGACGTATATTACACTAGAGAGACCAATGCCAAATTCAACATTCACTTACAGAGGTAGCTCTACTTGTTCAGCCTGTAATTAGTACACACTTGGGCAACAAACGATTCCGTACAACCCGAGTTGTGGTTATCTAGTATGTACAGGACTTATGCCTTCTCTTACACTTCATTTTGTCTTGTATAGAGACCTGTGAGCCTTTTAGTTTTCTAGAGTACACCACTTGTATATTCTTCGTAGTCCCAAATCGTCGACATTTTTGCTCATTTTATCCTTAGGATACCGGATCCTAATTATAGAGGGGACCGATTGCTCATTGATTTGCATTTTCGATTTTGTTCCTTTTACTTTTCTTTTATCTTCCTTTCTTTTACACTAATCACTGGTCCCTAATTTTTGGTCACATTCTTTACTATACTTAAGATGCCTGACCCTTCGTATATGGGGGACCGAGTGATTTCGTTATTTCATTTCTTCTTTTTTCTTTTGTTCCTTCGTTTGTATATTTCTTGCCCTCAGTCACCTCATTTTTGTCTTCCACTATACTTATGATGATTAGATTGTAAGTATAGGGGGTGATTGACTTCACATCTTTTTCTTCTTTTCACCCAATTTTACTTCATATGAATTATGTCCTCCCTTTTCTATTTGTATGCTATGGGGACATAACAAAAGCAAACTATATGGGGGTGCATATGTATATTATGTACAGACTTTTGTCCATAACTCGTATATGTATTTTCTATAACTAGAAAATCCATAAAAAGTGGGCAAGCGTTAATTTAAAATCTATCTATTTATTATTTATAAAATTCTTGTAAATAAGAAAAATATTTGTAAAATTCGTAATCAAAAATTTATTTTTAAAATATGTATTTAATATGTATAATATGCATGTAAAATCCTATTTATTCAAATATGTGTAGATAACTTAATGTTAAAAATTCTTTGTATATAAAACTTATAAAAGACATTAGTTGTTTAATCCAAATAAAATATTGGCAATTTATCTTATAAAATTATTGTAAATATGCTTGTTTATAAAAAGTCAAAATCCAATAAAAATACAAAGCCCGAACATCATCTCCTTATTATTTGAAATGCATGCTTGAAGTGGATTGTTTATCAGAGTCACGGAAGATTGGACTTCCACTAAATCCTCGAGAACATCGAGGGCACTACAATCTTCCTTACTTTGAAATGCTATCCTTCTAGCCTAAAAGACATCTATTTGAACTTGGATTTTCACTTTCACGTCTCCCACTGACATTTCCATAGCCCCGTTCTACAATTGATAACATCATTTCAAAATACTCGTGTCCAGTATTCTACCAAGGAAACCTTGCGAACAACAATATAGTTGGATTTCTGGCCTGCATCTTCAGCAGGAAAACACAGAGGAAGTAGCACCCGAAAGCATCTTCTTCACTTGAGCCATGGAAGTGTGAAGCGCGTGATTATGAAGACTAACTTCAGAAAAGAGAATGCACACTACTACGAAATATACTTCCATGCTAAGGAAGAATGAAAGTAGGGGCAAAACATCCCAATTCTGAAAACATTTTCGACACCACTTTCAAGTCTAATATCTAACATCTCTAGATTAATTGTCTTCTTGACTTATTAGCCTCGTTTGGCCATAGATATAGAAAAAGGCACAAAAATGTAAAATATTTAAAATCCATAAAAATAAGTAAAATTTAGAAAAATATACTTCACAAAAATATGGTTGGAATTGCATTAACAATTTTCAAAATAAATTTGATTTATCAAACTAAAGATTGGAAATTGTCTAAAGGATGGAGCTTTATTGCAGCCTTTGACTTACATTGTACGGAGCCATGTTAGGAACAGGAATTTAGACTCTTGAGGTCTATGACTTAAATCTTTGGGTTCCATGAGACCATGTTTGGGAATTCAACTTAAACATGCCTAAGTAGAACACTTGGTGACATCCATATAACTTTTCAACAATGAACCAATTTTGGACATATGCACTTTGTACTTAGCTCGACTTGCATGGGTTGCGAATGACAGTACATTTTAGTGGTGCATTTTCATCCTTTTCTAGTGGTGCAGACATCCAAAGACGTGTTATCAGGTTGAAATAAAGCTTTAGATGTGGGAAGGATCTTCTCGCACAAATTTTCCAAGACTTCAATAAATGGACGGAATGAAAAATTCTATATCCGTCGAATCAAAAAATATTGATGCGGTGCAAGAAACATTACAAACTGTACCAAAAAGAAGCCACCAAATACAAAGATTACCATAATGGTCCAAGCCTCCAAAAAGCCTGCACATCTTAGTGGAGACTTAGCTACACCGATTAGGCTTCACAAGGAGATGTGGCTACATTGGTCGCACTCCAGTTCTTTTCTCATTCTTGTACATTCTCTCTATCTACTCGATTGTGGACACAACACAAACTAACCTTAGAAGGAAATACCCCCCTCCTCGAGGAAAGAGTTGTTAGAAGAGGAACTAATGGGAGTGTATTATTAAGACGGGCGGTTTCTTCGATTCTCTAAGCAGTAATATCTAACACAATTCACAAATAGTACAAATTGAATTCAAGGTTGATAGAGTTAGCGAGACGGATAAGTGGATTTGAGCTGGTTGTTGAGGTGAACCTAAATAAGGATTTCTGCAACTTGAGGACTAGTGAGATTAAAATACTAATACTAGTTAAGGCTTCGACAAAATTCTCGCTTTAGGTCCGACTAAGCTCTGTACTTTGTCTGTTCTCATGAATTGGTTTAGGAAAATAAATTAATTCTAACTTTCTTTCTTTATCCATTATTTTTCAAATAAGTGTTTGCTAAGGGACTAGCAAAGTTTTAGTATGGGAGATTGATGATTCCATGAATCATTAACTTTTCTATCGTATTATGTCTTAAAACCGTTAACAAAGACATGTAATTATCCACTAAATATCATTTCTTATAAAAATATCACTCATGAATAAAAAACATTTTTATGCATTAAAACTTGTAATTAAATAAATGAATAAAAAGAAAAAAAATAAAAAGAAGGCATACTCTAAATATGTATATATGTACAATATGACTAAAAAAATATAAATATAGCTTAAGGATATATTTATATAACCTAACCCCCAAGATCAAGTCATCATGGATTAGTCGACAAAAAATAAAGTAGGGGGAGATAAGGAACAAACCCATTAAAAGAATTAATTATACACATAGAATAATAATCATTATTAATGCAATATTTATCAAAACATCAAAGACTTCTAGTTAATTCAAGTATATATATTTTTCACCAAACTCTTATCCTATTTATTTCTAAAAATGTATGTAAAAAATATAAATCCTAAAAAAAATCCCATCCTATATATATGCCAAGAAATCCAACATTCAAATGGTCAATTTCTCAACTTTCGAACCTCTTAACTTCCTCATATGAACTCCAATTTCACTCTGCTCACCTTTATAGGTAATAAATAACATTCTTAAATTAATGAAGGTGGTTTCACTAAAATCAGAATCTGTTTGCAAAAAAGTCTGTTTCGGGACCTTGTGACAATATGGTTTCTGGGCTAATTATTTTATTCTGAATAGACAATTTATGGTTTTATTGATTTTATAATTTTTAGTCGATTTCTTGATCGATTTTTTAATCCATAATTATTTCTGAATTTTTCACCATTATTGAATATTTTAAATAAATCAAAAATCCTGATTTATAGATGAAATTGAACTGTGTCATTTATACGAGTATTTTTTTATACATGTAAATGATTTTTTAAAATTCAGAAAAATTCACACCTCTGTCTTTTATTATTGTAGTTATAAATAAAATATAAAAATGACATGTTACTTATTAAATTATAAGTTAAAAATCAAAATCATATTTAATGAGTTTAGTATAAATCTATTTATTAATATTACATTTATATTTTATAAAATATTTATTCTTTATAGAACTAATTTGTACCATAATTAGTCAAATTAATTATCTCCAATTTTCATTTTATACCAATTTAAAATAAGTCTATTTACTTAGTAATATCTATCTATTATATTGTTTCCCGTTCTAGCCTACTAGGCGCTCACACGTGACATCACACAGAGATTCTTCAAGAAGAAGTTGTTGATCAAGTTGTTCCACCAGTCTCTTTTCACCTAATTATTCTATATCCATCTTCAACCCATTACTTGATCCAAACCCTGCATCCTTTAATCCTAACTACCCTAACAACCACCAACCATTAGATTATCAACAACCTATCATCTATTGACCTATTTATTGATCTAAATATTTCCTTTTAAAACAAAATTCTCATTTTCTAGAAACACCTGGTTGACTACCCTCCTTCCTCGCTTCGTTTCGACTGCTTATGGAGGGGACAACTCCTTGGTACACCTATGATAAATATCATATTTATCATCATTATTTATTAATATTATCTCTCTTACATAAGTAAATCATAAAGATTCATTGATAGTTAACCCTAAATACTTATTTATGTGTTGTAAATAATTATTCCTCATTATATTATATTAAATAACATATTAATGTGTTATTATTTTATGTATTTCCTTCTAATCAAAAATCAAATAGAAATTAGCCTCATCGTGGATGAAGACCAATCAGTGGAGCTGTTCCAATGCTTGCTTGGCCTTGCAGCATCACCTAGCACGGTGTACATCTCCGATGAACACCCACCGCTGAGCAACGATCGAGGGTCCCCTACACCCTCAATCCCATGTACACATTTTCCATCTTCATTTGCATTTTTCTCGATCTTCATGCCTCAATCAGTCAAGCAAATCGATCATTAGCATTACTTAATCATCATTATCTCATCCAGAATTGATTTTACGACTCAATTTGACCGAAACCCATCTGATTTCGTTCAAGTTCACTATCCATTTCTGAACCACATGGAGATAATTGAACTATAAGAATATGTTATAACCCCAAGTTGATTCCCTAGAATCAAGATGTTCCATGTCACTTGCAGGTATTCCAATGCTTGGAGTGTTGCGAATCATCGCACAGATCAAGAAGAGCTAAGGATGATAGGAGGTTCACTTTCAACATTCCAAAGACCCTAGAACTATCGGAGAGTTCAACCATCAACATCTCCCTTGATGTTTGCCTCCTTCCCTATCTTCTCTCTCAGTAGAAGTGCTCGAAGGAAGAGGAGCCCCCTTTCGGTCCTACCTCCTATCGGCATCGACGTCGAGGAGGAGTAGATCCAATCACTAGCGTCACCGATTTCCTTTCTTCTCCAATTTGGGGGAAGAACCTTTCTTCCCTCCAGATTGTACAAATGCTCACCACGTGTCAGCAGTGGATGCTCCAAATTGTAGGATACATTCTCATCTTAGCCGTTATCGCCCAAATGGTGGAGAAATTGCTAAAAATCCCCAGCGCCTTTCAGAAACTAAACGATCCTCTAGTATTTTCTTTTATTACATTTAGGTCCCTGTCTAGGGACCTTAGTGTAATACTTTCTAGAATTTTATTATAATTAGTTCCCTATCTAAGGACCTAATTGAAAGAAAGCCTTTATCTTTTGTTGTATTTTTTACATACTTTTACTTTGAATATTGAATTCTCTGGACACTTTGTGATACTCTTGGACATTATTCTATCATTGTAGCATTTTTTCTTCATTTTAGTTTGCTCCCATTCTTAAGGATTTCTCACAACTTTTTCCTTGGATTTTATTCTTTAAATATATAGATGTTTTTATTTCTTTTTGTGTTCTTTCTCGAGCATGTTGCTCGAGCGTTTCTTCAACTATATAGTACACAATTTACTTTATTACACCTATACTAAATAGTAGACCTTCTATTTGAAAAATGTCCCTTTTGAAAAAATGAATACAAACTTGAAAAATTAAAAATAAAATAAAAAAAACTAAATCCAAAAAGAGTTTTCTCATTGAATTAGAGAAGAAAAGAAACAAGAAAATCACAATTTTTTTCTCGCTCGAAAAATTCAGGTTTGATTTTCTGCCTCCATGTGTTTGACTCAAGAGCACATGCCTCGATAAAAATAGTGAAACATCAATTTTTCCTAATTAGTGAATTTTATTTGATTAATTAGGTTTTGCTTAAGCGGTTTGCTACAACTGACAACATCTCTATTTTTAATCGTGGGAAAAACTGTATTATCTGGTGACAACAATGGATGAAGCTCTGACTACTTCTTGGTTCTAATGTGATTAAGTGGAAAACATGGGGTTTGATGGAGAAATGATAAGGGAATGAAGTGAGGCATAAATGGGGGTCGGAAACGATGAGTTCGCGCTGGATTTTATGTCGGAGCCTAGTGCTCCAACGATTTTGATTTTCAAAATTAAGTAAAAGAACGAACTAATTGATCAAATTAAAACCTAAACAAAGAACAGGAAATGAAATGTAAGGGAAAGATGGTTACCTAGTAGCTCAAATCGACCAGAGTAGGAAGGCGTCGCTGGAGGTGGTCTTGACAACACATGGATCACACCGTACAACGCTTTCTCCATGCCAAGAAGGGTCAGAGCTAGTCCTGCTATCAACAGAAGCTCAACAAGGATGTCCTATTGGGGTTACAATGGCAAAAGGGGGAACAAAATAAAAAAAGGCACCAGAGATCTGACTTTAAATAGATGGCGGAGAGAAAAAAAACGAAGAAGATGGGCAGAAACTTGAGGGTGGTAGGTGGAGATGCTGGCATGGGCGTAGGAGAAGGACCGAAGGGCTATGGATTGGAGCAGGTCTCGAGGAATATGGAAGTGAGGGGCAGGCATGCAAAAATGAAGAAGAGGGAGAGTCATTAGGTCTGACATGGGCTGGGGCATTGGGAAAGAGAGTTGACCTGCGCGGTCGACAATCGCAACCTTCTGGTTGGTCCACGTGCACCAACCAAAAAATGGGATCTATAAATAATTTAAATTTTTGATAAAATTTATTAAATGTTTTATTAATTTTTGGTCAAAAAAATACTTGTAAGTTTATTCATTATTTAATTATAATTATAAATTATTTTTACAAGCTATCTTATTAGATGTTCGTTTTTATACGTGTATTTATAGATGAATATGCCTCTATTATGTATATTATATCTATATTTTATTAATATATCCAAGTATTTTATTTATTTACAACTTATTTAAATACATATTTAGATATTTTTATTCTTATTTTTATGGGTTTATTTATGTACTTAAAGGATTATATATACATCATATGTGTATTATTTGTACATTTTGCCTATATGGTAAATAACTTTATTTATTGTACTACATTTTAAAGGTTTTATTATAATTTTATTATGTACATGTATTTTATAAAAAAATATTTATAAATTTATAAAAATATAAGAAACCCAGAAATATAATGAATAAATATATTGAATATTTTCTATATGTATATTGTAGAATGAGAGCCAAAAACCCAACTTTTGTATCTTAATTCCAAATTGAATGAAACCATCGACATTTAAAAGATAATTAAATTTCATGAACAAAAAAGGTAAGTTTGATGAATTTTTTGTTTGTATGGAGAGACACTGGTCTGTAAAGTTTTCTTTGTGACTTTTTTTTGTATGTTTCGTGCACACTCTGCATTATTTTTTAATAAAAAATTGTAATTTTATTTGTATTTTATGTACAATTTTCATGTTCAAAATTTATTGATTTGAGGTATAAAAAATATAAAATAAAATAGGTATCAAAAGTAATATTATTGTCAAATCAAATAAGGGGTTTTCAATTTACTTTCTATATAATTGACTGCGGTATCTTCCCTAATTTTATTCATTGTCGACCAAGTCATCATGATGACTAGGTCTCTGGGTCTAAGGTTACTCAGTGTCTTTAAAACTTCATTCTTTTTTTCTTCCTTTATTCTTTTTTATGGAATTAAATACAATATTTTGTATAGTATTTTGTACATTATTAAATGTGAATATTGAGTGTTTATTTTCACAAACTGAAGATATATACATGGATTTAGCTAGGAATTTAAGGCCAAAATGAAAGAATAAAGGTGATGAAATGGGCATTCATAATGCATCAAGCATTGTAAAATGATTGTTAAGAAAGGATCTCCCCACTGAGAAGGAGATGGCAATCCTTCTCTAAAGGCTGATACGTGACCCACCTCTTGATGAGGTCCTCTGCATAAGAATAGAGATTCGTAGTTATTAGATAAGTTTGGTCAAATAATTTACTTAGTGAGATCAAGATAGCCAAGACCTATGTAGTATACTACCACAATATAGGCACACATCCTCTAAACAGAGGGAGATGTGTTACTATATGTTCTAGTATGTACATTTGGCAGACCGATTAGTTCATGACCTATTCAAGATCTATACACCAGCGAGCTAGTACACATACAAGGGCATATGAGTAATACAATCTCTCAAAATGATCATACATATTAATTACTAAACCGGAAGACATGAGCTCACTCATGAGATATTAAGATAAAAATCTTTGCACAGTGGTCTCACTTTGGTTGCAAGACTGAATTTGTAGATATGATAATATTTTTGGAAAGTATATGATTGATACCTTAGTATGATATATGCTTTTGGAAAGTATATGATCGATACCAACTCCTAATGATCGAATGATAAACTTAGTGATAAAGCCAAAAGGAGACAATTCAAATGTGATTTAAAACATCAGGATTATTCTAAGTCCTCAAAAATGTAGGATGTACGGGTATTATGAATACTATAGGGAGATGTTATCGTAAACTATTATAAATATGATAATTCCATTTTGAGGGAGTGATGAAATAGATTTGGATTGACTGATAAATCCACGATTCATTAACATTCTGTCTGCATTTTTTCTTAAAACACTTAACAATACATGTAAATATCCATAAATTTCCACTTTTTAACAAAATCCCATTCATGAATAAAAATGCACTTTTATGCATTAAAATCATGTATAGAAATAAAATAACAAAAATAGATAAAACAAAAAGAGATGCAAATTGTAGATATGTATATATATACAATATGACATGCAAAAATAAATAAAACTGAAAGATATATTTATAACCTAATCCCTGAGACCAAGTCAGCATGGTTGGTCGGTTAATAAATATGTAGGGGGAGATGAGGAAGAAAACAAATAAAACTAATTAATTTCAAATCTCATACACTCTTCATTATTTATCCAATAAATTTTAGAAACTTCAAAGTTTTTTAATTAATTCATATGAATATATTTTTCACCAAACTCTTTTTCTAATTATTTCTAAAAATGTATAGAAAAATATAAAAATAAGTTAAAAATATTACCTTATATATATGCCAAGAAATCCAACTTGTAACCACAACTGGGTTTCTGGGTTATTTATTTTATTCAGAACACATTATTTACTATTTTAATGATTTTATAATTTCTAATTTTTTGATATTGTATTTTAACCCTAATTTATTTCATAATTTTTGGATCCTATTTATTATTTTAAATAAATGAAAAACCCTAATTTATATGTATAAATGAACAGTATACCTTATATACCTATTTATTTTTATATTTTAGTTAATTTATTAAAATCTAAAAAAAAATCATATATACTTTATTTATTAACCTAATAATTCATAAAATATAAAATTAATATACTATTTATTAATTTATTAAATTAAAAATCCAAAATTTGTTTATTAAGCATTTATTATACTTATTTATTATTATAATATTTATATTTCGTAAAATAATTTTTATTTACTAAAAATAATTATACCATAATTTAGATAATTTACTTATGTACAAATTCTTATACTTATTTAAAATACCCTTATTTACTATTTAATCCTTATTTATTAAGATATTTATTAAAACTGTCCAACCAGGGTTGACACATGTCAACAACTGGTGCTTTCTTCTTCAAGAAGGCCACCCGGTGAGTTTGTTCTAACCTCCCTCCTACAACAAATTTCACCGGCCATTCCATAACCTCTTCCTCCGATCTCCACCCTCCCATCTTTTTCCTCCAACTACCACCATCCACACCGGCCATCGATCACCAACTAATTCCTCTCTGATCATCTATAAAAGCACCTCCAAGTTGACCTCTCCAACTAACTTACTCCTGACTACCCAGTTCCAGAACACATATGGACGAGTCCCCACCTTCACTGTCGTCCTTCGTCGTACTCCAACTATGACATGGCCAACAGGGAGCACTGTATGGAAGAGGGAGCATCGGAGGAGGGATCCAGGGTGTCCAACCTCCTTGTACCGCCGCCGTCACGTGCGTATAGCTCCGGGACGCCACCCGTCGAGCCACGACATGCAGGATCTTACATCCTACTACTCCTAGGTACTCCTCCATCTTTTCAACTTTTTATTTATCGATCTGTGTACCTCAATAAGCGTTCTAAATTACATCATTAGGATCTTCAAATATCCATATTAAATGGCATCGACTAAATCTTTGTCAAATGCGCTTTGATTTCCCTAAAATCAGCTCCATTCCTATCCTATTCTCTTGATTATCATTTAATCTGGAAAGCAAATGTTAGAACTACAAATTCCTTAATTTTGTTGGCTGAATCATGTATGAATCGACAAATAAAATCTTCATTTGCAGGTTCTTATGATAATAGGACAATCAACAACCGTTTGGAGCTGAACTTCTTCAAAGAAAGTTCAGATTAAATGAAGCCGTCTTCAGTTGCTAGACAGAGCTGCACAGTTGTCTTCTTTGAAGATCCAACACCGCCTTACTAAACCTTTGGAGAAGCTCACCCATAGGAGAGCTCGGAGGAGAAGGAGTCTCCCTCCTGGCCCTGCAGGAGGCCAAAGTGACGCATCAATCGTCGGGGAGAAATCAGAGAACCAATCACCTTAGCCATTTGTGCAACAACTGAAGAACAGAACAAGAATTCGCGAACTACAGGCTCTCAACATATGTCCACATCAGATCGAGCGCGCCCTTCTAATCACAATCATTAAAGACAAAATGGTGGGAAATTTGCTACATAAGTCCATACGAAGATCCAAATCCTCAACCAGCTCCAAGACTTTCCAGAAATTACATTTAGGTCCCCATGTAGGTACCTAAATGTAATAAAATTAATTTTCTTTGCAAACTAGTCCCTTCTAGGGACCTAAATGTAATAAAATCATAAATTTTTCTTTGCATGTCTACCCTTGTGCTTTAGGGGTGTTTTGGACCTTGATTTTGTGCTGTCAGGGAGGCATTAGCTTTACCTCGGTTTTGGACAAAATATCAAGATTTTTCGATTTTCTTGAATTTACGGTTTACTGATTTTCTTTTTGATTTTATATGTTTTTGTTTTACAACTTTTATCGATTTTATTCATTTTTTACGGTTTTTGAATTCTTGGATTTCTTTCAATTTTTTTGCATTTATTTTTTATGGATTTTTGTTTGTTGTTTTTCTAACAAATTTTGTAGTGCCTGCAAGATCAGCCGACTTCTTCAAACTGCGGAAACTGATCCCTTCTCTCACGGATCGGTTGCTGAGGGTAGAATTAGTTAGGATTTATTTTCAATTACTTGTAATATTTTTGTAATAAAAAATAAAAAATAAGGGCCCTTGCCCATTTTTCTATTTTATAGAAGGGGTCCCGTAAGGGCATCCCGACTTGTACCTCTCTCCCTATTTCTCAGGGTCTACTTCACCGAGTGACATGCATTCGAGGGAGCATGACACCCACCATAGTTTTCTCACATCGTCGGTTTTCCAAGGCTTTTTACAAGGCTAGGTGCTTGTGTAGGAGTTTTTCGATTTTTTTCCTCTCTGCTTGCGCCTTCATAGTTAGTTCTAGGACTCGCGACCTAGGTGCATGCTTATCTAGGACAAATAAATAAAAATTGTTGGACATGTTTGAAAAAAAATAAAAAAAAAGAGATACTCAAAAATAAAATTACGACTGCTTAAATACTTGGCCTAAAAATAAATGAAAAGATCATGTCATTTGGGAGAGCAACCCCCACACATGGATTGCAGGTACCCTTCCAGACATTGTGAGTGAGTGACGACACTGAAGGATAGAACCGAAGTCCGAGTTTCTCTCGGAATACAACTTAGTCCATACATCCAATCACTGTTCTTCAGTGGGTACGCTCGGATAAACGGCAATGGTCCGTGTTTACTTAGCAGAGTGGGAGGTTTAGAGAACACTGTGTAAAGCTCGGTCCTCAAGTAACACTGGCAGCCGGCAACAGTCTGTACTTACTCCCATACTAGCTGAGAAAATGTTGTCTTCTGTAAGGACTGAGGACAATGTTTAGGTTAAATTCTAGGCACCTATCAGCTTGCGATAATCTGTGATAATATCTATCTACTAACATAACCCTAAAATCGACAAGATAAATGACCAAACTTTTACGGTCATCACCAGGTTGTGTTGGTGAATCCAGGGTTGTTTTGTGTTTTGCTTGTGAGGTGTGCGTTATCGCATCTTATACGCATTTACTTCTGATTTCTTGACTTGACATCATGTTGTCCTGATTATCCTTTTGACATCGAAGATGACGACTCGACAGATTTTTCTCTCAGACTCTGCGAGCTCTCGACGATCAACCGTCTGTCATAAATCTTCACAGACTTGGGATGACCCTCTTCTTGAGTCGGTTCCATCTAATCTCGAGGAGAGTCAGACCCATACTCCCTTGCCTCCTAGCCTGTCTTTTGAGGTAGACTCCTGCCTCAAATCATCATATCTTTCTCCTACACCATTTTCACTAAGTTGTTATGAGCCTTTTTCCTTCCCAAAAGATTAAAAGGATATGGCTTGTGGGAAGGGACCAATCGAGGAAAGAGTAGAGGAGGACTGACAGACTAGAGAACAACACACTGATGGAGGACCAGATCCAGCTGCAGACATCACGATAGGTCTTCTAGACAAGCTTCAGTAGATGAATCTACAAATCCGAGATCAGTTTAGAGTCCAGAATGAGTTGCGAGCCGAGATTGCTACACTGAGAGCAGGAGCCAGGAATCCACCACAGCCTGCCATGGTTCTCGCGACACTCAGAGCTAAGTATGACCCCGGGGGCAAGGACACTACATCATTGGATTCGGTTACCACCGAATCAAGGGTCATATGAGTTACACCCGTCCTTTATTTCATTGCTTCCCAAGTTTTACGGGAATACCGTAGAGGAGCTGTTTACCTTTCTGCAACAGTTCGAGATGATTTGTGTTACGACCAATTATCTAGGTGTTACGTAGGAAGATGTTGTAGCACGAACTCTCGAGGATCGGAAATTAAAGGTATGAATAGTGTCGTTGCAATCCCCAAAAATCTCGTGACAAACAAACAATTTTTTTTTATTTTTGCTGCTTATTAACCTGTATAGCGGACATGGTCGAACTCAGGGAGGCTACAAATCCTGAGGGATATTCAATTAATCGTAAATCAATTAAGAGAAAAACAAGAATCTCAAAGGATAACTATACTTGGTTTTTGTGATTTTTTCTTTTTAATTTTTTAACAATTTTTTATTTCTTTTTTTTTTGGAATTTTCTGATTTTCAATTTTTAGTGATTTTTATTTTGAATTTTTTTATTTTTCAAAAATAATGGAGCAATGTACACAAGATATGAAATACACACACCAACTCTTTTTGTAATTTTCCAATTTATCAAAAATGCTCAGGACAATTCAGAGAAAATATTTTTGGGTTTTAAAAATTTTGAAATGTTTTTTGGGAATATTTGTAGAATTTTCAGATTTTTTTTATTTTTCTAAAAATCAAAAAGTGACAAAAATGAGAAACAATGAACAACCTGGAGTAATTTGCAACTTAAAAATATTTTAATGCCTAAAACTCCTGGCAATTATTTTTATGATAAAATAGCAACAATTATCTACAAACATAGATTGAAATCAATATTTTTGGATTTTTGTAGAATTGTTTATGATTTCTATAAGATTTTTAGTATTTTTAATTTTTTTGGGTTTTATAAGAAATTAATGCGTGAAATTTGCATAGAAATTATAAGAAAGTTAAACAAAACTACTCTAATTTTATAGAGCAATTTTCAAAGTTTTACGAATTTTTGAATTTCAAACATGAAAAAATGGCATGTTTTCTTTGTTTTAATAATAATAGTAAATTATGACAAAATGCACTGAAAATTTTACATAAAGAAGATGTACACTACAGGAGTCTAAATGAATTTCTTGAGAATTTTTGGACTAATAAAAACATTTATTACAATTGAAAAATCATGCAAATTTAGAATCTGGAAAACAGGGGCTAAAATGTTAATAATGGAAAGTGTTTGCATAAAAAAGAGCAATAGAAATAAACAGAGGAGAGGGAGTGTAAATTACCCAATAATACACGTGTTGTGCATGTGATCTCTACTTAACATGGGCCTTTCTGTAATTTTTTAAAACTTCAAATAGCACAATGTAATTTTCCCGAATTAAATTGATTCTGGCATGGGGCTCTTTTGTAATTTTGAGAACCTTGAGTGGGTCAAATGCAATTGTTTCAATTTTTTATTCCCCCAGGGTTCTTCGTTCTTCAACCAAATGCAAAACCACATGGGGGGCGTCGCCCACCCTTCTTCCTCCTCACACAGGTCGGTGGGAAACTGGCGATGGAGGGCTAGAGTTGATGGCGGAGGCGGCTACACGTCCGTGGCTGGTGGGAGAGCGGCGGTGCGACGGATGGGTGCAGCTCGATTGCTGGTTGGCGGAGACGCACGCATCATGGAAAATATGACACAGATGCAGCTGAGGGCATTGGCGCGACCCAGGTGGAGATGGAGGAGGCGGAGCGGGGCTGGACACGGTTGGAGTGGGCTCGACCCCAGACGGAGGTCGGAGAAGGCCTACAGTGGAAGAGTGGAGGGCGGGCGCGGGCTCGCGCGGTGGCTGGCACGCGCGAAGGATGCCGAAGGGGCACGACAGCGTGGGCTGGAGGTCGGAACCGGGAAGGTGGCGGAACAGGCTTGGCACGGTGGCAACCGCGATCGGAGGTCGCTACAGTGGCCGCGGAGGAGCTGGGCCGGTGTGGTTAGGCGGCGGTGGCGGCCCTACCATCGTTCTTTTATATATATATATATATATTATGTTATTAAAACTTTAAGCAAAGAAACTATGAATACTTTTTTTTTTAATTTTTTTTTTAAATTTTTTATTTTATTTAGGTGATTCTGCAAAAAAAAGACTTTAGAGAAAAAATAATAATAAATGTTTTTTATTGTTGTTTTGTTTTTTATATTTTTTTATTTATAGACAAATTAGGACGTGAACACGATGGTTCAAATTCCAAAAATCCAACTAAATATGTGAATGGGGATCCAGAAAAAAATGGAAGAATCGAATCCGATCTTCGACTATCGTATGCAGCCAGAGTTGAAAGATCGTGGAAGATAGAAAAGAAAGCGTACATATTGAGAAATTGAGATCAAAACTCGGAATCAGAGGCAGATCAAATCGTGATGGATTTTATGATCTAAAAAATGATTGACGATGAAATAATTGCGAAAAATGAAACTAA
Organism: Ottelia alismoides; assembly: GCA_037367405.1. Taxonomy (NCBI): domain Eukaryota; kingdom Viridiplantae; phylum Streptophyta; class Magnoliopsida; order Alismatales; family Hydrocharitaceae; genus Ottelia; species Ottelia alismoides. The sequence continues at coordinate 137,334 of JAZKJV010003120.1, forward strand.
GATTAACCTAGATGAACAATAAGAAAAATAATGTGGATCTCACCTTAGGAGCGAAAATGACCGTGATCGCCTCGACGAGGCCGACGCGCTGTCACCGGACGGCTCAGAGGCTAGGCACCTTTCTTGATGAATATTTCTCTCAGAGATCGGACTCCTCTCCCAAAGATTGATCAAGTTGGAATGAGGGAGAATGAGCCATATAAATAGAAAAGATAATGGTGATAAAATTTGAATTTTTGACTTTTTGGATAAAGAGATAAGAGAGATGAAAATTGAAATGAGATAAAGATAAAGAGAGATAAAATTATTTTAACTAATTATTTTGAATTTTCATCACTTTATTTATTTGAATAAGATAAGTTATTTTTTTAATTTTTTTATAGAGGTTAGTTAAGAAAATTAAATACATACATATGCTATATACAAATATGACATTATCTACATGGGTAAATGAACAAATTAGATTTTTTCTTTTAAAAAATTTTAAATTTTTATTTTTATTTTAATTAATTAGTAAAAAAATTACAAATATATACAGATACAATATTTACAAAATACATGGGAAAATTGCACAAACTACCCCAAAAAACCAACTTTTTACTCATATCACCAAAAAATGAAAATACAGCCATTTTAATGACAAATTAATTTAGAATCCATTGGAAGTGAGTTTAGTTCAATTTGAGTTCATATGGAGCCGGAATTGATCTTTCAATTAGTGCTTAGTGTCTTTTTCCAAGTGTGATTGCTTTTTATTCTGTACATGATTTAATTGTGCAATTTTTGTATTAATTAGAACACATTTTATTTCCAACTTTGATGTTGAAAGTTATTTGATTTGAGGTCAATTATTGTACAACTAAAATAGTGAGGTATACAAATATACACAACATACAATTTTTTTTGGATTTTCTAATTGCGGACCCTATCTCGCCCTACTTTATTCCTGGTCGATCAGGTCAAGTCTTGGCCTTCTCTCAGTGTTCGGATCAGCCTGTATCTATGATATATATACAGACTTCTTTTTTATTTTCTTTTCTTTATTTTTCCTTTCTTTCTTTCTTTATTTATTTTATGTTAAAATAATATACAAATATACAATATTTACACACAGATGCAAGTTAGTAAGAATGTGGAGTTAGTGATAGATACATGTGTTTTATAAGGGATTTTAAGGTAAAATAAATGAATAAAGATGGCGAATCGCAGATTCATAAGAAGCCATTCGCGTCAAAGCCTTCCCCTTCGCCTTAGCAGATAAGGTGCTTTACTGGCTCAGTCATTTGGGAGGGAGATCTCTACGTGGGACGACCTGAAGTCCACGTTCCAACGTAATTTCTTTCCTCTTGGATGGATGATGAATCTGCATTTCATCATCTTTATTCATTTATTTTAGCTTAAAATCTCTTATAAAAGACATGTATATAATACTAACTCCATATTCTAATTAACTTGCATCTATTTGTAAATATTGTACATTTATTACTATTTCAACCTAAAATAAATAAATAAAGAAAGGAAGACTGTATATACATATTAACTTGCATCTACTTGTAAATTAAAAGGCTGTATATACGTAATAGATACAGGCTGACCCGAGCCCCGAGAGAAGGACAAAACTTGACCAGATCGACCAGGAATAAAGTAGGGGGAGATAGGGTCCTTAATCAAAAAAATCCAAGAAAATGTGTGTATATTTGCATACTTACACTATTTTATTTGTACATAAATTGACCTCAAATTAAATAACTTTCAAAACAAAAGTTGTAAATAAAAATGTTTTCTAAATAATAAAAATGTTTGCAAAACAAAATCATGTACAGGATAAAAGCAACCACACTTGGAAAACGCCACTAAGGGTTAATTGAAAGACTGATTCCAGCTCTATATCAACTCAAATTGACGAAACTCACTTCCATTGTATTCTAAATGAAATTATCTTTAAAATGGCCATGATTTCATAATTTTTGGATTTACGGTTGAAAAGTCAGTTTTCTGGGGTGGTTTGTGCAATTTCACCATTTATTTGTCCATATTATATTTGTAAATATTTTTACAAATTATTTCAATAAAAATAAAAAAAATAAAAATTAAAAAAAAATTAATTTCCCTATTTGACTATGTATATAATGTACCATAAGTATACAATCTATCTATGTAGTTGCTATTATTAAATAACCATCGCAAAAAATAAAAAAAATAACATTTATTATTCAATTTAATAAAGTGATGAAAATACAAAAAAAAATAGTTTTTGTAAATAAATTTAACTTTATCTCATTTCAAAGTTTATGTGTCTTATCTCTTATCTTCATTCAAAATTTTAAAAATTCAAACTCCGTTCTTTATCTATTAATATGGCTCCCTCTCCCTCATTTTCAACTTGATCAATCTTTGGTGAGAGGAGCCCAATCTTTGAGAGCGTATCTTGTCGCAGAAGGGTACCTAGCATCCAAGCTATCCGGTGACAACGAGTCAGCCTTCGTCGAGGCAATCACAGTCGATTCCGCTCCTAAGGTGAGATCCATCTTTTCTTGTTTTTTCAACCTAGGTTAATCGTAGTTTTATTTATTTTGCATTTTTTATTTCATTGTCATTTTCTTTCTTCTTGATCTTAGAATTCATCACGATCCAATTCGTCCGATTCCATTTTTCACCTTCGCATCTCGATCTATCACGTTCTTATTCTACCTCATACAATATTCAAACTCTGACAACGTACGGTGGTCAGAGACGCGGATTCGATCCACATCACAAGGATCTTCATCCACTCACATCTCCGTTTGATTTTTCACATTTTGAATAATCAGAACTGAGCCATCGTGCTCGTGTCCTCATTTGTTTATAAATAAATAAATATAAAAGATTAAAAAACAATAAATATATTGTTTTTTCCTAACATTTGTTGGTAGAAATTTACAAAAAATAATAAAAATAAATATTTACATATATATAATAGCTCTATAATTTCTGTTTTGAAAAAAATATTAAAAAAGTTTTTTTATGTTACTCTTTACATTTGAAAATAAAAAAAATAAAGAAGTTGGGCGGCAGCACCGACCCATCCACTGCCCAACTGCCGCCTGAGCCTCTCATCGCAACAAGCGCCACCGCGCACGTTCACCCAACTCCTCATGCGCTGTCCACCATGCACTCCACCGATTTGTAATAGATAGCGGCGGTGCCCCCTGTGGCCCCTTGTTTGTTGCTGGAAATGAAAGAACGAAGATAACCCTAGGGAGGACAAAAATAAAAACAAATTAGGCAGATATTAGATAAACCCCTAGTACTTCTGAGAAACTGCAAAGAAGCCCCACTCTTGATCAAGTCACGTGTGTCACGTGCTTCTCATTGGGCAATTTATGAATTTCGCCCACATTTTATTTCCTATTATTTTTTTTACAAAAACTTTGAATATATATATTTTAGTCCATGTTGTCCAGACAATTATTTTGCATGTTCTTCTTGATGAATTAAATGTTTTTATAGCCTGAAAATTCTACAAAAAATAATTTATACTCTTGATGTGTATCTCTTTCTAGCATAAAATTTTCATTGCATTTTATTCTCATTTTTTATTATTCGAAAATAAAAGACAATGTCATTTTCACTTCCTGAAATTCAAAAATTCATAAAAATTTTAATATTGCTCTAAAAATTCCAAAAAAATAGGTTAGTTTTATTTTATTTTCTTTTAATTCCTGTCAATATTTTTAGCATAGTTTTATTTTATTGTCTTTTAATTCCTGTCCAATTTTTTAGCATTAACTCTTTTCCAAATCGAAAAAAATGTAAAATGTTAGAAAAATCACAGGAAATTCTAAAAAATCCAGAAATCACGATTTTACTTCCTATTTGTAGATATTTGTTAGTATTTTATCATAAAAATAGTCTCCAGGAGTTTTGGGCTTAAAATAATTTTAAGTTGCAAATTACTTCAGGCTGTGCACTGTTTATCATTTTAATCACTATTTGATTTTTAGAAAAATATAAAAAAAATCAAAAAATTCTACAAAAATTCCCAAAATCATTTCAAAGTTTTTAAAACCTAGAAATATTTTTTTATACTTTCCTGGACATATTTTACTATTTTGAAAAATACAAAAAGAGTGTGGTGTGCGTATTGTGCTTATTGTTCCTTATTTTTAAAAATAAAAATTTCAACAATCAAAATTATAAAAAAAATTGAAAATAAAAAAATAGAAATAAAAAAACAAGAAATTAAAAAGACAAAAAATTCACAAAAAAAACAAGATCGCTTGCATTTGCGATTCCCTTTTTCTTTTAATTGATTTTCGATTATCTAAATAACCCTCGAGAATTGTAACATCCATGAGTTAGATCGTATTCACTCAAGATGTAAATAAGTGGCAAAAATTACTCTCGCTTCATTATTCTCGTAATTAATTATTGGCTTGAGAAAATAAAAAAAATATTTGTTTGTTGTGGGATATTTAGGTTTTAACGGCAATAGTGCATTTAATTTTCATATCTTGATTTAAAAACCCGAGAATCTCATCCTAACAAAATGGTGCCATTACAGGGGAGGCACGACGAGGATTGTTAGGTTTCTCTTTTGACCTATTATTCTTGGTTGTACATATTTGTTTATATTTTTCCATATTAACTCCATTATTCATATTCACTGCATTTATTTCATTTTTTCTTGCTCATATTTGATAATTGTGTTTCTTACACATTCTCTCTTTTTTCCTTGCGAGGGCCCTCGGAGCAAAGGAGGCAATCCTAGGAGAGCCGAAGCACCCAAGAGAAGCGAAGGCGGCTTGATTCTTCACCAAGACACATGATAGCGTGAGAGGAGGAGAAGAAGAATTGAAGGAGACCAAAAATAAATCTAGACTTTATTTATTTATTTATTTCTAGCATTTGAACTCTTGTAAAACGGACATTCATTTGTTCCAGGAGTTGTTTCTCCATGTACCGGTTCACTTGGGGGAGCTCACCGATTTTGTTTTCATCGATTTATTTTTCTTTGTTTCACGCGGATTTTGTGAGCTATGTATTGATTGCTTTAATTATTTTGCTTGAGTCAGGTAATTAATTAGGTCCAAACACCCTAAACAAGAATTTTTGTACCTATAGAATAGAGCGTAATTGGACTTAATCAAATTAACCTATTCTTGCCCATTAATAGATACTATTGTTAGGACGGTTCACTTGCATTTGCATATAGGTTAGCTTATTTTTCTGCATTTAAATTATGTGCGGATCACCCTGCTTGTAGAATGCTGGCGACAAAGTACGCATCTCTATGCATCATAGTGTTTAAATCGTGCATTGGTATTTTTGATCTCCTGCCTTGTTTTCACTCACATAAGTAAAAAGAGGAAATTGGACACTCGGTAGGCGATTCATTGAAAATATTCAAACCAAGTGATAACTGTCTAAAATTCGGGACTGCTAAAGAAAACTCGACCCTAAAATAAATGTATGGAAAAATCATTATATTGGGGAGAGTTACCTCCTCCTTGTATGATTTATCTACAACGAGAGAACGACCCACACACTAGGATAAAAACATGTCCGAACTCTCTTCAGACTACTATCTTGTAATTAGTTGTTCTCCAGTGAGGACTTCATCGGGAAGCTGATAATCAGTCCTGGATTTCATTTGCAGAGTGGGAAAATCGGGTAGTCGGTAAACTGTCCGCACCCATACTGGCTGGGAAAAACTAGTTGTGATATTGAGACAGTCTCCTGGGAGCATTAGGTTGTAAGAGCTTGCTTTAACTGCTCTGATAGATTGTATTCTCACCAAACTCTAAAAATTTACAAGATAATTGACCGAACGTTCACGGTCTTCACATTACGTTGAGTTGGTGAACTAGGGGTTTGTATTATGTTTGATTGCTTGTGTGCAGACTAGATCCTTCTGCGCATTTGTGCCTTTTCTCCACATCTTTTGACTTGACACTCGTGCTCTCCAATTCCATCTCTTGTTTCAGAGATGGCCGACTGGAGTTATGTTAATCCGATCCTTGCAGATCCCTTATACCCTCCAGTTGATCCACCTTCATTTTTCCAAGAGAACTTTCCTCCTGATTTTTGTGCATATCATCCTAACCCATTATCTCAGGAGTCAGACTCTGATTCTCACCCACCCTCATTCGACTCACCCAATCCTGGGATTTTGGATTCACCTTTCATGATTTCCACACTTGAGAACCTGAACTAGATGATGGAGCATATGAATTCGAGGATTACTAATCTATTTAACATAAATAAAAGCCAGAATTTTTCTCCACTATTTGAGGATATGGATTCACTTGAGGCAAATCATGAGAGCTTGCAATCGCTCAATATATAAAAAAAATGAGAAACTTCTAAAAATCCAAATAGATATCGGGAGATACATTGTTGATTCATTTTATCTGGAGAGGGAATCCATGTCAAACCATTTTCCCACACAGTCATTCACCACGTGTCCCACCTTTGACTCCGAGGATGCCATTGTACAGACTGCTCTTAGCAATCCTCGTGTATATGCTGATTTTGATCTTCTCCCTTCTATGGAGGAGGTCCAAAAATTCAAAAGAATGTTGACTGAACTTAAGGTGTTGGCCACTATTCATGAGATCATTAAAGCCCCACTTCACCAGGCCATGACCCATTTATCTGCTCCTCAAAACAAGAAGAGAAAGCAAAGGAGCAGATCTGAGCATCACATCTTGACCATGGCCACTGCCTATGCCATCTCTCACTGTCTGCATTTTAAGAAAGGGAGCATTGCCACACCTCTTGTAAGTTTCTCCATATCTGACTATTCTTGTGATAACACTCTCCATGATGGTGGTTCATCAATCAATATATTACCCTTCTCTATAGTACAATCTCTTCATATTGGGCCTCTCAAGAAAACCAGGATGATAGTTCAGTTTGTTGATGGATCTATCAAGAGGCCGAAGGGTATTTTAGAAAATGTTGTCATTCTTATTCAGAGTATGAACTTCACTTCTGATTTTATCGTATTGCCCATGGAGACCACCACCCCTGTGGAGCACCCTCCAATCATCTTTGGATGACCTTTCCTCGCCTTTGTAGGAGCGTTATTGATTATGGATCATGACAGATTCGCTTCCGTTCTAATGCAGGGAGCGATGTGTTGGTTACTACACCCATTACTAACCAGATACTTGCATCCCATGAGAGCCCGTCCATGTTAGTCAACCCGAAGGAATTTGACCTCAATGATAATATCAGAGATTCTAGCTGTTTGTTGGATGATACTGAGACCCAAGAATTCATCTTCAAGGAGGAAGAATTGGAAAGTATAGACCTTGGAGTTTCCCCTTCTGGTATGTGGCGATGCATTGATTCTATCCACGGGATTTACACGATAGAGACCCTAGAGCGGAAGGAAAACTCTCAGACTAGTCAGGACAGACAATTTGACTAGTTTCACTGATGAGTACGTTCGTAAGCACCTTGATTTAGATGAGACTGATAAGGCCAAATTTGATTTGATTGCTTTTATAAAGGAATTTGGGCCTTTTGATAAAGATAATGATCTAGTAGAGGCTCGCCGGGCTGTAATTGATCTTACTTTTTCTGATAATGATTTCAAGCCTTTTTACTTTGATGTATGTGAGACTTCCCAGGCAGGACATGACCACACTACTTCCACTGACCGATTCGTGCATGCACACTTTGTTAATGTTGAGGATACGTTCTTGGTCGATCTTGATCAGTTCATGTATTATGACGACCCTAATATCGACTTACACCTTATGAGATCCATACCTCAGCAGTCCCGTTAGAAGGTTCGCTTTCGACCTTCTTGATTGTTGTACATCCACTCCTTTTGTATATCCTTTCGTTTCATTCTTTATTCTTTGGTTTTATCATTCACCCTTTTCTGTTTGTGTATATATGTTATACTTAGGATGTGCTTTATCTATAGTATAGGGGTGTGAATGATTTGTGTTGATCATATTCATCCTATTCATCACTCTTGTTGTTGCCTATATTTAGGGATACTCTACCCTATGTACAGGGGGGATGATGTTGTTCATATCAACTTTTGTGTTTTTGAGTCCGTACATTCTCTGCATCAATTCTCCTTTTGTACAATCTTCTATACTTAGGATTACTTGATCCTAAGTATGGGGGGGATCACCGACTTATATTCTTTTCATTTTTTCTTTGAGTCATTGTAGCATAGGAGTCTTTTTCTCTTTTATATAATTAGCACGAGTCTTCCTTTGCCGCTCTCTGATCACTATGAGGACATAGTTCGAGCTAAGTATAGGGGGTGCCATATATATTGTATATATACTTCAGACATAACTCATACCTTTAAATATGATTATTTTTAGGGATATGTATATAAATTCAAAAAATCCACGTGTGTATATAGACTTTGGTCACCTTTCAAAAAAACAAAAACAAAAAACAAAACAAAACAAAACAAAAAAACAAAATAAAAAAACAAAAACAAAAAAAACCTAAAAAAACTAACCCCCCCCCAATTTCTTGTATATACTTGTATATATTTTACTAACCCTTTTTACCTTTAAAAAAATCTTATTTCACATGTGCATCATTTTCCTTTTCCAAAAAACCTTAAAAAGTACAAAATTAGAAAATGTTTCAAAAAAATGCTTTCTTTTTGCATTGTACATATTTATTGCATTTGGTTGTTCATTTTTCAAGATAACATTGACATTTAAACTAAGTCTAGAATAAAATTGAAGAATGGAGCTTAGTTGGGCCTTAATCCACTTAATTTCAGTGGAACCTTATAAGAACTGGAGTTAGGACTTTTCAGGTCCTAGTGACTTAATTCTTTGAGTCCATAAAACTATGTTCACAAGTCATCTTGATTAGTCTAAGTAGAACATTTAACAACACATGCATGATTCCTTCAGACAGTGGCTTCTCTTGGACAAGCACTCTATACATAGCTCTCCATGGAGGAGGTAGTGATGAGGCAGAATCTTTTGGCTTGGAGTAGCATACGAGGGTAGTACATCTAGGTGGAACCTCTCGTCTTCCTCTAGGGAGGGTTGTGCATCTCAACCTGATCTAGTAGCATTGAGGTCTAAAGACAAGATGCTGTGGTGTTGCAATAACGGTTCAAAAGAGGGATAGTCTACTAGCTCAAGAGGAAAAACTACTTATGTACATGTTGCACCTTGTATATATTCTCAACAAAAGAGAGAAAAAATCCAATGGGATTACCTCCCTTGCATATATTTTCGATTGTGGACACAGTACGAACTGACATTAGAAGGGAATACCTCCCACCCCGAGGAAAGAGTAGCTGGAAGAGGAACCAATAGGAGTGTATAGCTGGAATGGATGGTTTCTTCGCTTCTTTCAAAGCGGGAAGAGCTAAAACAATTCACACACTGTACAGATTGATTTCAAGGTTTATAGAGTTTGCGATATGAATGAGTGGATCTGAACTGGCTGTTGAGGTGAACTTAAACAAGGATTTGTGGAACTTGAGGACTGTTGAGGAAAAAATCCTAATCCTAGTTAAGGCTCCGACAAAATGCTTGTTTCAGGCCCGATCGAGCTTTGTCCTTTGTCTATTCTCATGAATAGGTTTGGGAAAACAAATTCATTCTAACTTTCTTTCTTTTTCCCTTATTTTTCAATTAAGTGTTTGCGAAGGGACTAGCAAAGTTTAAGTATAGGGGGTTGATGAATCTATGATTCATTAACATTCTGTCTGCATTTTGTCTTAAAATCCTTAATGAATACATGTAAATATCCATTAATTTCCACTTTTTTTTTATAAAATCCCTTTATAGAATAAAAATGCACTTTTATCATTAAAATCATGTAAGTAAATAAAAGAATAAAAATAAAGAAAATAAAAAAAAGGAAAATTATACATATGTATATATGTACAATATGACTTGTAAAAATAAATATAGCTGGAAGATACATTTATAACTTAATCCCCGAGACCAAGTCAGCATGGATTGGTCGACAAATAAGTAAGTAGGGGGAGATAAGGAAGAAACAAATAAAAATAATTAATTTCACATCTCATACACTCTTCGTTATTTATCCAATAAATATTAAAACTTCAATGATTTTTAATTAATTCATATGATCATATTTTTCACAAAACTTTTTCCTAATTATTTTTAAAATGTATAGAAAAATATAAAAAAATAAGTTAAAAATATTACCTTGTATGTGCCAAGAAATCAAACTTGTAATTTCTCAAAATCCCAACTTCCAAACATTATAACTTTCGCATACAAACTCCAATTTCACTCTACTCGCCTTTAAGGTTCATAAAATAATGTTCTCTACTTAATAAAGGTGATTTCACTAAAATCGGAGTCCTTTTGCAAAAAGTCAATTTTGGGACCAAACCACAACTGGGTTTCTAGGTTATTTATTTTATTCAGAACATATTATTTATTATTTTAATCATTTTATAATTTCTAATTTTTTCTTGATCTTGTATTTTAACCCTATATTATTTCATAATTTTTGAGCTTATTTATTATTTTAAATAAATAAAAAATCCTAATTTATAGGTATAAAAGAATTGTATACCTTATATACCTATTTATTAATATACTTAAATTAATTTATTAAAATCTATTAAAATTCGTATATAATTTATTTATTAATCTAATAATTAATAAAATATAAAATTAATATACTATTTATTAATTTATTAAATTAAAAAACTAAAATCCATTTATTAAGTATAAATCATACTTATTTATTATTATAATATTTATATTTCGTAAAATAATTATTATTTGGTAAAACTAATTTGACCATAATTTAGATAATTTAATTATTTACAACTTTCATTTTTATACTTATTTAAAATACCCTTATTTACTATTCAATCCTTATTTATTAAGATATTTATTAAACAGGCCAACCAACTATTGAGACGTGTCAACACCTGCGGCCTTCTTCTTCAAGAAGGTCGGCTGGTGAGTTTGTTCAAACCTCCCTCCTTCAACAATTTCACCCGCTATCCCATAACCTCTTCCTCCGATCTCCACCTTCCATCTTCTTTCTCCAACTACCACCATCCACGCCGGTTGTCGATCACCAACTAACTCCTCTCCGATCGTCTATAAAAGACCCTCCAAGTTGACCTCTCCAACTAACTTGCTCCTGACTACCCAGTTCCAGAACACATCTAGCCGAGTCCCCACCTTCACTGTCATCCTTTGTCGTATTCCGGTTGTGACATGTCCAACGGGGAGCACTGCATGGAAGAGGGAGCATCAGAGGAGGGTTCCAGGGTGGCCAACCACCTTGTATCGTCGTCGTCGTATGCGTATAGCTTCGGGACGCCGACCCGTCGAGCCATGACAAGCAGGATCTTACATCCTACTACTCTCAAGTACTCCTCCATCTTTTCAACTTTGTATATCTCGATTCATGTGCCTCAATTAGCATTCTTAATTACGTCAATAGGATCTTCAAATATCCATATTAGATGCCATCGACTAAGTCTTCGTCAAATGCACTTCGATTTCCCTAAAATTAGCTTTATTCCTATATCGTTCTCACGCTTATCATTTAATCTGGAAAGCACATGTTAGAACTGCAAATTCCTTAATTTTGTTGATCGATTCATGTGTGAATCGAGCAAGAATATCTTCATTTGCAGGTTCCTATTATAATAGGAGCATCAACAATCGTACAGAGCCCAACTTCTTCAAAGAATGTAAAGATCAAAAGAAGCCTTCTTCTGTTGTGAGACAAAGCTGCACCTTCATCTTCTTTGAAGATCAACCACCACCTTCCTACACCTTTGGATAAGCTCACCCGCAGGCGAGCTCGGATGGAGAAGGAGTCTCTATCCTGGCACTGCAGGAGGACAAGAAATCGGAGAACCAACCACCTTAGCCACTTGTGCAACAAATGAAGAATATAACAAGAATTCACAATCTACAGGCTCGCGACACTTGTCCACATCAAATCGAGCGCATCCTTTTAATCACATGTGTTAAAGACGAATCGGTGGGAAATTTGCTACATAAGTCCATACGAAGATCCAAATCCTCATGCAGCTCCAAGACTTTCAAGAAATTACAATTAGGTCCCCACACAGGGACCTAAATGTAATACATTTAATTTTCTTTGTAAACTAGTCCCTTTTAGGGACCTAAATCTAATAGAACTAGAAATTTTTCTTTGAATTTCTACCCCTGTGCTGTAGGGGTGTTTTGGACCTTGATTTAGTTGTAATTTTCTTTGATTTTTCTAGGGTAGTTACACAACTACCCTAGCGACATTTCTTATATTTTTTTGTTGATCTTCGTCATGTTTTTTTCTCAAATTGATTTTTGTATGTTCATGCTATTTTTGAGTACTTTCTTGAGTTTGTTGTAAAATCAAGAAGATAGTGAAATTCTTGAGATTTTCTTTCTTTCATTGAAAACCGTCGTACAGTTATTCTACCTCAAGTTTGACCAGGGGAACTTACTTGAATAAAAATTAGATTTAAAGGTATTAAAACATGAGATATTCTTATCATGTTTTCTCTCTCATATTTTAATCATGGATTTTGTTTGATCAATGCGGCTTCTTCCTTCATGGTTTTTCCTACAACCGACATCTCTCTCAATTAACCACTCGTGAAAGCCGCGTTTATCAGTGACTCCTCTCCGTAGTTAGGTAAATTAATCCTAGTCCAAATGTAGGACACTGGTTTGAATGAGATTTGGATACAATGAGAAGATAAGTTTACAGTTTTATTTCATCAAAAATCTATGAGAGGTTCCCGAGATCTGGATTGGAGATATGATCTCAATATCCAAGTCACTATACATGGAATGTACAATCACCATGTCCTTCTCTCCATGAATCCACGGAGAAAGTGCATTATTCCTGAAAGAGTTCAAGAATATATATATATATATATATATATTGTTGATAATCTACCTAAGCATTGAAAAAAATAATAATTAAATGTGATTTAATTATTATGAATAACATGGATATGATTCATATTATTTGGGCACATGAGAATAGTCATCTAAGATAATTACATATGATTTAATTATCAAGGATATGATTAATGTAGATATAACTATCCATATTAATCATAAATATTATAAATGAGATTTGTTGGAAAGATGTTATTGTTAATAATATTTATGAAATAAATGTTTATGGGAATTGTATTCACATTGAATGATTAATTGTAAATACAATTTACATTATATATTGGATGCATGTATATGATTCATAATTATCAATGGCATAATTGAAATTATCATAAAATAATTTGGATTAACTTCGTCTGCATCGTCAAAACTCTGAATTGAAGTTGGGCATTTAGCAAGAAGGCCACCCCTTCGCATAATTTTGCAATGAAATTAGTTTCACATGTGGGATATACGATGAGATATGAGATCTCAACATAATAGGAGAGAGGCACCTTACCATACATAGAGTGGACGACCAACTTGATCTCTCCAAGTTGGTCGCCCTCCACCCTATGCATGGAAGGAGACTTGCTCTTCTTTCATGTAATTCCTTGTTTGTTATTTTGATTTCAATTGAATTATATTGATTGATCTTCAATGTATTTAATTTATTTTGAAATAACTAATTGTTTTGCAAATATTATGCAATAATTAATGGGCATTGATTTAAACTCAAAACAATCTAAACCATTGATTTTGTGTACACATGGATTGAGATCCATCGACATCCAATTTAGTATAAAAGGAAGGGTAGCCCTAAGCCTTTTTAACAACATTAGTTTCAATAGCAATAAATCTCTCTCTCTTTCTCCATATTCTCATACACGCCCTCTCTCTCTCTCAACATAGTGGCCATCCACATTATTAACCTAGAGGGACTCGTAGTCGTTGCGACGCTGTTGTGCTACAAGATCGACTATTCATGGATCTCCTCTATCTTCAATGCTTATTATTCATGAAGAAGGCATCATATTTCGTGAAACAAAATCAGGAGACTCCTCGCTCGGATCATCGACTTGGATTGCGATGCACGTCTCTTCCACACACCCTCAAGTGTGACCCTCGTTGGATAGTACTTGAGAATGTAGGTATCTTACTTTAGAGACAAGGGATCACAAACATGACTATTTGTAATCTTGATGAAACTTATTGAGAAGTGTTCTTGAATCATGTGGTTTCATATATTTAAAAAAATAATTTATGTTGCCCGATGTAATTAGTATGACTAGTTGCCCTGAGTCGTATGTGATGCGACCTACATGCTTCCTTGATGCGCTAACTCCTATACCCTACACTTGATGCGGTATTATATCCTTGGTTAAAGGACTTGTACATGATCCAAATGGTAAGGGAATAAAGTTTTGCATATTGGTTGCACGGTGACTCGTGGTTTGTGCATATGGTGCATGTTTGAATTATTTTTTTTCTAAAATGAAAAGATCATATTTATGAACTATTTGGAATTTTTTTTGGGACTATAAAATGAATTGAGAATATCTAAATATTTCCCCAAAATAGTAGCCAAATGTTGGCACCAAAAGTGCATGAATTAAAATTCGAAAAGTTCTCGCATTGAAATTATTTTTCCGTGTATTCATGGAACTGTAAGAATTAATTTTTTCTTATGATTTCCCTATAATGAAATGTGAAACAAACATCTTCGTTAAGTAGAGAATTAAACTGCAAAACCGCTTGAATTTATTTCACGTGATTGCGACTCCATTTGCCCTAGATATTCCATATGTAGTGGAGATGGGTCGGATGATGATTGGATCATCAAGATCTCTTTCTTAATGTGTTCATCATTCATTGTAAAATCAATGAAATTAATAATTTTCCTAATTAAATTGATTCGTAATAGTTATGAAAATATGTGATTAAACATCAACAACCATTGAATGAGAGTTTCATGAAAAAAACCCTAGTTTATCCTACAATAGTTGTAGGACAACTTTTACATGCAAAATCAAGCACATGTTTGCTTGACATGCTTTTAAATTTAGGATCTCAAAAATGTTTAAAGATGCTTAATATTTCTGAGTGATTACTATATATGTACCATGTCAGTTACCAAGAGCATTGATGAATCTCCATTTCAACACATTTATTCATTCATTTTAGCCTTAAATACCTAGTTAAATGCTTGTATATATCATTATTTTTTACAAAATAACACTCCATAACTGACTATTAAATATTGTATAAATATTGTTATGTAATCCAAAAATAAATAAATAAAGGAAAGAAAAGAAAAAGAATGAAGTGTCAAAGACACTGAGTGACCATAGACCCCAGTCATCATGATGCCTTGATCTAAATGGATTATAGTAGGGGGAGATAGGGTGGAGAAACTGTATAGAACACACTTAAAACCCCTAATCTTTATTCATCAATAATAGGCTTGTGTTGTCTATTTTATTATTTACACATCAAATAAGAAAACCCTTTATATGAATATTTTACATAAAAATATAAAAAAAACTACAAAATAGATTTTAGATTAAAATAATACACAGTGCACCAAGACACATAGAAGAAAAAGTTATAAAAAACTCACATGTATCTCCTCCATACAGACTCAAAAATTGACAGAACTCAACTTTATTATTCATAAAAAAAAATTATCGATTTAATGAATGTGATTTTCATTTAATTTGGAGTTGAGATGCACAAGTTGCTTTTGGGCCCCTATTGTATTTGATACCTATAAATTGTATTCAATATATTCATTCTTTATATTTTACATTTCTTGTATTTTTATATAGTTGTAAATATTATTCAAAATAACTTTCAATAATAAACATAAAAAGGCATTAAAAATACACTAAAATAAATAATCTATTAAAATATGTAATAAACTATACTTCTATAATATATATGCAAGATTATTTAAGTAAATAAAGAAATTCAGAAAAATAAAAAATACTATAAATACAAGTATATATACCTATGTATATACATGTAAATATTTACCTCCAATTAATTAACTTGAAAAATAAAAAAATTAGAAAAAATACTACACAAATCTACAATTATTTTTTAAGTTTTAACTAAACATTAATAAAATTATTTATTCATTTTACTTGAAATAATAAGGCATTTATTTCATTATATTTCCTGGTTGATTCATTTGGACCAACCAAGAGTCTCCTTTTGTTGACTGTAGGTCAACAATACCCCCACCCCCTCTAACTTTTATCAGAGTCATGGGTGCCAATTCTTCTCCACTTTTCTGGTCTTCCTCTATGCCTCCATTTTCCTCGAGCCTCCATCCACTCTGCTCCCCTACCAACCCTCTCCATAGCCGATGCTTTAGACTCCACCAACCTTCCATCTCTAGTAAACAATCTTCCCTTGAAATCACCTCCTCCTCTGCATATGAATAAACTATGGTTGCCCCACTTTTGCTTTTTGATCCCCGATAGCTTCTTGTAACCCCGATAGGAGTACCCTATGGTTTGACCATGCTGACAACAAGCAACTCCTGGACTTAACAACACAAACATGGGTGGAAATTGTGGTGGACCAGGTGATGAATCCACGATTCATTAACATTCTATTTGCATTTTGTCTTAAAATTTATAACAAATACATGTAAAAATCAATTAAATTCCACTTTTTAACAAAACCATAGTCATGAATAAAAATTCACTTTTATGCATTAAAATCATGTAAATAAATAAATAAATAAAAATAAAGAAGATAAAGATAAAGGCAAATTGTAGATATGTATATATATAAAATATGACTTGCAAAACTAAATATAGATAAAAGATATATTTATAAACCTAATCCTTGAGACCGAGACAACATGGATTGGTCGATAAATAAATAAGTAGGGGGAGATAAGAAAGAAAAAAAATAAAAAAAATTAATTTTACATATTCCACACTCTTCACTAATTATCCAATAAATATCAGAACTTTAAAGATTTTTAATAAATTCACATGAAAATATTTTTACCAAAGTCTTCTATCATTTATTTCTAAAAATGTATAGAAAAATATAAAAATAAGTTAAAAATATTACCTTGTATATATGCCAAGAAATCCAACTTGTAGATTCTCAAAATAAAAGTTCCAAACGTCATAACTTTCTCACACGAACACCAATTTCACTCTACTCACTTTTAAAGTTCATAAAATAATATTCTCTAATTAAAAAAGGTAATTTCAATAAAATCGAAGTCCGTTTTCAAAAAGTCGATTTTAGGACCTAACTACAATTGGGTTTCTAGGCTATCTATTTTATTTAAGACACATTATTTATTATTTTATTGATTTAATAATTTCTAATTATTTTTTATCTTGTATTTTAACCCTTATTTATTTAATATTTTTTTGAGATTTTTTATTATTTTAAATAAATAAAAAATCCTAACTTATATGTATAAATGAACTACATAGTTTATACTTGTATTTATTAAAAATACATAAATTAATTTATTAAAATCCACAAAAAATCGTAAATAATCTATTTATTAACTGAATAATTAATAAAATAAAAAACTAATATACATTTAGAAATTTATTAAGTTAAAAATACAAAACTTATTATTAAAGTGTTTTGTACAATTATTTATTAATATAATATTTATATTTCATAAAACAATTATTTTTTAATAAAACTAATTATACTATAATTTAGATAATTTAATTATTTACAACTTTCATTTTTATACTTATTTAAAATACGCTTATTTACTGATTATCCCTTAATTATTAAGTTATTTATTAAACTGGCCAACCACGTGTTGACACGTGTCAACATTTGGTGCCTTCTTCTTCTAGAAGGT
This sequence comes from Ottelia alismoides, assembly GCA_037367405.1. Classification (NCBI taxonomy): domain Eukaryota; kingdom Viridiplantae; phylum Streptophyta; class Magnoliopsida; order Alismatales; family Hydrocharitaceae; genus Ottelia; species Ottelia alismoides. The sequence goes on from JAZKJV010003120.1 coordinate 155,079, forward strand.
CGGTTGGTTTAGTTTCAACGTCCTAAATTCCTCTGTTTATACATGTCACCTCCAAGCTTCTTTCTCCGATCCTAACCATTGATCTTCTTCCCCTAACGACCTAGAACCATGCCCACCATTGATCTTCTAACAAACCTCTTCCAATCGCTTATAAAACCACATCCAAATCAGCCATTAACAACTAACTGCTCCTAAGCTCTAGCTTCCAAAATACATATGTACGTCACCCCACCTTCTCCACCGTGCATCTACCCGTTCTGGAGGTGACAGCGGCGTCGAAGGATCCTGCTTGGAAGAGTGGAGACCGGAGGAGGGTTACAAGGTGATCGCCCCCCTTACATTGCCGTCGTTGCACTGCATTCAGCTTTGGTTTGCCGCACAATTGAGCCATAACCGAGAAGGTCATCACCAGATGTTAGCTCCGGTTCGCTCCACCATTTGCCTTTTAATTTCTCGATTTACAAGGCTGCATTAGTGTAGTTAATCACGTAGTCAGGATCTTTAACTATCATCAATAGACGCCATCCATTCTCATTCTTTCAAACCCAATTCAAATCACTCCCAAATTCATCTTCCACTTTCACTTTCACGCATTCTATTTTTCTCAATTTCTGGAAAGTGCAAATTAGATCTGCAAAATCCTTAAGTTGGTTGATTCCTTGCGAATCGAGCAAGAAATCATTCAATTACAGGTTATTCTTACATCTGGAGCATTCAACTCATCATCTAGAACCTTGAAATCCAAAGAAAGATAAAAGCAAAGAACAACCATCATTATCTTCCAGGACAGGCGGACCATCATCTTCATCGGTGTAGAACCACCACTTCGAACACCTTCGGTGGAGATCCACCACAGGTGAGCTCGGAGGGAGAAGGCATCTCCCTCCTGGCCCTGTCGGAGGCCCAAGATCACCGCCATTTGACGGTGGTATTTCGGAGAAGAACCCCTTATCGCCACGGGCAGAAAGAAGCTGAAGATCCTCAAGAAAACCAGCCATTACAGGTGGCCGACATGTGTACGGTATAGACGGCCCAGATCGCAGGATTCCATTTAATCTTGACCGTTCAAACTAAAACGGTGGAACATTTACATCTTAAGACCAACCGAAGATACATATTTTCAAAAAGCTCTAGAACTTTCTAGAATTGCATTTAGGTTCCCGCGTAGGGACCTAAATGTTATAAAATTTCTTTTCTTTGCAAATCAATCCCTACCAGGGACCCAATTGTAGCAGGACAAAATATTTTTCTTTCACTTCTGCCCCAAGGTTGTAGGGGAACTTTAGACCTTATTTTTATTGTATTTTCTCCCCGAATTTTTAGGGTAGTTACACAACTACCAAGACTACATTTCTAGGTATTTTTCAAAGTTTTTCATTGCTTAGTTTTCTCGATTTGATTTTTGCAAGATCGAGTTAGTTTTGAGTCGTTCTTGAAGTATGTTGTAAAACCAATAATAAAGTGAAGTTTTCCGGATTTCTTTCTTGTATCGAAAACCAACGTTTTAATTTTTTGCCTCCCGAGTTCGACCCAGAAATACTTACGTGGATAAATAATATAGTGTAGATGAAATAGGAGAGAGAACCTGCTCATCTTCATCTCTCTCTTCTATTTCGTTGATTTTGGTTGAAAAACTGAGTCTAATTTTGCGGTTATTTCTACATCGAAAACTCTCTATATCAATTAACCGCGGGTCTAATTTTCGTGTTCATCAAAATGGCCCGCCGCTTGGGAGACATTATTTTTACCTTGGTTTTTGACTTAATTTCAAAATTTCCCAATATTCTTGGTTCAACATATTTTAATTCTTTTTCAATTTTCATTTGATTTCCATTTTACGACTCTTCTTCGAATTTTACGGCTTTTCGTGTGTCTTTGATTTCTTTCGTTTTTCAGCTTTTCCTATGTTGTTTTTCTCTAACTAATTTTTATAGGGCATGCAGGTTCAACCAACTTCCTCTGAAGCCGAGGCAGTTGAAAGTGCAGAGACCGACCCCTTCTCTCATGGTTCGATTGTAGAGGGTGAATTAGTTAGGATTTTTTCCCTTTATTTGTATTTTTTTTGTAAAAAAATAGAGGCAATTACCTATTTCTCTATTTTCTTGAAGGGGCCCCGTACGGGCATCCTAACTTGTACCTCCTCTCCGTTTTTCTCAGGGTCTGCTTCACCGAGTGGTGTGCATTCGGGAGAGCAAGGAACCTACTATGGCTTTTCCCTCATCGTCGGTTTTCGGCTTCTTACAATGCTAGGTGCTTGCTTAAGTGTTTTCTGATTTCATTTTTTCCTTTATACTTGCACCTTTGTAGTTAGTTCTAGGACTCGTAACCTAGGTGCATGCTTTTCTAGGGTAAATAAAAAAAATAAGAAGAAAAAAATTGTTAGACGCTTGTCTGAAAAACTCCAAAAAAAAGAGTAACTGAAAATAATATCGGGACTGCTTAAATATCTGACCCTAAAAAAATGTAAAGGATCATCTACTTTGGGAGAGCAACCTCGCACATCAACTACAGGTACACTTCCAGATGTTATTAGTGAGGGACGACACTTAAGGTTAGAACCAAAGTCCGAGTCTCCTTAGGAATACTACTTACTCCATACACCTAACCGCTTTTCTTCAGTGGGTATATTCTCGAGTAGCCGACATTGGTCCGAGTTTACTTAGCAGAGTAGAGGTTTAGAGGACATTGTGTAAGGCTCCATCCTCAAGTAACACGGGTGTTCGGAAATACTCCGTACTTACTCCCATACTAGCTGAGAAAAAGCGGTTTTTTGTAAGGACTCGGGACAATGTTTCGGGAAAATTCCGAGCACCTATCAGCTCACGATAATTTGTGAAAATACTTGTATGGCAAAATAACCCTAAAACCACATCGGGTTGTGTTAGTGAATTCGGGGTTTGCTTTGTGTTTGCTTGTGAGACGTGAGTAACAAGCATCTTGTACGTCTTACCCATTCTCATGATAGGACATCGTGCTCTCCCGATAATCTGCATCACATCAAAGATGATGACTCGATGGTTATTTTGCTCAGACTCCATGAGCTCTCGATCATTCACTGTCCTTCGTACTTCTTCACAGACTCAGTATGACCCTATTCTCAAGTCGGTTCCATTTGATCTCGAGGAGAGTCAGACCCAGACCCCCTTGCCTCCCAGCCCATCTTTGAGGCAGACCCCCACCTCAATTTATCTCTCTTTCTCATGCCGATTTTTCACACAATTCTTACGAAAATTTTCCTTCCAAGAAGATTTGAAGCTGATGGCTCGCGGGAAGGGACCAGTAGAGGAGAGACCAGCTGAGGAACAACACACTGATGGAAGATCGAATCTAGTCACAGATTTCACCATCGAGATTTTGGACACTTTACAACAGATGAACATCTAGATTCGAGATCAATTCAGAGTTCAGAATGAGCTGAGCAGGAGCCAGGAACCCACTACTACCTGTTGTGGTTCCCGCGATACTTAGAGATGAGTATGACCCTGGTGCTAGAACTTTACATCATTGCATTCGGTTACCACCGAATCAAGGGCCATACAAGTTACACCCATCCTTCATCTCATTACTTCCCATGTTTTACGGGAATACCGCAGAGGAGTCGTTTACCTTTTTACAACAATTCAAGATGATATGTAGTATGACTAATTACCCTGGAGTTACGTAGGAGGCCATACGCCTCAAAGCCTTCCCCTTTGCCTTAGCATATAAGGCACATTACTGGCTCATTCATTTGGGGAGAGAGATCTATATGTGGGCTGACCTGAAGTCCACGTTCCTGCGTAATTTTTTTCCTCTTGGATGGATGAACATGATGATGAGTTAGATCTCCATCTTCACTCAGTCGCTGAAATCACTCCACGAGGTGTGGGATAGATTCAAGGATCTTACGAGATATGTCCTCATCATGAGATTCCATTAAAGGTGCTAGTACATAACTATTTTGGAGGACTCCAACTGGATATACAGGGGCTTGTGAGTGCCGCATGTGGCGGCAGCTATCTGAATTGGGATGTTGTGTCTGTCTGGTCCATCTTTGAGGGAATGGAAGAGAACTCAAGAGTCATCGACTCTACTCAGGCATTCCATAAGGCCCCGTAGCCACCGCATCATCGAGAGCATCATAGGGTGGCAAACATTTCAGACTCTGAATCCAATAATAACATGGGATATATTATTGAGAAGTTAACGTTGTAGATGTGATTCAGAAGCATGTTCAGGAACTGCAACTACAGCGAGAGTTGGAGAAACTCTCATTAATACCTCATCAGCTGAGCGATCTGACGAAGAAGGTGATGGACCTGCAGCTTCAGTATCAGCAGGCTCAAGCTTCTTCGACCTCACAACCTGCTCGGAGATCTTTACATACTCCTACCACCCGATAGATCCACTTCATCTAGAGTGAACCGGAGACTCCTCAGATTGATTGGCATGAGGATCAGACTCATGCCAATGCCAACCGGATCATTAGCCCTGAAGATATTGATGTTGAGCCTCAAGCCACTCTTGGGATCAATGGAATATGGTATGCTCTGATGCAGCCACCTTCTCAAAGTGTACATCACCAACATCAGGTGCAACATTATCCGCAGCATGGATGTCAGCATTATCAGCATTGACAAAACTACATATAGCAACAATCTCACTAGAACGTTTATCAGAGACCACATTCTATTCATCATCCTGCTTCGCAATCACAACCGAAGTATTATCAACAACAACATCAGTATCCATATATGCCACAACGATATCCTCAGCAGTACGCTCCACAGCAGCAGATGCAGAGGCTGGAGTGAGTCGAGAGCCAGGGTTACCGCACCGAATCAGAAATATCTTAACAAGCCCTGGCACTAAACCAGATCATGGACATGCTGAGCAGACTCCAGACCGCGTACAAGATTGAGCTAGAGCAGGTTTACCATCGTCTGGATGAGTTAACCATGCCCATGATCACTCTTCAAGCACATCCTCAGATGAACCGAACAACAAAAGGAGGCACCTAGACACGGTAGACAACATGACATGCACAATCACTTTTCCTGAATTTTTATCTAACTTCATTCGTCTCTGGAGTGGTAGATCGCCAAAAGCACCTGATTGGAAGGAGGAGATGGCACAAGGAGAGGAGCGAGAACCAGACGATGATACACATGCTGAGGAGGAGAACCGCAATGATGAAAGGGATCAACCACTCGATGATCAGGGAGAAGGCAGTGATGCTGAGACGGTCGATATGGACTTAGGCGAATCAGACGATGACACCACACCAGGCCATGAAGACACGCCCGAAGTTGATGTGTCCTTTCCTGTTTTAAAGATTTTTGTATATAGTTTTGAAACTCTCGATGTACAAGTTGATCCTGTATAAATGAAAATTGTTATTCTTCCAGAAATTGTTCCTTTTCTTGATGCTTTGTATAGAAAAGGTACGAAAAGATCCAAAAAGAATGATGTCACTCCAGAAACCGATCATCTACTGAAAGATCATATTTTCCTAAAGGTTCCACTTTATGATGCATTGGATCATTTTCCTACGCTCAAGAATCAATTGAGGAACAGATGCACAACACTAGGAAAAAGAGATCACGAGTTGAGAAACATGTATTGACCAAGGCAACTTCATGTGCTATTCGGAACAAGGTAACAAAGAAGAAGAAAGATTCTAAAGCTCACTATGTCACATGTCAGATTGAAGACGCCACATTCCATCGTACTCTCTTAGATCATGGTTCCTCGGTCAATTTACTTCCATCCTCTTTGCTTGATAAGCTCAAGCTAGGTCCTCTCTACAAATCACGAGCGATTCTTCAGTTTGCAGATCGATCTGTAAAGAGATCTAGAGGTGTGTTAAGGGACAATATCGTGACTATTCAGGGCTTGTAGTTTCCTGTGGACTTTATTGTCCTATACATGACATGGCCGATGCAGTTACATCTTGCTCCAATTGTTCTTGGAAGAACTTTCTTGCATACAATGAGGGCACTCTTTGACTATGATACTGGGAGAGTATCGTTCCGTACAGACAATGGAGAGTAACACGTTGAGATAGTGAGAAAATGTAGCAGTTCTAGATCATTTTCTCATTTACTTTAGAGGACTCCAATCTTGCGGAGGATTGTCAGAAAATAGTTGAGACAGAGTCTCTTGATCTTGAGAGCGTTTATTTTGATACCCACGATATCCTACAGGTGGATAGGGTAAATCACAGGGTAACTAGTTCTGTAGATAATTGTTCATATACAGATACAGAGTTCACGTCAGATCTAGATGAACAGTTAGTAGCAACAGAAATCTCAGTGCCACAGATTGAGAGTACACATATTCTAGCACGAGAGTCAGCTGATTATATATCACATATCATAAAGTCTATTCTGCATAGAGAGTCAGATGGTGTAATGGTTACACATATAGACACCTTTTGTAGTCCAACTCCAGAGAAGCATACTTCAGAAAAGAGAGCTATGCTACATAAAGAGTTCACTTACAGAGGCAGAACTGCTTGTTCAACCAAGGATCGATACACACATAAAAAGAAAAAGATTCAGTACGACCCCGGTTGAAGTGATCTACTTTGTATAGGATGTATGACTACTCTTCCACTTCATTCCATCCTATACAGAGACCTATGAAGCTATTCAGTTTTCTGGAGTACACACTTGTATATTCCTCATAGATCACAATCTCCCCATTTTTTGTTCGTCTTCTATGCATAGGATACCAGATCCTAAGTATAGAGGGGACCGATTGCCTGCTGATTCTCGTTTTGATTTTATTTTCTTTTTACTTTTCTTTTGTATATCCTTTCTTTTACTCTAGTCATTGGTCCCTAATTTTGGCCACACTCTTTTCTATACTTAGGATGCCTTATTCTAAGTATAGGGGGATCGAATAAATTCGATGATTTCATTTTTCCTTTTCCTTTTGTTCTTTTAGTTGTATATTCTTTTCCCTCAGTCACCTCGTTTTTGTTCCACTATACTTACGATGACCTAATCGTCAGTATAGAGGGGTTGACTGACTTCACATCACTTATTCTTTTTCAACCACTTTTACTTAGCATGAGTTACGCCCTCCCTTTTCTCTTTTGATGCTATGAGGACATAACACAAGCAAGTATGGGGGGATGTGTATATATTTTATATATACTTTTGTCCATAACTCGTACTTTTATGTATTTTCTATATCTATAAAATGCATAAAAAGTGGGTGAGGGTAAGTAAAAATCCACCTATTTAATTAAATTATTTATAAAATCCTTGTAAAGAAGTAAAATATGTTTAAAATCCTTGTTTAAAATCCTTAATTTAAAATATCTATTTAAAATATGTATAACACTTATTTAAAATCCTATATATTAAAATGTGTAAAGTTCATGAAATCCTTGTAAAATACCTTATATATAAATTTTATAAAATCCATTAGTTATTTAATCCAAATAAAATATGGGTAATTTATATTGTAAAATTCTTGTACATAAAATCGCAAATAAAAATTACGAAATCCATAAAAATGTAAACGCTTAACTCGATAAAATTTACAGAATCCTTAAAATTCATAAAAATGAGTAAAATCCTCAAAATATACATCACAAAAACATGGTTGCATTTGCATTAGCATTTTTCAGAATAAGTTTGATTTCTAGAACTAAAGATTGGGAAAAGTCTGAAGGATGGAGCTTGATTATGGCTTTTAACTTTCATAGTAAGGAGCCTGATTAGGAACTGGAATTTGGACTCTTCAGGTCTTTGACTTAAATCTTTGGGTTCCATGAGACCATGTTTGGGAAGTCAACTTGAAAAGTGCCAAAGAAGAACACTTGGTGTCATCCGTTTAACTCTTCACCACTGAACCAATTTTGGACACATGCACTTTACACTTAGCTCGACTTACATGGGGCTGCGAAGGGAAATCTATCTTGGTAGTGCATTTCTATCCTTGTCTTGCAGCATTGACGTCTAAATACGAGAGATATTGGGGTTGCGATAGTTGCTTCGGGTGAGGGAAGGATCTGCTGAAACAATTTTCCAAGACCTCAAAAAAAATGGACGGAATGAAAAGATGCTATATGCATAGAGGCATAAAGTGATGAATGTTGTGCAAGCAACACTACAAAGTTAATTCAAAGAAGAAGACACCAAATACAAATACAACCACAATCGTCTGAGCTTCCACCAAAAAACCTGCACATCTTAGTGGAGACTTAGCTACACCGGGTAGGCTTTACAAGAAGAAATGTCTACACTGGTCGCACTCCAGTTCTTTTCACATTCTTCTACTTCGTCTCTATTTTCGATTGTGGACATAGCACGAACTGACCTCAGAAGGGAATACCTCCCTCCTCCAAGAAAGAGTAGCTGGATGAGGGACCAATGGGAGTGTATGGCTGAGATGGGCAGCTTCGCATCTTTCAAAGCGAGAAGAGCTAAAACAATTCACACACTGTATAGATTGATTTCAATGATGATAGAGTTTGCGATATGAATAAGTGGATCTAAACTGGCTATTGAGGTGAACTAGAACACCCATTTGTAGAACTTGAGGACTGTTGAGGATAAAATCCTAATCCTAGTTAAGGCTTCAACAAAATGCGTGTTTCAGGCCCGATCGAGCTCTGTCATTTGTCTATTCTCATGAATTCGTTTAGTAAAACAAATTCATTCTAACTTTCTTTCTTTTTTCCTTATTTTTCAAATAAATGTTTTCTAAGGGACTAACAAAGTTTAAGTATAGGGGGTTGATGAATCCGCGATTCATTAAAATTCTGTCTGCATTTTATCTTAAAACACTTAACAAATACATGTAAATATCCATTAAATTCCACTTTTTAAATAAACCATGTTTATGAATAAAAATGCACTTTTATGCATTAAAATCATGTCAATAAATAAAAGAATAAAAATAAAGAAAATAAAAATAAAGGCAAATAGTAGATATGTATATATGTACAATATGACTTGTAAAAATAAATATAGTTGAAAGATATATTTATAAACCTAATCCCTGAGACCAAGACAGCATGGATTGGTCAACAAATAAATAAGTAGGTGGAGATAAGGAAGAAAACAAATATAAATAATTAATTTTGTATATTCCACACTCTTCACTAATTAATTCATATGAATATATTTTTCACCAAACTCTTTTCCTAATTATTTCTAAAAAAATATAAAAAATTTAATAATAAGCTGAAAATATTACCTTGTATATATGCCAAGAAATCCAACTTGTAAATTCTCAAAATCCAAACTTCCGACCCAGTTTCACTCTACTCACTTTTCAAGTTCATAAAATAATATTCTCTAATTAATGAAGATGATTCACTAAAATGAGTGTCTGTTTGCAAAAAGTCGGTTTTGGGACCTAACCACAACTGGGTTTCTGGGCTATTTATTTTATTTAAGACACTTTATTTATTATTTTAATGATTTTATAATTTCCAATTATTTTTTGTTCTTGTATTTTAACTCTAATTTATTTCATAATTTTTGGAGATTTTTATTAGTTTAAATAAATCAAAAACTCTAATTTGTAGTTATAAATGAACTATATAACATATACTTGTATTTATTAAAATTCTTAATTAATTTATTAAAATCAACAAAAATTTGTACATAATATAGTTATTAACCTAATAATAATAAAATATAAAACTGATATATTATTTAGTAATTTATTAAGTTAAAATTACAATATTAATTTATTAAGTTTTATTTACAAATATTTATTAATATACTATTTATATTTCGTAAAATAATTTTTTTATTAAAACTAATTATACCATAATTTAAATATTTTAAATTTTTACAACTTTCATTTTTATACTTAATGAAATTACCCTTATTTAATATTTTTATCCCTTAATTATTAAGTTATTTATTAAACCGGCCAACCAGGTGTTGACACGTGTCAACACTTGGTGCCTTCTTCTTCAAGAAGGCTGACTGGTGTTTCTTTCAACCTCCTACCTACCTACGTTTATAATTGTCACCTCCAAGCTTCTTTCTCTGATCTTAACCATTGATCTTCTTCCCGTAACGCCCTAGAACCATGCCCACCATTGATCTTCTAACTAACCTCTTCCAATCGCCTAAAAAACTGCAAACAAATCTGCCATTAACAACTAACTACTCCTAAGCTCCAGCTTCCAGAATACATCTGTCTGTGGCCCCACCTTCTCCATCATGCATCTTCCATTCTAGAGGTGACAGCTTCGTTGAAGGATCCCACGTGGAAGAGAGGAGACTGGAGGAGAGTTCCAAGGTGATTGTCCGCCTTGCATCGTTGTCGTTGCGCTGCGTTCAGCTCTGATATGCCGCACCATTGAGCCATAACCGAGAAGGTCATAGTCCTTTGAACCACGGGTACACCTCCACCATTTGCCTTTTAATTTCTCGATTCACGAGCCTGTATTAGTGTAGTTAATTGTGTAGTTAGGATCGTTAACCATTATCATTAGATGCCATCCATTCTTATTCTTTCAAACCCAATTCAAATCACACCCAAATTCGTCTTCCACTTTCACGTTCACGCACTCTGTTTTTCTCAATTTCTGGAAAGTGCAAATTAGATCTGCAAAATCCTTAAGTTGTTGGCCAATTCCTTGTAAATCCAGCAAGAAATCATTCGATTGTAGGTTATTCTTACATCTGGAGCATTCAACTCATCATATGGAGCTTTGAAATCCAAAGAAAGATCAAAGCAAAGAAAAACCATCATTATCTTCTACGACAGCTGGACCGTCATCTTCACCAGCATATAACCGCCGCCTTCGACCACCTTCAGCGGAAATCCACCATAGGAGAGCTCAGAGGCCGAAGGCATCTCTCCCCTGGCCCTACCAGAGGCCCAAGATCACCGCCATTCGACTGAGGTAGTTTGGAGAAGAACCCCTCATCGCCACGCGCAGTAAGAGGCTGAAGATCCTAAAGAACAACAGACATTACAAGTGGCCGACACGTGTCCGGTATAGACGACCCAGATCGGAGGATTCCATCA
>JAZKJV010003122.1:0-290477 GCA_037367405.1 Ottelia alismoides
TGCACAATAAATGGCAGCAAGTGGGGTTGGGAATTTGGGACTTTAATCTCATGAAATAAATTTCTGAAATTTGACATTTTAGATCTGATTTTAATTTTTCTGCTCAATTTACATGAGAAATATATGTATATAGATGAAAGAAATTGAATGTATGTACTGTACTAACATTTTAATTTAAAAGATGAAAGAAATTGAATGCATGTACTATTCTAAAATATTAATTTAAAAGTTTTGAATTTAAGCTTTGTTTATTTCAAAGATCTGAATTAGAATGAAGTCCTTCAGAATCTGTGAGTTCTTGGATCTTTATTACTTCATCAAAGTTTAAGGTCCTAAAGTTTTTGTTATTTTCTTCCTGAACATGGCGGATTCTGTTGTAATTTTTTTACTGGAACACTGTCGTCAGATATGTGCCAATTGAACGACATTTAGTACTTGTAGATGCAAGCACTGGAATTTCATCATGAATTTGGGATTTAAAAGGGGGGCAATTTTGTCTTTAACGGAAAATTTCAAACAAACATCCGGCTTATTTAAGGGGTTGAAATGAACTGTACCACATTGTTATTATAAACAAAGTACAGGACCCAAATTGATGTAGTCTGCAGTTTGGGGGTAACTTGGCATGAATATGACATGTAATTGCTACAGTTTTTATTCTAAAAAGATGAGAAATTGGTGGTATTTAGCACACAATTAGGTCTAACTTCATAACATTATATTTTGCAATTTTCATGCTTAAAAGATGAGTAATTGGAGGGGTTATACAGGAAATTGGGTCTAAGTTCAGACAACTACTTAACTATAAATTTCATGACTTAAAATTGAAAGATTGGGGGCAATTTGTTATGAAGTTCGACCTAACTTCATACCATTATAGTTACATATTTCATGATTTAAAAGAAGGAAGGATGTTTTGTATATAAGTAATTATAATTTCAGATCAATAAATAGCCACAGAATGTAAGTTTTCGAACTAAGAAATTTAGGTGTTATGAATGTATTTAAGCTAAAATTTAGACCTATGAGTAGACTCCGGATTCCATGATTGCTAGAATGAAAAATTAGGATATTTGAATACAATTATGTCTAAGAGGATTTTATATGGATTTAATTAGGTTACAAATTCATGTTTTGAAAAATGAAAAGAGTGGGGTAATTTCGCATAGAATTGAACTTATCCAGATCTAATGAGTAACTCTAGCTCTCATGATTTAAAGATGAGAAGATTTGGGAAATCTTGCATCAATCTGAACATAGATCCATATCCAATGAACATCTTCTAATCTCGTGACCTTATTGACGAGATTTGAAAACCAATATTAGAATATTAATACTCTTCTCTTATGAAGTCAACGAATGATTTTTTAAGATCATTATGAATAGTAATCCTCAACTAATTGATCCTTGAATATAATCTTCTATTTATATATATCACTAAAGATAAGTTGTGACAAATACCAAGATCTGTAAGTCAACGATAAAAGAGGTTGAGAAAGGATTGAGTAGACAAATAAGTGAAATTGATGGTGAATCAGCGATATCAGTTAATTGTGATTGTCACGGTGACCCTTATACCTGACTGTACGAGGGCACGATGACCCTCAGCTGTGCAGGAGATAGGAAGCTCAATTAAGGCAACATTCGTCTAGTACGTGGGTCTAGGATCTCAGTCCTTTTATGATTTTTTTGCGAGCTCACAGTGTTTTTATGCTTCGTTGGATCCAGGTTTTTGGCCAGTTCCGCTGACCCTGTTTTAGTAGGGTACCTAGGCAGGAGGACCCTTGGTTTTTTTTTGTTTTCGAGCTCTTTTTGCCCGTACCGATAGAGCTGATTTTTAGAGTTACTTAGTCCGGAGAGTCTCTCACCCGTCTCTGGAGCATAGTTCAAGAGTGTGTCTAACCCTCTCATGGACCGCACTTCCACTGGGAGGACGAGATGGAAGAGTCTCTTAGGAGGCTTCCTTACCGCTTGAGTTTTGGTTATTGTTCCGCTAGTAGGTCTTGACAAAGAAAAGACCATTGTCAGTTGGAGTTGATGTTGGTTACAATTGAGTTTGGTACTGTACTTGAGGTTGTTTACAGTTCTGTCAATTTTGGCGATGAAAAGATTGTGAGACAAAAAATCATCAATCATCGACATTTAATCAAAATTTATAAATACTACTATGGATGTTAGGAGAAGCTAGAGGACGTGTTGGGAACTTAGTTAGGATGCATTATAGTCCACCGCATGCCTACAGAGGCACCCCAACTCTAAGGTATTCTCCACACCTTAGAGTTATAGCGTGAGGTCACACTTAGATCAAGACCTCAAACAATCCACTAAGCCTGAGAAATTAGACAAAAATAAAGATCATATCAGAGGTTCATCATCTTCGATACCAAGATCCATCAACATGAATTATAAATAATAAAAAGGCGACAATCAAAATATAGATCATATAATAAAAATGTGAAATATTAGGAACATGTAGTTAAGGTATGATGAGTAAGAAAAGGAATGCATATACATAACAACTTGAAAACCAACTTTCCACGCAAGTAGTTATTAAATTTACATGACAATTGAAGAGGGATGGAGAGTGCGAGTGCGAGTGTGAAGGCGAGTGCGAGTGCGAAGGGGAAGGCGGTGTTCCAGGGGGGGAAGGAGGAGAAGAGGGCGGTCAACGGCGATGAGGGCCCTCAAGAGGGTGGTGGCGGGGAGTGGTCGAAGGTGTCCCACAAGAAGCCCGACCGGAGGTGTTTTCCTTGCGGGGTCAGGGGGCATGTGGCCTCGTTTTGTCCATCTCCCCCAAGGTGCTTCTCATGCGGGAGAACGGGCCATCGCCAGGCAACCTGCATGGCGTTTCGTGGGCATGTTCGTACGTCTACTCCAGTATTAAATCTTGGGGGTCGCGATGGCCGGGGCATCGTGCACGCTGCTGTGGTTACGCGGGGTGGTCCTTCTTTCGCGGAGGTGGTGGGGAACATGGGTGTGGGTGCAACTTCTTCGAAGCATGCAACTTCTTCGAAGCATGCAAGTGGTTCTGGAGCTCTGGTAGAGGGCGGTCGACCAACAGCTGCGGGAGGAAAAGGGGCGGGCGATCGGGGTTCAAGCTGCATGCGCTCATCGGTTTTGCTGTGAGGGGCGTTATCGATTTGGATGTGGTTCGATCCATCTACGTGGGTTCTTGGGCCCGTGTTTCGCGGGAGATGTGGTGAAGTTGGATGCTACGAGGTGCTGCATTGAGGTCTATCGGCTGACCAGAGAGATCGGCTGCTTCTCAATGGAGATGTCGCCAACATATGCAGGAGGCTATTTCGGTTTGCGGATGGTGCCTGCTCGGAGTTGGAGGTGTGCGTGGCTAGGGTGAAGGGTGTTCCTTTCCTGTCGCGCTCGCTGGGTTGCTTGAGGAAGGCCCTACAGCGGTGGGGCACGGTCCGGGCTGTGCTTGATGATGGGCTCTGTCCTGGGACGTCTGTGGAGGACACGAGGATCCTGTTCGAGTGTACGAAGAGCTTCCTCGACAAAATTGGAGGGAGAAGCACGTTTACGGATTTGGAGGTTGGCTGCTCTTCTTTCAAGGTCGAGCTGTTGGTGGAAGAACCTCCGCCTCCTCCGGAGAAGCAGCGGCAGGAGTCCGGTGGAGGGTCCGGGGACGCTTCGGATACCGCGATGGCGGTTGGGTTTCCAAGGGGATCCCTCGGCGATGCGGCGCTTTCTCTCCCACGCACGCGACGCTTCGTTAACTCCTCCTCAACTCTGTTCCTGCCGCCTAACTTATTCTTTTTGCATGGTGACGTGGGTGACGTTTTCTTGGGCAGTCGCCGAATGTGATGGAGCCTATTGTGGAGGTGGACCATAGGGTCCGGGTGGTTCAGTCGGGCTTCTTCACGGATCCGGTTACGGTATCTTTTTCTGATGCGGATCCGATGGGCTTTCGAGGTTCGAATGGCGGTCGGGCGTATCCGGATCGCGTGTCGCCAGCTCCGTTTGCGCCGCTTGCTTCCTCTTCGACATGGTTTTTTCCATCTTGGGAGCTTCATGGCGCAAGGGGATGCTTCGAAGGTGGGTGCTTTTTCTCTGTTCTCTCATGACATGGAAGCGGGGAATGTTCGAGCTCGGCTTCAGGGGTAGTCTCAGCGTCCTCCACATCGGATTCAAGTGACCCCGTCCGGGGTGTTGCGGATGGCTCCATTTTGGAGCCGCCCGCCCTTCTGTGCGGCGAAGGGATGAGCGACAGGAGGACCGGGAAGAGGTACAGAAGGCGGAATAAGTCCAGGTCGTCGAGATCGGAAATTGAGCCATGCCTGCCGTTGAAGCTGCTCGTAGCGGAGACCGTGGGGGTGACCAGAGTTCATGGGAGTTCCAAAGTTTCCAGATGAAAGTGCTCTCTTGGAATGTTCGAGGACTTGGCGACCTGGATAAACGGAGGGTTGTGGGATCAAGGTGCATTGAATGGGGATGCGACATCGTTATGCTTCAGGAGACAAAGTTGCAGTCTATGGCGGATGGCGTTTGGAGGTCCTTTGGGGCGGGGGCTTTGGACCAGGTCTATGCTTCCGACGCGGTGGGATACTGGGGGGGATGTTGGTGGCGTGGAGGTTCGCGGTCTTCTCCCTCGATTCGGTGATTCGTGGACGGCACATGCTGACGGTGTTTCTGGTATGTTCCACTTCCTCCCTTTGGATGGCGGTGTCTTGCGTCTAGGGCCCTTGCTGTAATTTGGTTCGGGGGAGCTGTGGGACGATCTTCGGGAGGTTGGTAGATCTGCGGCTGGAGTCCCTTGGCTCATCGGGGGGACTTCAACGTCACTCTTCTTTCTTCGGACAAGCCTGGGGGCGGGGGGGGCCAGGACCCGGGCTTGCTTGACTTCGCGGACGCTGTGGACTCCTTGGGCCTGGAGGTCATGGATGCGGGTGACACCGCGTATACGTGGAGGAGTTCCAACTCGAGGTCACGCCTTGACCGGTTCCTGGCTTCGAACAAGCTATTGGAGGCTTTTGCTTTGGCGTTGGTGGCGGCCAAGCACGGGTGAGTTTGGATCACAATCCTATTTTGTGGTGCTCGGGGGAGGTTCCTCTGCAGAGGGGGATGTTTAGATACAAAAATGCTGGCTGTTGGAGAGCAATTTCAGGGAGTTGGTGACGTCACATTGGTCGGAGGTGGCCGCTTCGGGCTCCGCTGCATCTCGCTTTGTGCAAAAATTATCGTCGCTGCGGGTTCGGCTGTCGGCGTTCAAGAGGGAGTCGAGGGCGGCCAGGAGCGCTTCCAGGAGGGACGCGGAGGAGACTATCCGTTCTCTTGACGCGATTGGTGACCAAAGGGATCTCACGGTGGAGGAGCTGGCCGACCGTGTTGCGGCTCAGGTGAAGGTTGCTCTGGAGGATAATAAGCGCGTGACGGAGTGGAGGCAGCGGTCGAGAAGCGTTTGGCTTCGGGAAGGGGACGCGAATACTTCTTACTTTCACCGTCTTGCTAATGGGAGACGCAGGACAAATGCATTGCAGTCCATCACCATTGGTGGGCATCGTGTGGATTGAATAGGGAGATGGGGAGGGTTATAGCGTCCCACTTCAAGAATGTGTATACTTCATCTATTTCCGAGGTTGTGGAGGTGGATGGACGTGACACGCGTACGGTGGCGGGCTCGCACGTTGACATGCTCGCTCGTGATGTCACTTTGGAGGAGCTCAAGGATGCGGTTTGGGAGTTAAATGCCGATGCGGCGCCTGGCCCTGATGGGTTCCCGGTGGCGTTCTACCTGGATTTTTGGGATCTACTCGGCCTGCAGGGGAACGCTGGCTTCGACAGGATCAACCGTGCACTAATCATTTTATTGCCCAAGTCGTCGGCGTCGGAGGACATCGACGACTTTCGCCCTATTGCGGTCTCCAACACTATTTATCTTTTTTTTTTTGAAAGCTACAAGGTAGGGGGAAGCACTCGGAGGTGCCCGCCCCATCAAAATAAAATTAAAACAAAACCAGTAGATAGGTTACAAAGCACCGATTACCACCCAAAAAACAAAAAGAACACAAGCGGCTTAACGCAACAACCACTCGTCCACTAGCCTCCTTGTATAGCACTGCACATTTTCTTTGTAAAACCTCTGTCCCGTGAACACCAAATCATTTCTGCTACGCCAAATCGCCCACAGAATAGCCATCGGGTGAAGCCGTTCTCTTCTCGACCTCGTCCTATTTTCAAACATCGCATTCAAGAAAGCAAGGAAGTCGTCGGACCGGCCACCACAGAATCCCCGCATCTAGCCATATCTGCGATACCACAGGGCATGTAAAAAATAGATGGCCCACCGATTTGATAGCGTTGTCACAAATTAAGCACTTATCGGAAATGATGCCCAGGAGTTTCACGCACCGATCACGCGTCATCAGTCCTTGCGCCTCAGAAGCCACAGGAAAATCCCCACACGCTCCGGAAGATTGAGGCCCCAAATAAATAGAACAGTCCCTGTTCAGGACCTCCGACGCCGCCGCCGGCGGCCTAGATATGGCCCCGTACGCGCTCCTAACCGAGAAACAGCCCTCCTTCCAGAGCCAGTGATCTCTACCCCCACCGGGGCACCCACATTCCCCACAGCGTCCGGCAACACCAACAACTCCTCAAAGCGTCGGTCAGAGAAGATGGGGGAGAACGAGGGCCACCAAGAACCATCAACCCAGCACTCCTCCACCGAACAATGTTTATTTTCCGCCAGCGCGAATAACCTCGGAAAGCGAGAGCAAAGAGGACCCGCTCCCGACCAGTCGTCGGCCCAGAAAGCAAAAGAGTCCCCCCCTACCAAGCACCGGTCTGAAGAGGTTGAGATTCCTGACGAACGTCTGCACCACACCCCTCCAGAAAGGCGTCATAGCCACCATGTTGGGCCCCTGCAACCGGGGCGCGCCCATCACCCCATATATGCTCCGAAGCACCAAGCAAACCAAGTCATCACCTGGACCCCATACCCTACTCGCCCACTTAAGCAACAGTACCTCATTCATCTGCTGAAGAGATCTCACCCCCAAACCTCCCCAAATCTTCTTCCGAGTGACATCCTCCCAGCCAACAAGATGGACCCCCGCACGCCCAGTAGAGGTATTTCCCCACAGGAAAGCGCGCATCTTCCTCTCAAGTCTCTCCAGAATCCCCTTTGGGAGCTTGCGGCACGAAAGAAAATAAATAGGAATGGACGACAATACTGCCTTGACCAGAACCAACCTACCACCCCTCGAAAGGAGCGAGACCTTCCAACCCGCCAGCCTCAAATCCACCTTCTCCACCACCCTCAACCAATCACCTAACCTCGCCCTCCCCAGACCCAGAGGTATGCCGCGATAGTCCAGAGGGAGGGGGGCATGCACCGAAGCCAAGTGGCCAAATCGTCAGCAAGGCATTCCGCCTGCCCAAAAGGGATAAAAGAGGACTTACAGTCATTTTTCATTAACCCAGAGAGCTCCGAGAAGACCTCTAGAGCCGTGGCCATGGCCCTGGCCTCCTCGACCCCTCCCTCCATGAGGAAAAGAGTATCGTCCGCGTATTGCAAGATCGGCACCTGAACCTCACCCCTCGAGAAGCCGCTACATAGGCCATGGCCGACCATGCCCTTCGCCATGTCCCCCAGCACATCAGCCGCAATGATGAAAAGTAGAGGAGCGAGGGGGCACCCTTGCCGCACCCCCCTACGGGGCTGAATCCACCCCCCTTCCGGCCTGCCATTGATCAACACCGAGAAAGATGCCGTGGTGATACACCGCCGCATCCAAGAAATCCACCGCTCCGGGAAGCAAAGTCTCCTCAACACGGACCACAGGATTTTCCAATCAAGGCTATCATAAGCCTTGGCAAAGTCTACTTTCCATAAAATACCACTCGTGCCCCTCCTCCTCCAATCGGCAATGATCTCAGAAGCAATCGTCGTGCAATCAGAGATCTGACGGCCCGGAATGAACGCGGATTGTGCTGGGGAAATCAAGCTACCGAGGATGCCAACCAACCTCTCTGCCAAAACCTTGGCCGTGATCAGATATATGGCGTTAGAGACAGCGATAGGGCGATAGTCATCGATGGAAGTCGGCGGCGAACGTTTTGAAAGCAGAACAATAAGCGCCCTATTGATACGGTCAAAACCCCTATTCCCATTGCAGAATTCCCGAACCACATCAAGTACCTCTTGACCAATAAGGTCCCAGAAATCCTTGTAGAAAGAAATCGGGAACCCATCGGGGCCAGGCACAGCGTCGCCGTTAAGGTCCCACACGGCGTCCCTGAGCTCCTCCAGAGTGTCGTCACAAACCAGCGCCTCGCAAGCAGACGCCTCCACCAACCTACAACCACGGCCTAACCATCTCCACCGCCGAGAGATGACATCAACGGATACAGCCCTGAAATGATTCGTAATAGCCAAGCCCATGCTTTTATTCCCCTCCACTGTGACCCCACCAATAGTAATTGAACTCAAGACATTGGCCCTGCACCTCCCACTTGCAATATGGTGAAAGTACGCCGTATTCGTGTCCCTCTCCTTCAACCAGGAGCTTCTCGACCGCTACCTCCATTCAGCCACACGCTTCTTATCCTCCATTGTAACCGCCTTCTGAGCCTTCAACCACGACTCCAGCTCAGCCGGAACGAGCGACCTCACATCCTCAATCGCGTCCAGGTCCCTAATGATGTCCTCAGCGGCCCATCTAGCCACGCATCTCGCAGCCCTCGTATCCCTTTTGAAACACGCAAGCCTTTTTCCTCAAAGATTCAAGCTTTTGAACAAATTTTGTCGTGGCAGATCCCGAGGGCTTCGTTTCAGCCCAGTGCACCGCAACAAGCTCCCTGAAACCGTCCTCAAGAAACCAGCAATTCTCGTATCTAAAAAGCCCCCATGCTCCGGGCTGGCCCCAGAGCAAAAAATCAGTATTCGCCTGGGCAGCATTCTTGACAGCGTTATCTCCCCGATGCAATCAGCTTTCATTCCTAGGAGAGATTTCTGATTGTCTCACGCTTGCATCGGAGATCATTGCGGATTGGAAGAGGAGGGGCGTAAGTGGTGTCCTTTGGAAGGTGGACTTTAAGAAGGCTTACGACAACCTTGATTGGAGATTTCTCTGGTCGGTGCTTCGGAGGAAGGGTTTCCCGGAGTTGTGGATCTCTTGGATGAGGTGGTGCGTCACCACTGCATCCTTCTCTTGTATGGTGAATGGCCGCATGGAGGGGGGGTTGGTTCAGCCTCGGAGGGGGGTACGCCAGGGGCAAGGCCTTAAATGTCGGTTTCGGTCACCATTTCGGTATCGACCAAAACAGAATTTCGATGGAATTTCGGTGGAATTTCGACCGAAATTTCGGTCATTTCGGTCATTTCTTGTACTACTACACCCATATTTCGGTCATTTCGGTCATTTCGATCGAATTTCCATTTCGACTAGATATCGATATTCGACAGAAATTCGACCGAATTTCGCTGAAATTTGATGCCATGGCCAGGGGTGCCCTCTGGCACCCATGCTCTTTATCCTGGCGGCTGATGTTTTATCCGATTTTGCGACTTGTGTGGTCGGTGGCGGCATATCGAGGGGATACTCCAGGGGGTGTGATGGTACCTATCTTACAATACGCGGATGATACGTTGTTCTTTATTGAGGGGGGGCTTGATGAGGCGAGGGGTATGGCCTTGGCTCTGGAGATCTTTGGCGAGTTGTCCGGGTTGTTCAAGAACGATTGCAAGTCCAAGTTCGTTCTCTTCGGCCTTGCAGCTCAAAGCAGTGGCGAGTTTGCGGTGGCCTTGGGGTCGACCTGCTCCTCTTTGCCGTTGGACTACCTGGGGATGCCTTTGTGCATGGGGAGGACGCGGCTGAGGGATTGGCTGAGGGTGGTGGAGAAGGTGGAGGCGAGATTGGCTGGCTGGAAGTCCACGATTCTCTCGAGAGGTGGCAGGCTGGTCCTGCTGAAGGCGGTCCTTTCGTCTATTTCGGTTTATTTTCTATCCAACCGAAGGAGGCCTAAGGGGATCAGGGCTAGGCTGGAGAAACGTATGCGGCCGTTCTTGTGGGGGAAGCAGGGGGGAGGGTCAAGGGGGATCCACTCGGTGGGGTGGGAGGCTATTACTTGCAGAAAGGATCAGGGTGGGCTGGGGGTGAGATCCATCAAGGATATGAACGACGCCTTGTTGCTTAAGTGGGCGAGCAGGCTGTAGGGGCCGGGGGAGGATCTGTACAGTACTGTGGTGTGGAGGATCTATGACGTGGGGAAGGTCTTGCTATCGCAGGTCTCCCGTGTGGCCTCTCCCACCCCTTTCTGGAGGGGGGTCGTGGACGTGTTCTAGAAGAATTCCATGCTTTTCAGGCCGGTCCTTGGTGGGGGAGAGTCTTTCTCCTTTTGGACGGATGAGTGGGCGGGGGAGGGGGGCGATGTGCTCTCGCTTCCCGTGGCTCTTTGCTTTGGTTGAGGATAAGTCGTGCACGGTGGCGGCCTGCTGGAGTGATGGGAATTGGTGCCCCAGCTTTGCCGCGAATTTCTCTGATCGGAGGTTGGAGGAGTTCTTGGCTTTGCTCTATGCTGTGAGGGAGGTGGGACGCCCTCCGGGGGGGCGTGACCATTGGTGTTGGCGGGAGGCCCCGTTCTCGGTTAAGAAGGTTTTTGGGGCTATTTCTCGCCCGCCGCCGTCGCTGTCGGAGGCTGCTGTCCGGGATTGTACTTTTATGCGGGCTCTCAGGCTCCCCGAGAGGGTTGGCTTCTTCTTGTGGCTGCTCAGGAGGCAGAGGCTCATGACGAGGGATCGGTGTGCTAGGCTTTTAGGTGGCATCTACGATAGGTGCATGCTTTGCAATGCGGCGATTGAATCCGCGGAGCACGTCTTCTTCTGGTGCCCCAGGATGTTGCAGGTGTGGCAGGGGGCTGGGGTGGAATGGTGCAACACGAGCGATCTCCCGACTTTCTGGATCTCGCTTCAGGCAAATAAGGGGAGGCCGGTGAGGGAGGTGCTTTATCCTATCGTCATTCTGTGGGTGATTTGACGGGGTAGGAATGATTTACTGTTCTCGGGCCAAAGATTCTATCGGGAGAATGTGACGATTTTTGCCAAAAACCTGGTGGTGGATTGGGCGTTGTATGGGCTTTGTTTTATCGGGGCGTGGCTGTTTTCTTTCACTTTCTTTACTCCTTCTCCTATTAAATAAAATTTTTGGGGTGTGCACCTACGAGTGTCTCGCTCCTGATTCTGGATTTCAAATTAAAATTTACATGACAATACATATCTACTTGCAGACCTTTTGAAACCACTGAAATACATGTTTTATTCTAATAACTTAGATTGTACTCAACTTTTGTTGACATCCTTTTCTTCCTATCAAAAATGGCAGGCAAGGTACCTGCGACTCAGTAGATTGACAGCTGGACCCTGAGCTTCCGCAGTTACTTTCAACGATAAGTATATTATAATTTTTGTACAGGATAACGTAATTGTTTTTTCTCTCTTCTGTTATATTTTGGGATACATGTACAGTTTGTCATTTACTTTTGACATATGTAATGTTATATGAAAATTAATGCAAATATGAAATTGGTGACACTTGTTAGCTCTGTGGTTATTTATCATTATTGTGAATGTCATTCGAACCGCGAAAACTTTTCCCTCGTTTTCTGTAATCTAATGCGATCAATAGAAAATATAATATTGTGAATGTTGTGTAAACGGGTAACCCGGATCCCAGGGCGTCACAATTTTCACGCTTCGATGATGTGCGATGCTAATCGTCTTGTCTTAACATTGCTGTCAAGAAAACTCCGACCACCGTGAAGTTCTTATATGCCATTTGTTGCTCCGTAGAAGTGGCAACAAGCATGAAGTCGTGAAGATTCTCAAGCATGTCATGAAGCAAAGCGTATAATGTATGCAGAGGACGATCGTTCTGCTTGGTCGTGTATATATCAAGTTGTAGCTGAAGAATCTTAGCCTCATTCTTTGCTTGGGCATACGTGACTGGCAGAGTATCCCATATTGCATTGACGGTAGGCTCGTTCACAATGTCGTTGGCGATCTTTGTGGTGAGTGTCCCAGAGAGCCAAACACGCGCGTACACGTCGTTTTTCTTCAAGAAGCATTATCCCCGGTCTTATCCGCCAGCTCGAGCTTTGTCAAAATGTGCTCCTTGTTATTGCACTGCATAAAGATCATACACTGCATGGACCACAACTCATAGTTGGTCCCATCCATCTTTATGATGGGAGCCGGACGAAGAGAAGATGTTGCCTTTGTTTTCTAACATGATGAAAAAGAACGTCGAAATAGAACTCTACTAGAGAAAACGACTGATCGAGTGAGTCTACACGATCATATAGAGGATTGGTTGTATGTATAGACTCATACAACCATCCTCGTCAATCCTCAAACCGCGTTAGGGCTGGAAAAAGTGATTTACAGGTCTGAAATCACCTTTTCCGATCAAAATCCGACAGTTTCAGAATGCAGTTTGGCGACAAAGAGGGGAGAAAACCACCATGAGGGTTGTTGGTGGCGTTGGGAGAGGTCGTGAATATGCGCGAAGTCCCATGGCGGCATATGGATCCACACAAGGAGGCGCTACTGCCTAGTGGCATCGCAGAGGCACAGGAGTTGCACTGTAATGTTGTGCACGAAGGCGCGAAGGCGTGTTGGGGCCCTCTGCAGTCACGCGGAGGTGTGGAGGCAAGTTGGACTACCTCCGAATGAGAGGCGGCACCGCTAGGCTGCCTTCGAAGGAGAGGCGACAGCATGTAGTACGGTCGCAAGGAGGTGCAACAGCAACATGCAGCACGGAGGGGGCTGCATGTGGGGTCTAAGGCATGGTGGGGTACAAGAACTCTGGTTTAAGATTGTCACTTTGATATCATGTTGGGAGAAAATAATGATTTGCTTATTCATGAGGTCTTAGGATTCTCTTAAATAGAGGAGAAACATGTTGGGCAAATTACACAAAAGTACAGAATGGAGAATACATAAAAGAATAAAAGATAACTCATATCTCAACAATTATTATAAGATGCAGAAGGAAAAGAACTGATTGCATTAATGAGAGGCCTTGGGTTCTCCTATATAGGAGAGGAACCTATTGGGCAAATTACATGAAGACAAAATAAATAGATAATGAGAAAACAATAAGAAATATAGGTAATATCTCAACACCCCCCTCAAGCTGAAGCGTTAGATATCGATCAGGCTCAGTTTGGAACAACATCTCTGATAAGGTGGCTAGGGCCTTAGTAAAAACATCTATTGTCTGATCTCCAGAGCTGATATGAGTAGTGTTAGAAAATCGGCGGAAGCGGAATGATAAAACAGAGCATAAGAAGGAAAAGATAAACATGGGAACACCATGATTTTACGTGAAACCCTACTCCGTGAGGAGCGGGATGAAACCACGGGAGAAACCCTCAAAGGGGCATATACTTCATTGCTTTTTCTCAATGGATACAGGAGGTCTGGGGCTCCTTATATAGCCTCTCCAGAGCCTCCGCGTCCCACCGTGGGACGGTGTGGGACTAAACACTGGATGGGGTAAATGGATCTCCTCCAGGATCCATTTACCCTGCTACAACTCATGACGCACATAACACATACTCCAACACTCCCCCTCAAGCTGGAGCATGCAATGCTCAGCTTGGACAAACAGAAAGATACTCAACTCAACGCTACAGGACACTACGGACAATATCAACCCAACACGCACATTGCTGCAGTCGAGGATGTTGCTTCTCATGTCGTGCAGGTGAGGAGGACGAACGGGCTAGAGTGTGAGTCTTATGAATCTCCTCGTCGGAGAGCATGTGCTCTGAACTGCGCATGTCAGAGTCACTGCAACTGAATTGAGTCTCTTCGTCGAAGTACTCTGGCCCACCACAATAATGTGGACAACTGCTCCATCTCTGAAAAGGGCCAAACTGAATAAGGCCGTGGCTGTGCAATCCTCGTCGGAGTCCACGGTCGCTGGAGAATGGAGTCTGAAAGAAGTCCCCTCGACGGAGACTGGGTCTCTTCCATCTGGCTCAGAGAATGGTGCACTGCTCTGGTGTACCTATGATACCACATGAAAACCCTTGCCAACATGGCATAGGGAATGGTCCTCTACTCTGGAGTCCCTATGGATCATATGAAAACCCTGGCCTACAAAACAAGAATAATGATGGGGACCATGAACAATTGATGGCAACATGTGCTCATCTGAAAATGACCGCATCCATGTGTGTGTCTGAAAATGAGTCTCTCTCTGGAGATCTCGAAAAAGGGCCTCTCGTCTTGAAGTGCCTCGAACTTGGACTCTGACCAATCTGTCGAGTCTGAATCTGCGCATCAAACTGGACTCGGAATCTGAACTTCGAGTCTGGAATTGCGCATGAAGAATCTTCATCTGAAAGCTGTAGAGTCTGAACAATCTGCCTGGTCTGCATCTGACATCTGGAATCTGTAACAGACATGTGACTCTACACCATACTCCCCCTTTCTCCCATACTTGTCGAAAAATGAACATCGACAAAGTTGGGAGAAGTCAAGATAGAAGGGGGAGAAAAAAAGAACTTACGGCTTTTTGTCATTTTTTTAATAGCTGCCAACTTTTTTTTTAAACATACCGTTCATCATTTTTTATCGGCTTTTCGTACTTTTTTTTCAATTCTTGCGTACGGATTTTTCCGGTGTACGCGCCTTTTTTTCTTCTTATTTTTCTTCCTTTTTTTCTTTTCTTTTCTTTTTTCTTTAAAACAACTGGAACTGCCCACCTTTTTTTTTGGTACTCGGCCCACTTGGGCCTAAAAAGATGCAACATCCCAAGAGGGCTTTCTTTCTCTCTTCCCCTCATTTTTTTTCTTTTTTTAGCCTCCTTTCTACTTTTTTGTTATTCTGCCCGCTTGAATTTTTTATATATAATGAGGGCCCCGATTAGGGTTTCCGGAAAACCCCCTTCCATGGAAACGTGTGCCACCAAAGGGGGGTAAACGGGATCGCCGCCCTGATGGAGCTCTGCTCCGATTGCAAAGGATGTCGCCCGTCTGGCGGCTGCTGCTGCTGGTTGGCGACCCGAGCGCAGGCGATCTGGGCGCAGGGGACCCTGGGGCGACCAGGGCGCGCAGTGGGCCTGGGGCGCGGGGTCGGGGGTGACCTGGGTGCGCGGGGAAAGGCTGAGGGCGTGTACGGGGAATGGTCGGGGGTGCGGGGGCTGTGATGTTTGGGAGGGAGGCGCAGAACTCATCACTCGTGGAGGATGAGCTCGTCGCGCGAAGAAGACAGGGGGCAGTTCACGTGCATGAAGCCAGGCCTCCGCATGTGAGGCGCCGCCTGCGCTAGGTCATGGGGGACCGTCGCTAGAGGTTGTGCGGCAAGGGTCGCTTCATCTGCAGTGAATAGGCGGTGCCTGGAGCATCTGGAAAGCCGCGAGATGGTCGTATGGCGTTAGGAGATGGCCGCTGGTGCCAGGGCTCTGCCTGGGGCTGGTGATCGCGCGCACGTTGAGCGCCACCTCTCTCACGCCTGCGGTTCACGTCGCGAAGGGATCTGGAAGAGGGCGAGCAGGGCGTCATCGCCTGCTGGAAGGGGTTTGGCCTTGTGTGGCCTGGATCTTCATGCACCGTGTGGAGAGGATCAGGGGGCTCCACCTGCGAGCCACTAGAGGGAAATCTGTGATCATGGTGTAGAACTGGAGCGCCTCCATTACGTGAAAGGATGAGATACTGTACTCGCAGATCGAGGGTTCCGAAGAAAAACTTCAAGCAAAAAAAACCTCTCGAAATTCCCTGGATGAATCTTGAATAATACTAAATAATCTCCAATAAATCTCCAAATAGAAATCTTCAAGAATACGAACTCCAACATCGAATCTCCAATAAAACAATGGAAAAATTATTCCACGAGAATCGAACCCGCTCTGATACCATGTTAGAAAATCGAAAGCGGAAGCGGAATGATTAAACAAAGCATAAGAAGGAAAAGATAAACATGGGAACACCATGATTTTACGTGAAACCCTACTCCGTGAGGAGCGGGATGAAACCACGAGAGAAGCCCTCAAAGGGGCATATGCTTCATTGCTTTTTCTCAATGGATACAGGAGGTATGGGGCTCCTTATATAGCCTCTCCAGAGCCTCTACGTCCCATCGTTGGACGATGTGGGACTAAACACTGGATGGGGTAAATGGATCTCCTCCAGGATCCATTTACCCTGCTACAACTCATGACGCGCATAACACATACTCCAACAAGTAGCAACAATAAGACCCTTATGTATCATGTCACGAGTGTAGTGACAGACCACCTCTATGTGATTGGTCCTCTTATGAAAAGCTAGGTTGTTGGCAATGAAAAGAGCGGCATGATTGTCACATTGAAGGTGCATGGGAAGAGGCACCTCTATAGTCAAGTCAGTAAGAACAGATCTGACCCACATCATCTTTGTGTTGGCCTGCGCCATGGCCCTGTATTCTGACTCAGCACTCAATCTGGCAACCACGATCTGCTTCTTGCTCTTTCAAGAAACCAGGGAATGCCCTATAAATACAGCGAAGCCTGAAGTAGACTTCCTATCTATAGAGAATTATATATTATGTTTTGTACCGTTTCTTAATTCCTGTTTACTTTCTGGACTCTTATGTATTTTACCCGTGAGGTCTCTCTCTATATAAAAGAGACTAGGGTTCCTTGGAATAATAGATTGCTCACTTTTCCCAACATGGTATCAGAGCCCAGGGGCTAACCCTAACCCTAGGCCCTTCCACCGCCGTCGTCGGATCTCTCCTGCTCCACCACCCTTCCGCCGCCACCTTCCCCCCACCCCTCCTTCCCTCCACGCCGCTGTAGGGACCCCCCCTTCCTCCCTCTTCACGTCGTCGGGGTCCCATCCACGCCGTCGGGCCCCCTCTCTCCACGCCACCCCCCCTCCACGTCGGGCCCCCTCCTCCACGTCGTCGGGGCCCCCACTGTGCCGTAGGCCACCCTACTTCGCCGATTCAAGCCCTAGGTAGGGGACCCTAACCGCCGGGTCCCCCTTACACGCCGACACCAACTCTTTCGTCGGTCGTTCTATATCCATGGATTTGAGTGCATAACGTCTACATATGCACTCAAATCCGATCAAGTTTTTGAAGATACAGGTTTCTGGTCTACGATCCCTAGTTCTTCATCTACGGCGACATGTCAGAGAACAAAGTTGGTATGCCCTTCATAGGCGCGTTCAAAGGTCCTGCGCCAATAGTCAAGATGGATGGGTCAAACTATGAGCTCTGGGCGATGCAGTTTATGAGTCTCATGAAGTCAAATGGTAAGAAGCATATACTTACCGAAGATGAGCCGGCAGAGAAGACTGGGATATATGCCTCTTGGAAGGCTGATGATTCTTATGCCAAGGTTTGGTTGTCAGGCACACTGTCGATGGAGATTGCCAATGATGTCCTCCATCAAACCACTGCCAAGGCAATGTGGGATATTCTGGCCGCTACGTATTCCCAAATGCGGAATGAGACTAAGATGTTACAGCTCCAGCATGATATATTCACGATGAAGCATAATGGCAGGCCACTTCACTCATTGTACACGTCCCTGAGAGGGATGTTTGAGAAGTTATACAGTACCATACCACTCACGGCGACTCCAAAGCAGTAGAAGACATTTCGGTATGCTACCATGGTGGGCGTACTACTTGCAGCCTTCGATCCTGAGTACGAGGCAGCCCGCTCTCAGATATTGGCTGACGTAGTCATTCCTCCAATGGAGGATGTTTACCGGAGGCTCAGTCGCATATCAGTTTCATCCAGTACATCTACTCCACCCCCATCGGCGATGGCAGTATCGCGTGGGAGAGGTGGTCAGTCTTCTGGTCGTGGACGTGGACCCTGTGGACGGGGAGGTCGCTTTCGCCAGCCATGTTTGTTCTGCCATCGCACAGGCCACTCGGAGGATACATGCTACTCTAAGCATGGGTTTCCAGCATCAGCGCGTGTAGCCGAGCATGTACTGCCCCAGTCAGCATCAACTGCAGATAACAGATTCGAAGAGTTTGTGGCACGTCTACGTGATATTATGCCACAATCGTCTACTGATTCTCCAGGTGGACCTTCAGATGTTGTTGCTACACCTTCTGCCAGTTCGTCTGGTGTTGCTAGTACCTCAGGTAGTGCTACTGCCTTTACATCTTGTCATGATATATCTGATTGGATTATAGATTTTGGCGCCACCTGTAACATCCTTAAATCCTAATGACTAATGAAGCCAAGATGATGAATCATTAGTGAGCTTGATGGAAATTAGAGATGCCATTAGTGGCTAATTGTGATAATTGTAGCTAGAGGTGATT
This sequence comes from Ottelia alismoides, assembly GCA_037367405.1. Taxonomy (NCBI): domain Eukaryota; kingdom Viridiplantae; phylum Streptophyta; class Magnoliopsida; order Alismatales; family Hydrocharitaceae; genus Ottelia; species Ottelia alismoides. The sequence continues at coordinate 18,292 of JAZKJV010003122.1, forward strand.
AAGTGGCTAAGTATGATTAGTAATGTAATTACTATTCATGGGTGGGCCTTGGTTGCAATTAGGAGGAGTTGGTGGGGTTTATGTTGCAATTTTCCCAAGGATATAACCTCCATAGGCGTCACCCCTTCCTCCCACTTCATCTTCTTCCTCTTGAAATCTTGGAGCTCTTTTCTCCATGGCTGAAAAATCCATGGATCTCCATCTTCTTTTTTAGTTTTCTCCCTCATTTCTCCACCAAAATTCGAGTTCTTGGGCTCAAATCAAAGCTGGGAAGGAGAGGATCTTGGATCTTACATTGCATGTAAGATCAAGGGCCAAAGAAGAGGAGGAATCCAAGCTTGAAGCTCAAGGTGTGGACAGCCCAACATTGTTCTTAGAGAGTTCTTCTTCAAGCTTTTGAAAGCTTGATTTGAGGTACAAATTAAACCTTTCTCTTGCTGCCATTTGTAGAGTTTTTACCACCTATATTCCAGATCTAAGACCAAGTGTTTGTTTTGGGGATTTTGGTTGTAAAAATTTGAGAAAATGGGGCTTAGAGTGGACGGTTTTACTTGGTGTCCAGATCTGGTTGCTTTCTTTTTAGTTCAAATTAGACATGTATTTATTGATCTTTCTTAGGTTTTCTTGGGTAGATTCATATATTGATTAATACTCCATTAAGTTAGGCTTAAATCCATGGGCTTAGATACGAAATTGCATGTGATTATAACATCTTAAAGAGACTATATCTATGGACGGGTATACTGAAATTTCAGATTTTGTTGTTGTTGATTGTTGGCCAATAGCTTACATGATTTGGGTATCTTCTTTAAGTTTCCTTGAGTATATTTGCTTACTGATATGACCTCACTAAATTGGCTTATAATTCTTGGTTTTTAAATTTGGAAATTTAGGTGATTAGAAATGTTATGGATGTTGTCATATGCATGTAACTGAATGTGTCCAGATCTGTCCATGAACTTTAGGTTAGTGTTTTAAGATGCATTTGAGGAGTTTCTTCATGTTTCCTTGAGTGCAATTACTTTTAGATATATACTCTTTCATATTAAGCTTTAGTCCATGGAGTTGTTTTTGAAAAATAAGGAGTTTTCAAGAGTTGTTGACTACCTATATCATAGAAGTCATTGAATGTCCAGATCTGTCCGTGCATTTTAAATTAGAGTTTTAGGATGCATTTGGGGAGTTTCTAAATGTTTCCTTGAGTGTAATTACTGGTTAATATATACTCTTTCATAGCAACCTTTAGTCCATGCGTTTGTTTTAGAAAAATGAGGAGTATTTGAGGAATTATTGACTACCTATATTATATCTCCACTGAAAGTTCAGATTGGAGATGGTTGCCTTAGGACTAAGAACATACATGATTTTGATAATATCCTTAGACATCCTTTGGTGTATTTGACTATAGATATTTAGGGAGTGTAATACACATGAAATCCATGTATTTGGATTGGTTTTGATGAGGATTTTGGAGACAAATTCGGTTGCTGTCCATGAACAAAACAGTGGCCAAATTCCATTGTTGAATGTATGTCTAACAAATTTTTAGGCATTCATTAATAAAATTTAAAAACACCAAGTCCCCTTGTTTCCCTATATTGAAATGGGAAATCAATTAGTGATTTAATCCCAGTCAGGAGAGGGATTAAGATAGGATAATTTTCCTTATTTTTGCATCCATATGCTTATTATACACATAAGTTTGGAGCATGTGATGCTCTCTAACAGACCCCTTTAAATGTTAGACCTTAAAGTAACTTAAACACCTAAATAGCATCTTTAAAGTCATGAAGTTGGGTGTGAACTTAAAAGGACTAGATGCCTTGGATTATTATGAAGTATACACATAAAATGACAATGTTTTGGGGTGATCAAAAAGTGAATAGGGTAAACCTCTATTAGTTACTATACAGGAAAACAAGACTATATGCACTTGTCATGAAGCAAGTCTTCCTCTAAGGAGTAGCCCGATCCTTGTAGGTTTTTCTGAATCTTTTGGGATGTAGGAAAGAACGAAGTTTCCGGAAAGATAGCCAAGATCATAAGATTGATGTTCTTGAGTAGGAAATTAGAGAGAGACTATCGTATCAGGTCCGTATCGTCGACCTTGGATCAATAGAGGTTCTTATAGAATAAGTTCGGGTCTAGGACCGATAACTTGTAGATGTGAAACAAATCAAAGACATAGACGCTTAGGGTGTAATATGAAAATAAAGAAATGGTGATGTCACATATGATCAGTAATGGAGATTGATGCTCCGACTGTGCGAGGGCGCGGTGACCCTCACCTGAGCAGGAGATGAGGTCGCTCAGGCTTGGGTAGCGGACACTGAGAGAATGGGTCTAGGATCCTAGTCTTTTTACGTGTTTTCTTCGAGCCGGCTCGGTTTTTACGCTTCGTTGGGATCCACGAGTTGTCTAGACCATTCCGCTGACCCGTTGGTTTTTCTTTGAGAGCCTAGGTTGGGGGTTCTCTGCAGTTAGTTACGAGCTCGTCTGGTTTTTACTTAGCTCTTCTCCTCCGGGAGTTGAGCAATGAGAGAGGAAGTCGGGTCCGGCAGGCTCACCTCTTCTCTTTCCTGCCTCCAGTGGCGTAGTAGTCGTACTACCACTGCCTTTCCCTTGGACCACACTTCCACTGGGATTGGCGAGAGCAGACGAATCCCTTCGGGGGTTTCCTCACCGCTATAATTATTACTCTTCCATCAGGTTGTGCTCTGGTGATGGGATTGTGATTAACAGACTTGTGACATTTCACCAATTGCCCAGTTAAGATGAAGTTCATCAGTAGACTTTCACCAATTGCCCAGTTAAGATGAAGTTCATGAGTAGACATTGATGTCACCATTTGTACCTTTCCACTATATCGTGCACTGGTGATGGGGTAGTGGTCAGTAGACATCAATGTCACCATTTGTACATTTCCGCTATATCGTGCACTGGTGATGGGGTAGTGGTTAGCAGACACTAATGACTTCATTATTACCTTTCCACCATGTCGTGCACTGGTGATGGGGTAGTGGGTAACAAACACTAAAAACTTCATCAATACCTTTCTGTCAGGTTTATGACCTCGTGATGGGGTAAGAGATATGTGATCTTTAGACTCGTCCGCTACGAGACTAATGACGACAGTACCGTTAGTCAAGACTAACGAGGAGTGAATGCTGAGAGAGAGTTGTGAGTACACGTACACCTTCGGGAGCGAGCTATCACATGTGTCGACCGAGGATCAATGTGAGTTGAGAGAACAAGCTAGAAGGAGTATTGGGAACTTAGTTAGGATGCAAGACACCATCGCATGCCTACGGAGGCACCCCAACCCTGAGGCGTACACCATACCTCAGAGTCATAGTGTAAGGTTCAACCTGGACTTTGAAGTCCTACCCGGATATCGAGGTCCTAACCGGACCAAGACCACAGACTTACTTCTAGGCTTGAGTTGTTGTTGGTTAGTTCCATTGATCGAGGGAGACACAGTGTGGAAGTGAGCGAGTGTGTTCTTGTTAGACTTCAGAAAGCAAGTAAATAATTTAAAAGAATCTATTAACCCACTTTTACTTGCTAGCTTCTTTTGTCCACTACAGTTACCTTACTGTTTTTCTAGATGTGCTAGTCTTTGCTTACTACTTTCCTTAGTAGAACTGTGTAGAATTTGTACTCGACAACTTTGTGACAGATACTTGCTTGTCCTTTTTCTACTATGGCAGGCAAGGGCCCTGCGATCGAGTAGCCGACGTACTTGGGGCTACTGTTGTTCTTTTGGTGCTGACACTTACAGAGCAGGTATATTCTTTTGGAGCTCATTAGACAGTTGTTTGTTGTGTTCTCCTCTGTAGTGTAATTTTTGGGATACATACATGTCTATTGAATGTTGCGAAACTTCAGCATGTTTATGAATGAAATGAAAATGAATGGATATCATTGTTGTTCAGTTCTGGTGTACTACTTACTTCCGCTTTTAGTTTGCTTGTGGTTGCTTGCTTAGCCAAATTTAAATCTTGTGAATGTCATGTTTAAAAAAAAATTCCCCAGGTTTTCATAAGCATGAGATTAACTTAAGTTTGTAAAGTGTGCAAATGACGTGTTTGACGGGTAACCTAAGGTCCTCGGGAGGACGGTCGTAATAGGTTTGGTATCAGAGCAGAGTTACCCCGATACACGCATTTGCATAACTTAATAGCGAGAGTCTTCTGATTTCTCATGAAGCCGAATGGGAATTTTTTTTTTTGACATTCAAAAGATTTATGTAACCACAAGTCACCAGAACATTTCATTCATATAAGTACCCTAGAGGAGAAATAGTACAACTGATTATTTCCTAAATTGTGCTTAACTATGCTATGATCCAATACAGGAAGGATCAGCATGGCACCCCGAGTAGCTCGCGATCAGCCAGGAGAGATGGCACAGGTACTAGCTGCACTCACTGATCTGCGACAGAGACAGGATCAGATACTTGCCCAGCAGACTGAGTTGGCTGAGCGCCAAACTGGGATGGAGCTGAGGATGGAGGAGCTGTCTGACTCCTCATACCACCCATCTAGGGATGAGTCCGCTAGAGCCGAGCATCTATTCTCTGAGGAGATTCCCCAACATTCCGAGGCAGATATTCTGAGGGAGTCAGGAGCCGACAGAGCTGAGGCAGGCCAAGGGCCTGTAGCAGGAGTAGAGGTCACTGGGTTTGTTCTTCCTACTGCACCGAGACACCATGATGTCTTCACATCCTACCAGAGAGCTGGAGTACCCAGGTTCCAGGGCACGGGTACATCTGACGAGGCTGAGCAGTGGCTCAGGACGGTGACGAAGGTGTTCAGGATGATTCAGGCACCACTAGAGTCGTGGTTACCTTTTGCTGAGTTCTCCCTTACTGGGTTTGCAGAGCGCTGGTGGGAGGCTACTGTGTCTGAGATGGGACGTGTGCCGACTTGGACAGACTTTGAGACCCACTTCAGAGGCCACTTCTTCTCAGGGAAGTGGAAGGAGACACAGCGCAGGTTGTTTGCAGAGCTGAGACAGGGCAGGATGACAGCGCGAGAGTACTTTGTGCAGTACACCGAGTTGTCACGCCACACATCTTCTGCAGCTGCTTTTCCAGAGGAGAATCTGGAGAAGTTTGTTCGTGGCATGAGGGAGGACGTTCAGGAGAAGTTGGTGGGGCTGAGACTGACTACCATTGCTGAGGTGACTGACGCAGCAGAGCGGATTGAGGACGTCCGTGAGAGACGTTTTGGGAGTACTTTTAGACCGCCACCGGTACCACAGAGGTCATTGGGGCCTATTCGGCGGCAGTTCCAGCCACAGTGGTCAGCACGACGCTTTCGTCCGACAGGGACGGTTTCTTCTGGCAGTGTTCGCTCGACCCCCACGACTACTTTGGGAGGAGCACTGGCCAGTAGAGGTTTTGAGGCAGCGCGACCATCTGGGTCGCAGAGGTTTGGAGCACAGAGCGCGAGACCCGCAGAGAGTGTCGGTCCATCTTCTACGCCGAGCAGGGCGATCAGGTGCTACCAGTGCCAGCAGGTGGGACATATCAGGTCACAGTGTCCACAGCTACAGACTCCACCACCTCCACCTCCACCGCGTTCGAGAGCTACCGGGAGGAGCTCCCAGTACAGAGGTCAGCAGAGACCAGCTCAGAGCGCAGCAGGATCCAGTGCCGGATCTATACGTCAGGGACAGATTCACGCAGTTACAGCTGAGCAGGCACGGTCCGCGGCCACGGTCGTGAAAGGTATGGTTTCAGTTTCGAGCCATCCTTTTCACGTGTTGTTTGATTCTTGTGCTACCCATTCGTTTCTTGCTGTGAGGCTTCTAGCCACATTGGGTAGAGTCGCGGAGGACGTAGATCCTCCATTTCACATTCGAGGGCCTGGCGGACAGTTGTTCGTGATTTCAGAGATAGTTAGAGGGTTACCAGTGTCCATAGGCGATCACGAGATGACTGCGGACTGCCTTCTACTACAGCTTGTTGAGTTCGACATGATTTTGGGCATGGATTGGTTGTCTACACATCACGCCTTAGTCGATTGTTACAGGAAGACTGTTGTCTTCAGGATCCCCGGCTTGACAGAGTTCACTTTTGAGGGGACATTGCAGGACTTTAGGATGGAGTATATTTCAGTGCTGAGAGCACAACGACTGGTTGATCAGGGATGTGACACTTTTCTGGCCTTTGTTCAGGAGGTTGCAGATAGAGAGCCGATGGCTCAAGACATTAGAGTTGTGTCAGAGTATCCCGATGTGTTTCCTGAGGAGTTACCAAGACTACCTCCAGTTAGAGAGATCAAGTTTGAGATATCGCTACTTCCCGATACGCAGCTGATCTCCATGGCTCCGTATCGCATGGCACCCGCAGAGCTGAGAGAGCTGAAGGTGCAGCTACAGGAGTTGCTTGACTTAGGCTTTGTGAGGCCGAGCACTTCACCTTGGGGCGCTCCTGTACTCTTTGTTCGGAAAAAGGATGGAACCATGCGGTTATGCATTGATTATAGACAGCTGAATAAGAGGACGGTGAAGAACCGTTATCCTCTGCCACGCATTGATGATCTATTTGATCAGCTACAGGGATCTTCGGTGTTCTCGAAGATCGACCTCTGCTCGGGTTACCATCAGTTGAGGATTCGGGAGACAGACGTCCCGAAGACAGCCTTTCGGACACGGTATGGCCACTACGAGTTTGTAGTGATGCCATTCGGACTGACGAATGCCCCCGCGGCATTCATGGACATGATGAACAGAGTATTCCATCCTTACTTGGACAAGTTTGTTGTGGTGTTCATAGATGATGTGTTGGTTTACTCGAAGAATGAATGAGACCATGAGAACGACTTGAGAGCAGTGCTTGGTACCTTGAGAGAGCATAGACTGTATGCCAAGTTGAGTAAGTGTGAGTTTTGGCTACCTCAGGTCTCATTCTTGGGACACGTCATCTCAGGAGCAGGAGTCGCAGTGGACCCTACGAAGATAGATGCTGTGATGTCTTGGGAGCAGCCCAAGACAGTGACACAGATCCGTAGTTTTCTTGGGTTGGCAGGCTATTACAGACGCTTTATCAGCAACTTTTCGCGGATCGTACTACCTTTGACGCGTTTGACGCAGAAGGGAGTACCTTTTGTTTGGGATAGTACATGCGAGCAGGCCTTCAGGACACTGAAGGAGAGACTTACTACAGCTCTGATTCTTGCTTTACCGTCAGGTACACAGGACTATGCGGTTTACACAGACGCGTCAGGTGATGGTTTGGGAGCAGTGCTGATGCAGAGGGGGCATGTGATTGCCTATGCTTCGAGACAGTTGAGACCGCATGAGCGGAATTACCCTACACACGATCTTGAGTTGGCGGCAGTGGTCTTCGCTTTGAAGACCTGGCATCACTACTTGTACGGGGTTAACTTTGAGCTCTTCACAGACCACAAGAGTCTGAAGTACATATTTGATCAAAAGGAGCTGAACATGAGGCAACGCAGATGGTTAGAGCTGCTGAAGGACTACGATTGCACGATCTCTTACCATCCTAGTAAGGGAAACGTGGTTGCAGACGCCCTTAGCAGGAGAGCGCACACGGAGGGTACGATGAACTGGCTATACACTTGGGACTTACTTGCAGCACTGACGGATTGGCATCCGCAGGATAGTGCGTCTTCTCCCATCTCCGTACCTCCAAGGTACAGCAGCCTTTGGGACCGTATAGTGTCAGGTCAACAGACAGACCCGTGGATTCGCGACAGATACATGCGGGCAGTGAAGGACGAGTTTGACGATTTTGTTGTTGCAGAGTCTATTCTGTGGAAGGTAGGTCGGGTAGTGGTTCCCAACGATGAGCAGCTACGAAGAGACATACTTGACGAGGCACATTGTTCGCATCTTTCTATTCATCCCGGCAGTACAAAGATGTACCACAATCTTCGCCGACATTTCTGGTGGGACGGGATGAAGAGGGACGTAGCTGGGCATGTCAGCAGGTGTTTGACTTGCCAGATGGTGAAGGCAGAGCGTAGACGACCACCTGGATTACTGCAGCCTCTCCCCATTCCTGAGTAGAAGTGGGAGAGCATTTCGATGGACTTTGTTACAGGATTGCCAAGGACACCAGGAGGCCATGATTCCATTTGGGTCATTGTTGATAGGTTGACGAAGTCAGCCCATTCTATACCTGTTAGCATGACTTATACACCTTCTCAGCTGGCCAGATTGTACATACAGCACATTGTGAGGTTACATGGCATACCCCGAGAAGTAGTGTCTGACAGAGACTCCAGGTTCACTTCCCATTACTGGCAGCAGTTCATGTCAGCTTTATAGACCGAGTTGAAGATGAGTTCAGCGTATCACCCTCAGACGGACGAACAGAGCGAGCGTACGATACAGACCTTGGAGGATCTTCTACGCGCATGTTCTCTAGAGTGGAAGGGATCCTGGAAGGATCATTTACCTCTTGTTGAGTTCACGTACAACAACAGCCATCATTCGAGCATCGGCATGGCGCCATTCGAGGCTCTTTATGGGCGGAGATGCCTTACGCCAATCAGTTGGCGCGAGGTAGGCGATCATGCGTTGTATATCGTGGATCTCTTGGAGGAGACTGCGAACGTTGTTGACTTGGTGAGGAGGAAGCTCTTGACGGCACAGAGTCGCCAGAAGAGCTATGCAGATCGACGACGCCGACACTTGGAGTTTTAGGTTGGGGATTTTGTGTTCCTGCGTGTATCGCCCATGAAGGGGATACAACGGTTCGGAGTTCATGGCAAGCTGGTGCCACGTTTTGTTGGGCCATTTGAGATACTTTCACGTGTCGGGAAGGTGGCGTACAAACTGGCACTTCCCCCACGTTTGGCGGCTATACACGACATATTCCATGTGTCGAACTTGAGGAAGTACGTGCACGATCCTCGGCACATCATCAGCTATGAGAGCCTTGACATAGAGTTAGAGTTGACATACGAGGAGGAGCCAGTGCAGATACTTGATTTTGCTGTCAGGAGGCTTCGGAACAAGGAGATTCCCTTGGTCAAGATCCTATGGCACCGACAGGGTGTTGAGGAGGCGACATGGGAGACCGAAGCAGCTATGCGAGAGAGATACCCGCGACTCTTCTCAGGTACTTTCGCAGTTAGTTTATCAGTTCTCTGTATGGCAAATCATTTCACTTTCTGGGTAAAAACCTTCTTTGAGGTTTTTATGGGTTAAAAACCTTTTGAGGTTTTTATAGCAGACCGACGAACCCAACTTAAAAGTGGAGTCTCGAGGACGAGACTCTCTTTGAGGTTTTTATGATTGTAACATCCTTAAATCCTAATGACTAATCAAGCCAAGATGGTGAATCATTAGTGAGCTTGATGGAAATTAGAGATGCCATTAGTGGCTAATTGTGATAATTGTAGCTAGAGGTGATTAAGTGGCTAAGTATGATTAGTAATGTGATTACTATTCATGGGTGGGCCTTGGTTGCAATTAGGAGGAGTTGGTGGGGTTTATGTTGCAATTTTCACAAGGATATAACCTCCCATAGGTGTCACCCCTTCCTCCCACTTCATCTTCTTCCTCTTGAAATCTTGGAGCTCTTTTCTCCATGGCTGAAAAATCTATGGATCTCCATCTTCTTTTTTAGTTTTCTCCCTCATTTCTCCACCAAAATTCGAGTTCTTGGGCTCAAATCAAAGCTGGGAAGGAGAGGATCTTGGATCTTATATTGCATGTAAGATCAAGGGCCAAAGAAGAGGAGGAATCCAAGCTTGAAGCTCAAGGTGTGGACAGCCCAACATTGTTCTTGGAGAGTTCTTCTTCAAGCTTTTGAAAGCTTGATTTGAGGTACAAATTAAACCTTTCTCTTGCTGCCATTTGTAGAGTTTTTACCACCTATATTCCAGATCTAAGACCAAGTGCTTGTTTTGGGGATTTTGGTTGTAAAAATTTGAGAAAATGGGGCTTAGAGTGGACGGTTTTACTTGGTGTCCAGATCTGGTTGCTTTCTTTTTAGTCCAAGTTAGACATGTATTTATTGATCTTTCTTGGGTTTTCTTGGGTAGATTCATATATTGATTAATACTCCATTAAGTTAGGCTTAAATCCATGGGCTTAGATACGAAATTGCATGCGATTATAACATCTTAAAGAGACTACATCTATGGACGGGTATACTGAAATTTCAGATTTTGTTGTTGTTGATTGTTGGCCAATAGCTTACATGATTTGGGTATCTTCTTTAAGTTTCCTTGAGTATATTTGCTTACTGATATGACCTCACTAAATTGGCTTATGATTCTTGGTTTTTAAATTTGGAAATTTAGGTGATTAGAAATGTTATGGATGTTGTCATATGCATGTAACTGAATGTGTCCAGATCTGTCCATGAACTTTAGGTTAGTGTTTTAAGATGCATTTGAGGAGTTTCTTCATATTTCCTTGAGTGCAATTACTTTTAGATATATATACTCTTTCATATTAACCTTTAGTCCATGGAGTTGTTTTTGAAAATAAGGAGTTTTCAAGAGTTGTTGACTACCTATATCATAGATGTCATTGAATGTCCAGATCTGTCCATGCATTTTAAATTAGAGTTTTAGGATGCATTTGGGGAGTTTCTAAATGTTTCCTTGAGTGTAATTACTGGTTAATATATACTCTTTCATAGTAACCTTTAGTCCATTGGTTTGTTTTAGAAAAATGAGGAGTTTTTGAGGAATTATTGAATACCTATATTATATCTCCACTGAAAGTTCAGATTGGAGATGGTTGCCTTAGGACTAAGAACATACATGATTTTGATAATATCCTTGGACATCCTTTGGTGGATTTGACTATAGATATTTAGTGAGTGTAATACACATGAAATCCATGTATTTGGATTGGTTTTGATGAGGATTTTGGAGACAAATTCAGTTGTTGTCCATGAACAAAACAGTGGCCAAATTCCATTGTTGAATGTATGTCTAACAAATTTTTAGGCATTCATTAATAAGTTTTAAAAACACCAAGTCCCCTTGTTTCCCTATATTGAAATGGAAAATCAATTAGTGATTTAATCCCAATCAGGAGAGGGATTATGATAGGATAATTTTCTTTATGTTTGCAGCCATATGCTTATTATACACATAAGTTTGGAGCATGTGATGCTCTCTAACAGACCCCTTTAAATGTTAGACCTTAAAGTAACTTAAACACCTAAATAGCATCTTTAAAGTCATGAAGTTGGGTGTGAACTTAAAAGGACTAGATGCCTTGGATTATTATGAAGTATACACACAAAATGACAATGTTTTGGGGTGATCAAAAAGTGAATAGGGTAAACCTCTATTAGTAATCATTTTAGAGCATGCCTTAGGATAATTGCTACTTATAAAGGTGGGCTTGAAACACCTATTATGAAATTTAGAGATTGGGGATGATCTTAAGGATACATATATATATGTAGTGACTATACAGGAAAACAAGACTATATGCACTTGTCATGAAGCAAGTCTTCCTCTAAGGAGTAGCCCGATCCTTGTAGGTTTTTCTGAATCTTTTGGGAGGTAGGAAAGAACGAAGTTTCCGGTAAGATAGCAAAGATCATAAGATTGATGTTCTTGAGTAGGAAATTAGAGAGAGACTATCGTATCAGGTCTGTATCGCCGACCTTGGATCAATAGAGGTTCTTATAGAACAAGTTCGGGTCTAGGACCGATAACTTGTAGATGTGAAACAAATCAAAGACATAGACGCTTAGGGTGTAATATGAAAATAAAGAAATGGTGATGTCACATATGATCAGTCATGGAGATTGATGCTCCGACTGTGCGAGGGCGCGGTGACCCTCACCTGAGCAGGAGATGAGGTCGCTCAGGCTTGGGTAGCAGACACTGAGAGAATGGGTCTAGGATCCCAGTCTTTTTACGTGTTTTCTTCGAGTCGGCTCGGTTTTTACGCTTTGTTGGGATCCACGAGTTGTCTAGACCATTCCGCTGACCTGTTGTTTTTTCTTTGAGAGCCTAGGTTGGGGGTTCTCTGCAATTAGTTACGAGCTCGTCTGGTTTTTACTTAGCTCTTCTCCTCCGGGAGTTGAGCAACGAGAGAGGAAGTCGGGTCCGGCAGGCTTACCTCTTCTCTTTCTTGCCTTCAGTGGCGTAGTAGTTGTACTACCACTGCTTTTCCCTTGGACCACACTTCCACTGGGATTGGCGAGAGCAGACGAATCCCTTCGGGGGTTTCCTCACCGCTATAATTATTACTCTTCCATCAGGTTGTGCTCTGGTGATGGGATTGTGATTAACAGACTTGTGACATTTCACCAATTGCCCAGTTAAGATGAAGTTCATCAGTAGACTTTCACCAATTGCCCAGTTAAGATGAAGTTCATCAGTAGACATTGATGTCACCATTTGTACCTTTCCACTATGTCGTGCACTGGTGATGGGGTAGTGGTCAGTAGACATCAATGTCACCATTTGTACCTTTCCGCTATGTCGTGCACTGGTGATGGGGTAGTGGTTAGCAGACACTAATGACTTCATTATTACCTTTCTACCATGTCGTGCACTTGTGATGGGGTAGTGGGTAACAAACACTAAAAATTTCATCAATACCTTTCTGTCAAGTTTATGACCTCGTGATGGGGTAAGAGATATGTGATCTTTAGACTCTTCCGCTACGAGACTAATGACGACAGTACCGTTAGTCAAGACTAACGAGGAGTGAATGCTGAGAGAGAGTTGTGAGTACACGTACACCTTCGGGAGCGAGCTATCACATGTGTCGACCGAGGATCAATGTGAGTTGAGAGAACAAGCTAGAAGGAGTGTTGAGAACTTAGTTAGGATGCAAGACACCATCGCATGCCTACGGAGGCACCCCAACCCTGAGGCGTACACCATACCTCAGAGTCATAGTGTAAGGTTCAACCTGGACTTTGAAGTTCTACCCGGATATCAAGGTCCTAACCGGACCAAACCACAGACTTACTTCTAGGCTTGAGTTGTTGTTGGTTAGTTCCATTGATCGAGGGAGACACAGTGTGGTAGTGAGCGAGTGTGTTCTTGTTAGACTTCAGAAAGCAAGTAAATAATTTAAAAGAATCTATTAACCCACTTTTACTTGCTAGCTTCTTTTGTCTACTACAGTTACCTTACTGTTTTTCTAGCTGTGCTAGTCTTTGCTTACTACTTTCCTTAGTAGAACTGTGTAGAATTTGTACTCGACAACTTTGTGACAGATACTTGCTTGTCCTTTTTCTACTATGGCAGGCAAGGGCCCTGCGATCGAGTAGCCGACGTACTAGGGGTTGTGACAGACACTTACAGAGCAGGTATATTCTTTTGGAGCTCATTAGACAGTTGTTTGTTGTGTTCTCCTCTGTAGAGTTATTTTTGGGATACATACATGTATATTGAATGTTGCGAAACTTCAGCATGTTTATGAATGAAATGAAAATGAATGGATATCATTGTTGTTCAGTTCTGGTGTACTACTTACTTCCGCTTTTAGTTTGCTTATGGTTGCTTGCTTAGCCAAATTTAAATCTTGTGAATGTCATGTTTAAAAAAAAATTCCCCAGGTTTTCATAAGCATGAGATTAACTTAAGCTTGTAAAGTGTGCAAATGACGTATTTGACGGGTAACCTAAGGTCCTCGGGAGGACGGTCGTAACACCACCCATCATCTCTGCCACGATAGAGAGAGACTTGAGTCCTACAGGGACATCCCACATGGTCGCTCAGTGCTGATAGCAGATGGTACTCATTCCCCCTTATTAGACAGGGGGAGGTTTCCTTATCACCCTCTATGCATCTAGAGAATGTTCTACATGCTCCTGAGTTCTCCATGAATTTGTTATCTATTAGTCAGATTACGAAGGATTTGCACTGTCGTGCTATATTTGACTCCTCTTCTCTTATTTTTCATGACATACTAACGGAAAGGGTGATTGGTTGTGGCTCTGAGCAGAATGGTTTGTATCGGCTGGTCCGGAATTCTTATGCTGGCGTCTCTTCTCATTCCATCGGACCAGTATCTCCGTACATTTGGCATCTTCGAATGGTCATCTCCCGCTCCAGAAAATGCGACATCTATTGCATCGGATCTCTCCCAGTTCATCATTTCGCTGTGAAGCATGTCAGTTGGGAAAGCATCATCTGTCTAGCTTTCCTAGTCGTCAGAGTCGGAGCAGTAGCTCCCCGTTTGAGTTATTTCACATTGATATTTGGAGTCTGAGTCGTGTACCTGATCATCAGGGACACAGGTTTTATCTAGTTGTGATGGATGACTTTTCTCGTGTATCTTGGGTCTTTCTTTTAAAGAATAAATCTGAGGCAAGGGATGTTATTAAAAATTTGATTAATGAAGTGCAGAATGCTTTTTCTTCTACTGTCAAATATGTTCGTACAGATAATGCATTGGAATTCTGCACCCGGTCTCTCTCTCAGTTTCTCTCGTCTAAGGGTATTATTCACCAAACCACATGTGCTTACACATCTCAGCAGAATGACGTGGTAGAAAGAAAGCACTGTCACCTTCTTGACATCACTCAAACCCTCCTTATTCAGAGTTGTGCTCCTATTACTTTCTGGGGGTATGCTGTCCTTACAGCCTGCTATCTGGTCAATCGTATGCCATCCTCTGTCCTTGGTGAGAAAATTCCTCTTTCTATCTTTTTTCTTGATAAAGAATTTTTCTCACTTACTCCTCGTGTCTTTGGTACTGTTGCGTTTGTTCATCTCCTGTCCCATGAACTTGACCAAGGCCTTAAATGTCGGATTTCAGTTTCATTTCGGTGACGGACCGAAATGACATTTTGGTCGAATTTAAATTCGACCGAAATTTTGGTCATTTCGGTCGTTTTTTGAACTAAGGCCCCCAAATTTCGGCCGATATAGGCCATTTCGGTCGAATTTTGGTTACCCACCGAAACCGAAATTCGGTCGAATTTCGGCAAAATTTGAGGCCATGGACTTGACAAACTCTCTCCTAGAGCTGTCAAGTGTGTATTTGTAGGTTACTCTCGGACTCAGAAGGGCTATCGTTGTTATGACCCCATCAACAAGAAATACTTTGTCAGCGCTGATGTCACGTTTTTTGAGTCCGTTATGTACTTTTCCCCTGTAGGTGACAGGCTGGTCTCATCCACTACCAACGATGATGTCTATGTTCCTCCTCCTCCTAGTTTGAGTTCACCTGAGTCCACTCGAGCTCCAGTTGCTACGCTACCACCACCATCGCCACCTCCACCACCCCACCTCCACAGCCTCCTATTCCACGTTTACCAAAATTCTATACGCGTCGGTCAGGTCCTGCTCAAGCTACACGTCAGGCATCCATCACGCCTCATGTATGTTCAGATGGCATCGCTACTAACGGGTCAGATATGGTACATGTGCAGGATTCTTCATTGCAGGAGGAGACTATACCATCCGGTACAGTGGATGACGACCTTGATATTCCCATTGCTATCCGGAAGCAGAAACGGACTTGTGCGTCTTATCCTTCTGCTTTCTAGGTGTCCTTTCATCGCCTCATAGGCGACTTTCAGAGGTTTGTTGTGGCTTTGTCTTCTGTGGACATACCACGGACCTATCAAGAAGCTATGAAGATTAATTGCTGGTGACTGGCTATGGAAGACGAGATGCGTGCCTTACAGTCTCGTGGCAACATGGAGCTTGGTTAATGCACCTCCTGACGCATCCATTATTAGCTGCAAGTAGGTATTCATAGTTAAATACCATGCTGATGGCAGTTTAGATCGATATTAGGCACGGCTGGTCGCGAGAGGTTTCACACAAACCTATGGCGTGGACTATATGGATACATTTTCTCCAGTGGCTCGTCACTCTACTCTTCGCATTCTTTTATCAGTTGCTATGGTACGTGACTGGACTATATCTCAACTTGATGTCAAGAATGCATTCTTGTATGGAGATTTGTGGGAGGAAGTCTACATGCAGCAGCCACTAGGGTTCACTGCTGAGGGGGAGAAGCATATGGTGTGTAGAATTCAAAAGATCCAGAAGGGCGTAGTTCCAGAAACTTTCCCATCTGATTGAACGACAGAGGTTCAAAAGATCCAATGCAGATCACTCGTTGTTCATTCAGAAGTCTTCTACAGGTATGGTTGTCATCATGGTCTATGTGGATGATATTCTGGTTACAGGAGATGATGTTCAGGGAATACAGAGGGCAAAAGCATTCCTGGGGCGTTAGTTCGTCACGAAGGATCTTGGAACCCTAAGATGTTTTCTGGGGTTGGAATTTGCTAGGAATGCACAGGGTCTGGTGATGACCCAAAGGAAGTACATTACAAATTTTTGGTTGAAACATGCATGGTAGGATGCTGACCATCGAGTACTCCCATGGATCCAAGCATGAAGCTGTATGACGATGACACCGCAGGAGTAGACAAGAGGAGATATAGAGAGATGGTGGATAAGCTCCTTTATATTACCATAACTCGACCCGATATTGCCTTTGCAGTAAGCCAGGTGAGTCAATTTATGGAGCAGCCAAGATAAGTTCATATGGATGCCATATACATGATACTGAGGTATCTGAAGTCTTCTCCAGGCTCAGGGCTGCTATTTCGAAAGGGCACAAATTTATCTATTTCAGCATGTTCAGATGTCGATTATGCAGGGTGTCCTAAGGATCGAAAGTCAACCTCAGGATTTGCCGTTTTTGTTGGAGCTCTCTGATTTCTTGCAAAAAGCAAGAAACAAACTGTTATGGCAAGGTCCAATGCTGAATTTGAATATAAGGCCATGGCGCAAGCAAGCACGGAGATGATGAGGGTTCGATCTGTGCTAGAGGATCTACATATAGTCGTACCTTTACCCATGCAGCTTCAGTGTGACAATCAGGCAGCATTGTTTATTGCCAACAATCCAGCATTCCAAGAAAAAACAAAGCATATCGAAGTTGACTGCCACTACATGAGAGACTTGATCCAGAGAGGCTTGATATCTACATCTCACGCTAGCTCAGGGGATCAGACTGCTGACATATTCACCAAGTCGTTGCTCAGAGGACCCTTCCAGAGATGTTCTTCCAAGCTGAGCATGATAGACATCTATGCTCCACCTTGAGGGGGAGTGTAGAGACTTATATTATTATGTTTCGTACCGTTTCTTAATTCATGTTTACTTTATAGACTCTTATGTATTTTACCCGTGAGGTCTCTTTCTATATAAGAGAGACTAGGGTTCCTTGGAATAATAGATTGCTCACTTTTCCCAACACTATCCTTTGGACACCCAGCATAATCTTCATCCGCATATGCTGTAACTGAAAGAGATGTACCTCTGCTGAAAAAAAGTCTCGTACCTGGTGAAGTCTTCAGATACCTCAAAGTCATATGAATTGCATCCATATATGTGCATGTCTGGGTTGCTCCATAAACTAGCTCACTTTGCTCACAACAAAGGATATGTCGGGCCTGGAAATAGCTACATATAGTAGCTTGCCAACAAGCTCCATGTACCTCCTCTTGTCGACCTCCTCAATGTCATCATCATATAGCTTCATGCTCAGGTCAATAGGAGTAAAGGCAGGTCTGCAATCTGCCATGCCTGTCTCTGAAAGAAGGCCCGTAACATATTTCCTCTAGACCATCAAAAGACCTCGCTGGCTCCTGACAAACACCAATCCAAGTTACGTAAATTGTTGGAGTATTTGTTATGTGTGCCTATTGTGTTGTAGGAGGGTAAATGGATCCCTCCAGGATCCATTTACCCCATCCAGTTGTTTAGTCCCACATCGTCCAGTGGTGGGACTTGGAGGCCCTGTGGAGGCTATATAAGGAACTCCAGGCCTCCTGTATCAGATGAGAAAGTCAATAGACAAACACGGCCCTTAGAGGCCTTCTCTCGTGGTTTCATCCCGCTCCTCACGGAGTAGGGATCCACGTAAAATCACGTCTTCTTAATATTTCTTTATCTTGTTCCATGTTTACGCTTCCGCTTCCGATTTTCTAAGATGGTATCAGAGCGGGTCGATTCCCGGGGATTTTATCATGTTCTTCGATTATATTTTGTAGTCGGTTTGAGAATCGTATTTGAGATATTCGTGAAGATGACTATTCTGTTCAAGATTCAAGGGTTCATGAAACCCTTGTTATTTTCCTCGCGGCCAGCCCTATCGACGATGGCGGCGCGCCTCTCTTCTAGGCACTGGAGGCTCACAGATCTGGCGTGGCCTCAAGCACCCAGGCCGCAACATCCAGGGGCTTCTTCTTTCAAGAGATGTCGCATCTTCCAGCATCTAGGGTTTCACCCTTGCTCGCGCCTAAGAAAGATTCAGGCAGACCCCCTTCGTCCAAGCTTCTTCCAGCCATTTGTTTCAGATTCCTGGCAGCATCAGAAACCACAAGGCGACATCGAGCCCCCATTAGGGGGCGGCAGTAGAGCCCTAATGAGAGGCGGCGGGCGTGACAAGAAAAAAAAGGGGTTCCCAACGTGGGAACCCTAGCGGGCTTTATTAAAAAAATGTTTATTTAAAGGCCCAACCGTGGGTTGGAAATGGCAAATATGGGAAAAAAAAGAAAGTCCGAAAAAAAAGGGAGAGGTATTCCAGTTTTTCAAAAAAACGTTCAGAAAAAAAAAGTCGCGTGCATTAAAAAAAACCATGCGCAAGTTAAAAAAATTGTGAAAAGCTGATTAAAAAATGAAGGGCTTATGTTCAAAAAAAACGTATGCCAAAAAAAAGGGGGAAAAGCCGGAAAAAAATGGAACGGCTACGAAAAAAATTAAAAATATGACGGTTTAAAAAAAATGAAAGGCGCGAGAAATTTTTGACAATGTTTTCTCCCCATCATTGTTGTCTTCTCCCAACTTGGTCGATGTCATGTTTTCCGACCAGTATGGGAGAAAGGGGGAGTATATATGTAGAGTCACAGGTCTTGATCCAGAACCAGATCCAGATTCAGATGCCAGTCTCCAGACCAGTCATATTTTCCAGACTCTATAGATGATCAGTTGTTCAGACTCGACGATTGATTCCGAGTCCAGTTTTCAGACACGTACATGGATGCGGTCAATTTCAGATGAGCATATGTTGCCATCTTTTGTTTCGTGGTCCCCATCATTCTTCTAGTTGCCAGACCAGAGTTTTCATGTGGTATCATAGGTACTCCAGAGTAGAGCACCATTCTCTGAGCCAGATGGGAGAGACCCAGTTCTCCGACGATGAGACTTCAGGCGCAGTTTAAGACTCGGTGGTCAGATTCCGAGTCTTCAGTTGACTCACACTCTAGCTCGTTCGTCCTCCTCACCTGCACGGCATGAGAAGCAACGTCCTCGACAGCAGCAATGTGTGCGTTGGGTTGATATTATCCGTAGTGTCATGTAGCGTTGAGTTGAGTTTCTTTCTGTTTGTCCAAGCTGAGCATTGCATGCTCCAGCTTGAGGGGGAGTGTTGGAGTATTTGTTATGTGTGCCTACTGTGTTGTAGGAGGGTAAATGGATCCCTCCAGGATCCATTTACCCCATCCAGTTGTTTAGTCCCATATCGTCCAGTGGTGGGACTTGGAGGCCCTGTGGAGGCTATATAAGGAGCCCCAGGCCTCCTGTATCAGATGAGAAAGTCAATAGACAAACACGGCCCTTAGAGGCCTTCTCCCGTGGTTTCATCCCGCTCCTCACGGAGTTGGGTTCCACGTAAAATCCCATCTTCTTAATATTTCTTTATCTTGTTCCATGTTTACGCTTCCACTTCCGATTTTCTAACATAAATTACTAAGGTCCTTGGTCAGAAACTGCTGACCTAGGAAGTCCTTGGCACTCTAAATACCCTGTTCGTCATCTCCTGTAACAATAATCATCAACGTAAACGAGAATGACAATAGTACCTCTTTGGGTCATGTGCACAGACAAAGAGTGATTGGCAGTCGATCAAACAAACCCCTGTTGCTCTATCAAGTCCGAGAGCTTCTAGAACCATGCTCTTGGACTCTGCTTAAGGCCATAGATAGCGTTGTGAAGTCTGCAAACCTTCTAATACTCCCCCTCGTTAGCAAACCCAGGTGTCTACTGCATGTAAACCTCCTCATATAGATCACCATAGAGGAAGGCATTGTTCACATCAAGCTGGTAAAGGAGCCAATCTCGTGTCACAACAACAGAATATAGAATGTGTAAAATAGAATGTCCGGCAACTAGAGAGAAAGCACCATGATAGTCCACCCTATATGTCTGGGTGAACCCACGTGCCACAAGTCTCGCCTTATAGTGATCCATACTGCCATATGCACGGTGTTTCACAGTGAACACCCATTTACATACCACAATGGATGCATCAACTAGAGCAGAAACAAGACTCCACGTACCACGTGACGTGACTATAACCCCTCCTCCATGGCTAATCTCCACTGAGTGTCCTGAAGAGCCTCCTGATATGTATGTGGTATCTCCACGGCTGATAGTGCCAAGGTAAACCTCCTGAAATCCTCTAGCAATCTGCTCAAGGAATGCAAGAGGATAAGTAGCACACCTACGCTTCTGCTTGTGCAAAGCAATCGGCACATAAAGAACATCTAGCAAGGGCACCTGCTCATCTTGTATTGAATCCTATTGCAGAGACAACTCAGTAGTACCATTAGTAGAAACAATGCGCTCATTACATACCTGAGGCGTAATGGATGATGGGCAAGGCTTGTGAGCAGGGGGAACCGAGCGAGACCTGCAAGTGAAAAAACGTGGCAAACACTGAGTCACAGTACGAGGTGGAGCCATAGGAGCAGGTGTAGAAGCAGGAGTAGGTATAGGTGGTGGTGGTGGTGGTGGCGGTGGAGGAGGTGGTGGTACGATAGTAGGAGGTGGATGCATGTAGATTTCATCGTCAGAGTCAGATGGGGCTAATATGTCGATTGTAGGAGAAAAATACATAACAGACTCAAAGAAAGTAACGCCAACACTGATAAAGTATTTCCGCCTGAGTGAATCAAAGCAATCGTACCTCTTCTGGGTACGAGAGTAGCCGACAAAAATGCAACAGCTCTGGGAGAGAGCTTGTCATGACCTAGAGAGACATCATGAATAAAAGCAACTGAATTGAACACACGAAGTATAAGGGAGAAAAGATCCTACTCGGAAACTCAATCCAGAAAGGAATCTTCTCTCCCAACAGAGACGAAGGCATGTGGTTCACCAAATAGTAACCTGTGAGGAAAGGCATGAGGAGCACGACTCTATATCAACAATGTTCAGGTCACATCAAGTAAGTGACGGTGTTTATGCTCGGCAACACCGTTCTGCTAGGATGTATAGGCACGTTAAGTCTGGTGAACAATGCCAAGAGACCTAAGAAAGTCAGAAAGCTGTAAGGTGCGGAACTCTAAAGCATTATCATAACGAATATATTTGACATTTGCAGAAAAAATATTTTTTATCTCATTATTAAAATATTTGATCACAGATCTAGCCTCAGACTTATTCTTCAATAAAAAGACCCAAGAAAGTATAGAAAAATCATCGATAACAACAAGATAAAAACGGTGTCCCTGGTGATCAGGAACATGACTCGAACCTCAGATATCCAAATGGAGCTCAAATAACTGAGAACTGCTCCGACTTTGACGGGATGGAAAGGAGGAACAATGATGCTTCCAAAGTTGGCATTCCTCACACTGGAAGGAGGATCTCGTAGAAATCAGAGGGAGAACATGGCATACGTTCTGTAGAGGAAGGTGGTCAAAACGAAAGTGCCACATATATGGTGAGACTGGTCCAGTAGGTATAGTAGAAACGCTAACATGAGGAGGTTTGACCAATCTATAAAGTTCCCGCTGCTCACGGCCACATCCAATCACCATTCCCGTGAGTATGTCCTGAAACACAAGAGACGATGGTTGAAAAATGACACCACAATGCAAATCCTTAATAAGCCGACTAATAAAAAGTAAATTCATCTGAAAGTTAGGAACACATAACATTCTGAAAATGCATGGATGGTGTCAAATGCACCTCCTCCTGTCCTGTAATGGGTAGGTGGTTGACATTGGCAATGACAACCCTCTACCATGTGGTATGGTCTTGTAGGACCTCAATAGTATTCTGTGTCACGTCCCCAATTCTAGGTCGTCGGATACTCCCATATCCGGATCTGGTTACTCATAAATAATTTATTCCGCAATCACAACTAACATTCAGAAACAGATTACAATTAAAATTACTCAGAAAGAAGTATTCAATACTTTTCCATTCAAAAAATAAAGTTTACATGATACATTATCCCATTATAACCATTTCCATGTACATCAGCTGGAAAGGAAATACACAAAACGATTCCAACTACCTTATGGAGTAAAGCACGATAGCTGGCTAGATGACTATTATATTAGTTGGCAGGATTATTAAAGTCCTTGCGATGACTCACTCACATTTGTTTGATTTTCATAAATTGTAGGATAACAATTAGTGAATGCTAAGTAACGAAGAAGAGAAAAGCAAACAACTGATGTAATTTTTCAAAACTTATTATCACAAAAAGTTCCACTCATTCTTATTAGTTTAAGTCATATTCCTTCTATTCCACATCAGGGATTAGTCCAGGGGAACCTCGCCATTCATGGACTCCGAAGTTGCGAACACTTCGGGATTGGAGATTGCGTTGATCTGGTGAACTTGTGCCGCCGCACGTCGCCTAAACCAATCCTCCAATACTACACTGACAATTTTCCTTTTTTTTATTACCTAGGATTTCAAACCCTCAGCCTGGCAAATAAAAGAACACAACGTCCTCGAGGATCCGGTTGCTTAAAACCTCAGGCTAACCTTTAATCATGAATATTAACGGCTTTAAATACATGTTATCATGATCCAGCCGCTATCAAACCACCCGTGCCTCCACATGGCACGACCACATCTTCAGTCAGTCAATCTGACTAATGACAATCGAGTACCATGGGTTGCAAATAATTTATTTTGCGCACTCAACATATCCAGGCAACCGTGTACCACCTAGGTTCTGCCAATACAGATGTTCTTCTGACAAACCTACAGGTTGCATGTCCGACCTATAGTATCTACTTCAAGTCAATCTTAACGTAACACACGATCCGTTTCAGGATCCATTTTAATATACATCAATTCCCATGATGTAATTCTTCCGCTAAACCTTCGATTTTCATATTCATCAACACTGAGTTTAAACTTACATATATTATAATTTATATGTGCATATACTCATATTTATGTATATTTTAACTCCCAAACCCTAACTTTCCAAGCCAATGCATTTATTTGATGCTTAAACATATTTTAGCGGGAATTACAAGGCAACTTTCCATATTTTCTTAAAAAATAGCCAATTAGGGTTCTTCGAAGCGAAGAACATAAATCAGGAATTTCAATGATATCGTATGAAAACCTAACAACAAAAGGAATGATTTCGTTACATAATTGAGCTTTCTCTCGCGTATGTTGTGCTTTATCATGATTTGTTTTAAAAAAGGATGATTTGCAGTTCCTGAAATGATCGAATTTCATTTTCGTGTCAAGAATACTAAGAATGTGTCAAGAACGTGAAGAACGAACAAAGAACATGAAAACGCGAATAACACACGAAGAACGCGAAGAACACATTTTCTCTCGAAATTTCAACAAAACTTCTCCTTATATGGGGTAATATTTCTAGGAAAATTTCAGTAGAGTTTTCCTTATATTGTGACATATTTCTAGGATAATTTCGACAGAGTTTACTCTAATATCGAGACATTTTTCAAAAGAAAAACGGAAAGAATGTCCTCTCATAAAATCATCGAGAGGAAAATAACAACGAAATCGAAAGAATATAATCAAATTGCAAGCGATGGAGAATCGGTAAAAACCACGTGTCTAAGGTTAGTGAAGGGTGATGAATCATAGGGTTCACTGACGTGCATAGCCGCTCGCATCTAAGTAAGGTGGTACACATATTTCTCCCTCAAAACAAGTATAAAAGTAAAATAATAAGAATATAATAAAACTATAAGAGATGGAAAATCAGTAGATACCACACGTCTTAAGTGAGTGATGGTGTGACGAATCGCAGGGTTCACTGACGTGCATAGCCGTCCGCACCTAAGTATTGTGTTACACAGATTTCTCCTCGAACCACAACAGAAAACGAATCAGAAAGGAAGATGAATCGAAAGCTAAACTGGAAAAAGAAGATAATTCGAAAACCTAGCTTAAGTTAGAGCTTACTTACGAAGCCAACTAAGAGAGCATCATACCTTCCTCCTCCTCGTCCTCCCGTCGACGCTTCACCAGCGCTTCTTTCCCGCCTCCCACTCCTCCTCCCGACCTCTCAACTCTAGCCATTGGGGTAGTGATGGTAGTGGAATTCGTAGAGAATGAATGGATAGGGAGGCTATTTATAGGCTTCATAAAACCGTTAATCAAGGTTTAACTCTTAACTATAGTTAACGTCCCATGGTTTTGGCCAAAGATTATCCGAAATTTAGGACTTAAGTTAGAACTATCCAGAAGATTCTAGATTCGCTAATGATGTTTAATCGACGCTAATCGTAATTAACTTTTACTAATCGTGATTTAACCTTCGCGGTTTATGCTTAACTTTTGCTAACCATAGATTAGCGTTCGTTAATAGTCATTAATGATCCTCAATCCATCATTAATTTCTTTAATCGTGTTTAATTAGTCTTAATGACGGCCATTAGGGATTAAAGACATATTAAGTTTCCTTACTTATCTTTCTTCCAAAAGTCCTAACATTTCCAAACGAAGTCCGATTCATACGAAACAAATCCCTTTGGTTTCCTCTTGACGAGTCGGATCTTATGATATAGGATCCGAGAGAGGTCAAGTTCAAGACTTTACAATTATAACAACCTTAAAGGAAGTCTCTCCCTTAAGACTTGAAATGCAGGCATAACCTTAAAGAGGGTTGAAACCATAACAACATTAAAGAGAATGAACGTCATTCATTTATAATGAAGATATATACAATACATAGTGTTATCATTCAAACAAGTAGGGGTATTTTTCTATCATATCTACCTCAGGTTCCCATGTGACTTCTTCAAATTCTTGGTTATGCCACAATATTTTAACTAGAGGTACCTCTTTATTCGTCAACTTTTTGATATCTCTATCTAGTATTTGCACAGTTATTTCTAGGTATGTCAAGTCTGGCTCAACATTCAGATCATCATAGCTTATCTTATGCCCAGGATCCTTAATATACTTTCTCATATTTGATACATGAAAAACATCATGTATTGCTGAAAGATGTGGAGGAAGAGCAAGTCTATATACTACTTTCCCGATCCGCTGAATAATTTCAAAGGAACCCACGAACCCGGGTGTCAACTTTTCCCACGCAAGCCAAACCACTGAATTCCTTTCATAGGCGATACTTTGAGGAATACAAAGTCACCTACCTCAAACTCAAGATCTCTTCGTCTGATATCACTATAGCTTTTCTGGTGACTCTGAGCGGTTATTAGTCTTTTTCGAGCAAGTTCTACAGCTTCTTGTGTCTCCTGAAGTCTATCTGAATCGTAAAGGTTCTTTATCCTGACCTCTTACCAACAAAGAGTAGTACACCTTCGTCCATATAGTGCTTCAAATGGTGTCATGTCAATACTTGTATGTTGTAGGTGAATTCTGCAAGAGGCAAATGTTTCACCCATGGTCCTTTCCATTCTAAGGCATATGCTCGTATCATATCCTCTGAAGTATGAATCGTACGTTCTGATTGACCATCTGTTTGTGGATGATATGTTGTTCTCAAGCATAGTTGTGTGCCTAAGGCTTTAATGAAGTTCTCCCAATAGTGTGAGGTGAATCGTGAATCTCGATCCGAAACTACCTCCTTTAGGATACCATGGAGATTGATCACATGTGTAATATATAACTCAACAAGCTAGTCTGGAGTGGAAGATAAGCTTATTAGAATAAAGTGTGCTACCTTGGTCAGACGATCTATTATAACACATATACTATCTTTACCACCAGTCGTCTGAGGTAAGCCAGTAATGAAGTACATGGAAATGCTTTCCCATTTCCATTCAGGGATAGGGAGAGGTTGCAACCATCTTGGTGGCTTTTGGTGTGAAATCTTTACATGTTAGCAAGTGAAACATGAATTCACAAACTCAGCAACATCCTTCTTTATTCACGGCCACCAAAAGTGTGACCGAAGATCCTTATACATCTTCAAAATTCCTGGATGAATAGATAACTAGAGCAATGGGCTTCACGTAAGATGTATTTCCTCAATTCGAGTGTGTTTGGTACACAAACTCTGTGATGTTATATAATAACCCATCATGTATATGGAATCCCTCTATCTCATTCTTCTCAAGTTGTTATCTCACGTCTTTAAAGACTGGATCATCCTCCTATCCTTTCTTTATTCTATCTCAGATCTCTAGCTTGTATTAGTGAGGAATAGTTATAGTATTAGCACTGCTATCAAATGATTTCCATTCATACAATGTTGATAGTAAATCCCAGAGGATAGCACCCACCAACCCAGGTGAATAAGTTCTTTTGCTAAGGGCATCTGCTACGGCGTTCCTCTTATCAGAGTGGTAGGAGATGGTGCAATCATAGTCCTTCAACAGCTCTAGCCACTGTCTTTGTCTCATATTGAGCTCCTTTTGATCAAAAATATATTTTAAGCTTTTATGAACGGTGAAGATTTCAAAAGTAATAACATAGAGGTAGTGTCTCCATATCTTTAAAGCGAAGACTACGGTAGCTAATTCAAGGTCATGTGTCGGGCAGTTCATCTCATGTGTCCTGAGCTATCGTGATGCATAAGCAGCTACCTAACCATGTTGCATAAGAACTGCCCCAAGTCCTTCTCTCAATGCATTAGTGTACATTGTAAACCCTTCAGTCCCAGAGGGTAGAGTAAGAATAAGTGCAGATGTTAGACATTCTTTCAGTGTATGACAACTAGCTTCGCATGCATCAGACCATATGAATGGGACTTCCTTCTGAGTCGGCCTAGTCATTGGCAATGCTATTCGTGAAAAGTCCTTCACAAGTCTTCTATAATACCCAGCTAGACCCAGAAAAGATATACCTTCCACAGAAATAGCAAGGCCTAAGAAGGATACTTCATGTTGGAGTATTTGGTTGTGCGCATGTTGAGTTGTAGATGGGTAAATGGATAACTCCAGGATCCATTTACCCCATTCATGTGTTTAGTTCCACATCTACCAGTGGTGGGACTTGGAGGCTCTGTGGAGGCTATATAAGGAGCCCCGGATCTCCTGTATCCATTGACAAATAGGAATGCAATATCCGCCCCTTTGAAAGCTTCTCCTGTGGTTTCATCCCGCTCCTTAGAGAGTAGCGTTCCACGTAAAAAATCTTGTGTTCCAAGATTATATTCTATTATTATGCTCTGTTTATCATTCCGCGTCCACTTCCTATTTTCTAATATGGTATCAGAGCAGGTCGATTCTCGAGGATTTTATGTCTTTTATTTATGTTCGAGATTCGATTAAAGAAGCATTCTTCATTGTTCTCGAAGAGTATTCATCTATTGTTCGATATTTGTGATTTGTTCCAGGGTTTCACAAAACCCTAATTCCATGAAGATTCTGGTCTTTTTCGAGATCTGGGAAGTTCATAAAAATGGGGGTTTTAACTCTGAAACCCTAGATCTGATTCCAGGAGGCGAGCCCTCTTCCCATCGCGTAGGTCGCGCTGATCTCCTCTCTTCATCTTCAGGGGTCGATATCAGCAGCATCTGCCACGTACCCTCGCTGCAAGCTCCAAGCAGCACTCTCTTGTTCCAAGTGGCCATGTTCCAAACAAAGCTCAATACGCTCAGGTGGCGCGCGAGAACAGGCGGCATCTCTCTCCACCAAGCCCTACAGTTTCTCCTCCCTTGCGAGGTCAGGGCAATGCGCGAAGCTCCAAGTAGAGCGCGCAGGCCCTGACCCTCTAAGCCTCTCCCTACCCACGCAATTCCTAGTTACATCCGTGCTCCTTGCACAAAGCGGCGGGCCATACAGGCCTTCGTACTCCTATCACATGTGGCGGCGAGGCATGTTGCTCCTCTCCAGAGCGCGCTGGCGACGGCACGGAGAATAGCCTCCAGGCGCTGCAGCACCCTCCAGGCCGCGTCATGCCTTTGATCAAACACCAGCGACGGCAGCTGCCACCCCCCACCCACACCAGCGATTGCTCTCCCGTTGGTGGAGCTCCAAGCGAAGCCTTCACCATCCTCTCTAGGAGGCGGCGACTCCTCCAGACCTCACACCCCCGGCGTAAGGCCCCGAAGCCCTAGAGGCGGTTGCAAGAAAGAACCCCCCCCTCGGGGGTAGCGCAGGGAAATGATGGGGTTCCCAATCGTGGGAACCCTAGAGCCCATGCATCATTTTTTAAAAAAATAGAGGTGTTATTTATTAGAGAGTCCCAGGGAAAAAACAAGGGAGCCTGCTGCATTTTAAGAAAAAAAACGAGGGGGAGCGGCTTGTTATTAAAAAGGTGGGAGTTGTGTTTCTAGGTCCAGAAGTGGGCCGTGTAAAAAATGAGAAGAGGGAGAGAAAGGGAGCCCAATTTGGGCGAGTATCCAAAAAAGGGTGGGATTGTTCAAAAAAATATAGAGAAAAGGTGTGTAAATTTAAAAAAACATACATAGAAAAATTTCAAAAAAAATAAAGTTGGGTCGGCTTATAAAAAGGGGGAAATAGTCGAGAGAAAAAAATGAAAGAAAAAGCCAAAAAAATGCAACGGCTTAAAAAATGTTAAAAATGATGAATGTGTTTGGGAATGTCGAAAAAAATATTATCGGCTAAGTGATTCATGTGTTCTCCCCATTTTTTTGTCTTCTCCCAACTTTGTCGATGTCATTTTCCGACAAGTTTGGGAGAAAGGGGGAGTGTATGTAGAGTTAAAGGCCTCATTGCTAGATCCAGATTCAGAGATTCCGGAGGTCATTCAGATTTCCAGACTCTACAGATGTTCAGACTCGACGTCAGTTTTTGAATCTGCAGTGCAAGACGCACGAGTGTGCGATCTTCAGTTTCGTGGTCCCCATCATTCTTGTTTGTTGTCAGGCCAGAGTTTTCATGTGAGTTATAGGGACTCTAGAGTAGAGGATCATTCCCTATGCCATGTGGGCAAGGGTTTTCATGTGGTACCGTAGGGACTCCAGAGTAGAATACCATTCTCTGAACCAGATGGGAGAGACCCAGTTCTCCTACGAAAAGACTACAGGCACAGTTTCAGACTCGATGGTCAGTATCTAAGTCCTCTGTTTGACTTACACTCCAGCCGGTTCGTCCTCCTCGCCTACACGACATGAGAAGCAACGTCCTCAACAGCAGTCGACAATTATGCGCGTTGAGTTGATATTGTTTGTAGTGCCATGTATTGTGAGTTGAGTTTGTTTATATTTGTCCAAGCTGAGCATTGCATGCTCCAGCTTGAGGGAGAGTGTTGGAGTATATGATTGTGCGCATGTTGAGTTGTAGATCGGTAAATGGATACCTCCAGGATACTTTTACCCAATACATGTGTTTAGTCTCACATCTACCAGTGGTGGGACTTGGAGACTCTGTGGAGGCTATATAAGGAGCCCCAGACCTCCTGTGTCCATTGAGAAATAGGAATGCATATCCGCTCCTTTGAGGGCTTCTCCCGTGGTTTCATCCCGCTCCTTAGGGAGTATGTTTCCACGTAAAAAATCTTGTGTTCCAAGTTTATATATATGTTCTTATGCTCTATTTATCATTTCGCTTCCGCTTCCTATTTTCTAACATTTCATATAGCCAGAAGTCAAATTTCCTATGTTAGCATACAGTTTGTTCTTAGTATTTCAATTATCTTCCGGAGATAGTATTCTTGCAAGTACTTATCCTTAGAGTAAATAAGCAAGTCATTAATAAAGACTTTTACAGAGTGATCTAGGAACTCCCTGAATACTCTATTCATGAGATCCATGAAAGCTACTGGGGCATTTGTTACTCCAAAAAGCATAACTAAAAATTCATAATGTCCATATCTAGTTCGAAAGATTGTCTTGGGGATATCTATATCTTTAATCTTCAACTGATGGAATACACATTGATCCCTGCAACTGGTCAAAGAGATCATTTATTCTTGGCAAATGATACTTGTTCTTTACTGTTTTCTTGTTTAGTTGTCTATAGTCACTGCACAACCGCATTGGCCCATCTTTTTTCCTCACAAACAAGACAGGTGCACCCCATGGTGAAGTACTAGGACGAATGAATCATTTATCTAATAGTTATTGTAAATGTACATTTAACTCTCGTAACTCAGCTGGTGTCATCCTATATAGCGGGATAGAGATAAGCTGAGTATCATGTGTGAGAGATTTCAAATTCAATCTCTCTCTCAAGAGGTAATCCAGGTAGTTCCTCTGGAAATACATCAGGAAACTCGCACACTATAGATATATCTTCTATCATTCTATCTGACTCTGATGTAGTGGTTACATAGGCTAAATAACCTCGGCACCCTTGCTCTAAAACCGTTGTGCCTTCAAAGTAGAGATGTATTCGACACTATCATTGGATGTCTTTCCAATGAACTGGAACTCTATCGAGTTAGGAAGGTGAAAACTTACTATCTTCTGAAAACAGTCAAGGCATGCATGATACCTTTCTAGCCAGTCCATCCTCATAATGAGATCAAAGTCATCCATTTCAATTAGTAGTAGTGAAACAGGTAATTGATGTCCTGTTATCAGTACTACATAATTATCCAAGATTTCTCGGATTATAAATACTTGTGCTCCTGATCCCTTGATCAGACAGGACTGTTGTACTTCTATTGGTATCTTACCCAAAGTGGGTAGTAACTGTCAAGCAATAACTGAATGTGAAGCACTAGATTTAAAAAAAACATGTATTGAAAAACCATGAATAGTAACGCTATCTCGTACGATCATGCCTGAATTGTAGGCTTATTTTTCAGTGATTGCATTGAGCTGACCATTAGGCAAATTTGAGCCTGCAACACTTTGTGGTGATTGTTGTGTAGGAGCAGGTCCTTGTGAGCACTGACCTCTACCTGGTCTTCCTCTGCATGTTGCTCTATTGCTTGGGATGGAAGTAATATTGTTAGTTGGGGTTGGTTTAAAATCTCGTACTTCTCAACTTTGGACTGTCTTTCTTGATGTGGCCTTCCTGATGACAGTAATAACACGTACGTGTTCCTGTCTGAGCTGAAGATCCAACCACAGAGGTACTAGCTCCTGCTGCTGAGTCACTAGGATATGGTGGAGGTCTAGAGAAACCTCCTCTTCCTAATAATTCCTTATCCATAGTTTGTGGTGAGCTTATACTGGAACCAACTGAATGATAGCGACGATCTCTACGGTTATAACTCATCTTATGTTTGGATGGTCCATCTGTAAAGTGGAAGCTTCTTCTTTGACGATTTTCATCTCGTTCCATCTCAATACGAAGGCGATATCTATGGCTTCATCTATAGTGGTGGCTCTAAAACCTACAAGCTTCTCTCTAAGATCTCCCTAAAGCCCGCTAACAAATTTGGTAAGACATTTTTAAGGTGAAGCTTCTAGAGCTGGAGAATAATGTAGTAGCTCCGTAAAGTGAATGTGATAATCCCGTACATTCTTGAAACCTTGGATCAGAGAAGCCAACTCCCTCCTCTTCAATTCTTCCCAATGGGAGGGAACGGAAGTGAGCTCGGAACCTCTCTTCAAAGACATCTCATGAAACGGTATCTACTAATTTATTAGAAATGGCTCTCCACCATCGTCTTGCATAGTCTGCTAGGAAGTAATCAGCGAAGTACACCCAAGTATCTATGGGTGGATATATTATCCTCATCATCCTACTAACGTCATCAAGCCATAATTGAGCCTTGGCAAGTATCTCTATGTCGTTAAATCGAGGAATCTTTCCCGATCTGTAATTGTCAAGTAATTTTGATATCTAAGAACGCCCTTCTCCATTGCTCTTTCAGCTGGAGTAGGAGCAGACTCGGTAGAAGGATGGTAACTAGATTCTTCCTCAGAAAGATGGACAAAACCTTCAATCATAGCATCCACAGGTTTGGATGCCTCAGGTCTCTCAACTTGTGCATTGATCCTCTCCTCTAATGCATGTTGCTATTGCCCCATCTCTTGGATCATTGTCATCATAGCTGCTAATTGCCTAGGCATGTCTTGGTATGTCATGATCCTGAAATGAATCAAGACCAAAGGTTAGTCCCTATATGTTTTAGCATGACGTAGATAAGGGACAATGACCTATGAATGGTATCGCAGTCGCTTATTAAGATAAAAGGATCTAAAGACAACCATAGTTTCTGAATACCGCACATGGTTGTCAATTACTGAATAAATTACTGAAGTAACCGGGCTTTGATACCAAATTGTCATGACCCCAATTCTGGACCATCGGATCCTCTTATATCCAGATCTGATTACTCATCAATAATTTATTCATCAATCACAACTAACATTCAGAAACAAACTGCAATTAAAAATACTCAGAAAGAAGTAATTAAAATATTTCCATTCACAAAATAAAGTTTGCATGATACATTGTCCTACAATAACCATTTACATGTACATCAGCTGGAAAAGAAATACACAAAATGATTACCAACAACCTTATGGACTAAAGCTACTGTGGCTAGCTGGATGGCTATTATGTTAGCTGGCAGGATTAGTAAAATCCTTGCGATGACTCACCGACAACTGTTGGATTTTCATAAATCATAACGAATGCTAAGTAACGAAGAAGAGAAAAGCAAATAAATGGTGTAATTTTTTAAAACTTGTTATCACAAAAAGTTTCATTCCTAATATTAGTTTAAGTCATATTCCTTCTATTCTACATTAGGGATTAGTCCAAGGGAACCCCACCATTCATGGACTCCGAAGCTGTGGACACTTCGAGATTGAAGATTGCGTTGATCTGGTGAGCTTATGTCGCCGCACATCGCCTCAACCAATCCTCCAATACTATCCATGATAATTTTCCTTTTCTTTTATTACCGGGGGTTTCAAACCCTCAGTCTGGCAAATAAAAGAGCACATCGTCCTCGAGGACCCGGTTACTTAAAATCTCAGGCTAACCTTTGATCATGTATACTAGTGGCTTTAAATATATGTTATCGTGACCCCGTCGCTATCAAACCACATGTGCCTCAACATGGCACGACCACATCTTCAGTTAGTCAATCCGCCTAATGGCAGCCGAGTACCACACGTTGCAAATAATTTATTTCGCACGCTTAACATATCCAGGCAACCGTGTAACACCTAAGTTTGCCCTGCCAATACGGATGTTCTTCTGACAAACCTACAAGTTGCATGCCCAACCTGTAGTATCTATTCCAAGTCAATCTTAACGTAATATACGATCCTTTTCAGGATTCATTTCAATATAATTCAATTCCCAAGATGTAGTTCTTCCATTAAAGCTTCGATTTTCATATTCATCAACACTGAGTATAAACTTACATATATATTAATTCATATGTATATATACGCATATTTATGTATATTTTAACTCCCAAATCCTAACTTTACAAGCCACTACATCTATTTGATGCTCAGACATATATTAGTGGGAATTACAAAGCAACTTTCCATATTTTCTTAAAAAATAGCCAATTAGGGTTCTTCGAAGCGAATAACATAAAATCAGGAATTTCAATGATATCGTATGAAAACTCAACAGCAAAAGGAATGATTTCGTTACCTAATCGAGCTCTCTATCCCGTATGTTGTGCTTTATCATGATTCATTTTCAGAAAGGATGATTTACAGCTCCTGAAACGATCTAATTTCATATTTGTATCAAGAATACAAAGAACATGTTAAGAACGCGAAGAAAGAACAAAGAACACGAAGAACACACGAAGAACACGAAGAATGCGAAAGACATGTTTTCTCTCAGAACTTCAGCAAAGATTCTCCTTATACGGGGTGATATTTCTAGGAAAATTTTGACTTATATCAGGGCATTTTTCAAAAGAAAAAACGGAAAGAGTTTCCTCATATAAAATCATTGAGAGGAAACAACAGCGAAATCGAAAGAATATAATCAAATTGCAAGCGACAGAGAATCGGTAGATACCATGCATCTTAAATGAGTGAAGGTGTGATGAAATCACAGGGTTCACTGACGTGCATAGCCGCCCGCACCTAATTAGAGTGTTAAACAGATTTCTCCCTCAAAACAAGTATAAAAGCAAAATAGAAAGAATATAATAAAACCATAAGCAATAGAAAATCGGTAGACACCACACGTCTCAGGTGAGTAAAGGTGTTATGAATCACAAGGTTCACTGGCGTGCATAATCGCATGCACCTAAGTAGGGTGTTACATAGATTTCTCCTCAAACCACAACAGAAAACGAATCGGAAAGGAAGATTAATCGAAAACTAAGTTGGAAAAAAAAGATGAATCGAAAACCTAGCTTAAGTTAGAGCTTACTCTCGACCCTAGCCCTTGGGGTAGTGGTGGTAGTGGAAATCATAGAGAATGAATGAGTAGGGGGACTATTTATAGGCTTCAAAAAACCGCTAGCTATGATTAGTAAATCATGGTTTAACTAACCCTTAACCATGGTTAGCGGTCCATGATTTTGGCCAAAGCTTATCCGAAACTTAGGGCTTAAGTTAGAACTATCTAGAAGATTCTAGATTTGTTAATGATGCTTAATCAGCGCTAATCGTGATTAGCTTTTACTAATCACGCTTTAACCTCTGCGGCTTATACTTAATTTTTGCTAACTATTGATTAGTATTCGCTAATGATCATTAACGATCTTCAATCCATCATTCATTTCCTTAATCGTATTTAATTAGTCTTAATGACGACCATTAAGGGTTAATGATATCTTAAGTTTCATTACTTATCTTTCTTCCAAAAATTATAACAATTCCAAACGAAGTGTGATTCATACGAAACAAATTCATTTGGTTTCCTCTTGACGCGCCGGATCTTATGATATAGGATCCGAGAGAGGCCAAGTTCAAGGCTTTACACTTTGTCTCCACAAAGATGATGGGAAGCACCCGAGTCTGCAATCCACTCTGTCATATCTGCACCATTACTACCAGTGAAAGCATACGCGATACTTGAAGAGCTCGAAGAGGCTCTTGCTGCGATTGTAGTATCTGTAGTGGTGGTTCCTGCAACAGGAGTCATAATCTCTCGAATATGAGAGATGATGTCATACGGGTGAGGATCGGCTTGGGAAGCAAGTGTATCTGAAGGCTCAATCGGTTCTCCTACGCAATCAGAAACGGGATATCCATGCTTATGGTAGCATGTATCCTCTGCATGTCCCGGTCGATGGTAAAAGGTGTAAGGGCCACGCAGACATACACCACCTCTACCACAAGGGGTGCGTCCTCTAGACTAGGTCGTCCCTCCTCGTTCACGAGAAACGGCCATAGCTGACAAGGGTAGAGGAGTAGCCGTAGGAGGCATGATAATCCAGCTGAGACAGCTATAGGCCTCCTCCATGGGAGGTAAGGTAGCTCCAGTGAGAAGCTGAGTATGCGCTGCATCATACTTTGTATCAAGGTCGGCCATGAAAACTCGAACCATCGTGGAGTTCTTATATGCCTTCTCTAGCTCAAGAGATGTCGTAATAAGCATATAGCTATGAAGCTTCTCGAACATGTCACGGAGTGAACTGTAGTACACGTGCAGAGGACGAACATTCTGCTTGGCCTTGTAGATGTCAAACTGTAGTTGAAGAATCTTGCCCTCATTCTTCGCTTGAGCATAAGTGGAAGCCAAAGTGTCCCGCATCGCCTTTGTGTTGGGCTAGTTCAGAATATCATTGGCTATCTTTGTGGTGAGGGTCCCACATAGCCAAACACGTGCATACGTGTCATCTTGTTTCCAAGAAGTATTTACCCTAGTCTTATCTGTTGGCTCTGGATATGTCAGGACGTGCGCCTTGTTGTTGCATTGCATGAGGGTGAGAAACTACATGGACCACAACTCATAGCTGGTCCCATCCATCTTAGCGGTGGATGATAGGCCCTTGAAGGCTCCGGATGAAAAAATGTCAAACTTGTTCTCTGAATGATGGTAAAACGATCGAACAACGGAGCTCAATTGAGGAGTACACCGATATAAACAAGTCTACACAATCATACGGAGGATTGGTTATATGTTTAGACTCATACAGCCATCTCCATCAATCTTCACTGCTCGCTAGGGCCGGAAAATGTGATTTATAGGTCTGAAATCACGTTTTCCAGTCAAAATCAGATTGGTTCAGACTTCAGAACAACTTGCAGAGGTGCACGGAGGTGCATGGGAGGGCTGACGAGGTGACGGCCGAGGAGGCATGGACGACTGAGACGGAAGATTAGGAAGGCCGAGGCGACAGCCGGAGAGGCTTGGACAGCCTAGGAGGCCGAGGCGGCATCCTAGGCAGCTGCCGGAGGGAAAGGTGGTGGCCTGGGCTGTTGCCGGAGATGCTTGGGCAGCTGGGGCAGTGGTCGGGCTTTGGGGGGGGCGGCCCGAGCGGTGATGGTCGAGGAGGTTGTTAGAAAATCAGAAGCGGAAGCGTAAACATGGAAAATACAAATAACAATAAGAAAAGAACAGCGGGATTTTACGTGGAACTCTACTCCGTGAGGAGCGGGATGAAACCACGGGAGAAGCCCTCAAAGGGGTGTGTTTCTCTATTGCTTTTTCTCAATGAATACAGGAGGTCTGGGTTCCTTATATTGCCTCTCCAGAGCCTCCAAGTCCCACCACTGGACGATGTGGGACTAAACACCGGATGGGGTAAATGGATCTCCTCCAGCATCCATTTACCCTGCTACAACTCATGATGCATATAACTAATGCTCCAACACTCCCCCTCAAGCTGGAGCATGCAGTGCTTTGCTTGGACAAACATAAAGAAACTCAACTCAATGCTACAGGACACTACGGACAATATCAACCCAACGCACACATTGCTGCAGTCGAGGACGTTGCTTCTAATGCCGTGCAGGTGAGGAGGACGAACGGGCCGGAGTGTGAGCCAACTGAAGACTCAGAATTTGACCATCGAGTCTGAAACTGCACCTGAAGTCTCCTCGTCGGAGAACTGGGTCTCTCCCATCTGGCTCAGAGAATGGTAAACTGCTCTGGTGTACCTATGATACCACATGAAAACCCTTGCCCTCAAGGGAATGGTCCTCTGCTCTGGAGTCCCTATGGCTCACATGAAAACTCTGGCCTGACAATAAGAAGAATGATGGGGACCGCGAAACAAATGATGGCAACTTATGCTCATCTGAAAATGACCGCAATCATATGCGTGTCTGAAACTAGAGACTCGGAGATGTCTGATGTCGAGTCTGAAACTGGATCTGAACCGTAGAGTCTGGAATCTGAATGGCTTGTAATTTGAAGTCTGGAGAATCTAGAAAAACTGACAAACTGGCATGTGACTCTACACATATACTCCCCCTTTCTCCCATACTTTGTCGGAAAACATTAACATCGACAAAGTTGGGAGAAGACAACATAATGATGGGTAAAGAAAACATCAAATAGCTGACTTCATCATTTTTTTGACTTTTCAAACATCATCATTTTTTAATTGAATTTTTTTATGAGCCGTTTCATTTTTTTCTCGGCTTTTGCATCTTTTTTTTCAAAATTTGCATACGAATTTTTCATTTTTTTGTACGCGCCTCTTTTCATTTCATTTTTTTCGTAACTTGCGCCCCTCCTTTTTTTAAAATATACAGCCTATTGGGCTTTACATAACTGCATTTTTTTCGGGCTTTCAAGCAAATAGCCCCCTCCCCATTTTTTTTACCACGGTCCTCGTCTGGGCTCACCCACAAATAACCTTCTCCCTTTTTTTTAAATAAACTAGGGTTCCCAATCTTGGGACCCGTCGTTCTCAATGTCGCCGCCCGTGATGGGGGGGGTCATGTCTGCGCGCTTGGATGATGGAGTGCGGCACCGCCTGGGAGGCCTGATTGCTCGTGGGAAGGAGGGTCGCCGCCTGGAGGTCGCCACGCCCCGCAGAGGCCTTCTGAACGTGCCACGCGTCGCCAGCGCGAGGAGGATGCGCCGTCGGGGCTTTCGCGCGCCAGCGCGAGTGTGCGCCTTGTGGCCCTGCGCCGCCTGCTGGGAAGGAGAGCAGCACCGAGGAGATGAAAGCGCCGTCTGGAGTCGAGATATACGGCGTCGGGGATCTGCTGCGGGATGTATACAGCGACTGGAGAAGTCCAAGGCTTCGCCTGAGCCGCCGATGGTGCTCGATGAGCGCTGCCTGCGCAGCTTCTGTGGATTGGGGGCGCTGCCACGCAGGGGCTTGGGCCTGGGAGCCTGGAACAACATGGAGATGGAACAACCATCGTATGGGCTGCGCCTAGGAAGGGTACACCTCCTACAATCTGGAGGATGGTGATGTTCACAGGGGTGGGGGATCGCCTCTTGCGCCTGCGATCTGGAACAACCAGGAAGCTGTCGGAGGGGAGACTACGAGGGGCGGCGCTGCCGTAGGGTGAGGCGATGGGATTGGAGCATGCGGAATGCCAAGGCCTCCGTCTGGAGGCTCTGTGCGCGAAGAGCGGCGCTGGGATGCATGCTACCGTCAATGGAGTTTCAGAACAATCTAGGGTTCAGAAACCGTAGAACATGTACAATCTTCAAAAAATGAATGGGATCTTCAGCCATAATCTTTCAAAAAACGGATCTCCGAACATGTGCCGACGAATCATGCCCTAGCGTTGATAAAAAACAAAACTCCATGAATTAGGGTTTCAATAGAAACCCTAGATCTTACAGGAACTCAAAAAAACAATCGAATCTCGAACAAGAATAATAAAACATGATTCCTCGAGAATCGAACCCGCTCTGATACAATGTTAGAAAATCGGAAGCGGAAGCGTAAACATGGAAAAGATAAAGAACAATAAGAAAAGAATAGCGGGATTTTACGTGGAACCCTACTCCGTGAGGAGGGGGATGAAACCATGGGAGATTCCCTCAAAGGGGCGTGTTTCTTATTGCTTTTTCTCAATGAATACAGGAGGTCTGGGACTCCTTATATAGCCTCTCCAGAGCCTCCAAGTCCCACCACTGGACGATGTGGGACTAAACACTGGATGGGGTAAATGAATCTCCTCCGGCATTCATTTACCCTGCTACAACTCATGACGCATATAACTAATGCTCCAACAGAGGTGGTGGCAGGTAGGGTTAGGGTTTGGTATACGGGAACTCCGGTCTAGGACCGTCGCTCCGATACAATGTAGAAGGAAAAGAATTGATTGCATTAATGAGAGGCCCTTATGTTCTCTTATATAGGAGAGCAACCTATTGGGTAAATTACATGAAGAAGACAAAATAAATAGACAATATCTCAACATAAGAGCAAAGCCTTTCTCTCTGTATACACACACAGACATACATTTTACATATACATACAAGACTCCCTCTTTCTATACGCACTCATCTATGTGCTTACACTAACATGTATGTATATATATATAAATTTCTCTTGCCTTCTACATTTACATATACATGCATGCAGTGTTCACGAAATCGACCTATGTGGCTGCATATGCGGTCACATATATGTGTGCGACACCTTTAGCGCACCACTTTCATGAAGCCCTCAATTATGCACCCGTGGCGCTTATGCAGACCGCATATGCGGACTATGCGGCCGCATATACCCTTTGTGCGCCCATTTTCGGTTAAATGGGATTTTTTATATGTGAAATTTGTATTGTGATTTTTTATGTATGATTTTTTTATATGTGATTTTTTAAGCCACATGTATATGAAATGTGTGTTATAGTATGATCTGTGCCACATTTTTTTATTTGAGCCACATTTTTTATTGTATGATTTGTGCCACTTATCAGAATTCGATTATGTGACATAATTTGGATAATGTTGCACCCTTATTTTACCCTTATTCCTTGCTTTTGCATGTATGCCAACCAAACATTCCATGGCCATTTAAATCCATCGTCGAAGTAGTTGTACTGCGAGATTGGAGTAAACGCGTGAGGAAGAAAAAGAATAGTGTGTCAATAATTTAACAAACTAATTTAGTGAACTAATAGTTATTTTGAATGCAATATATTGGTATCGGTACTTTTGGAGAATCAATAATAAATATAACGATAAAGATAAATGACATTATAATTCAACAATAGAGGCATTTATAAAAATATATATTCACATATATTGGTATACAAGTTGCAACAAAAATCAGTCTACTTAATTTAAAGCACATCATATCACCGTATCATGAATTTTAGTAGACATACATAGTTACAAGCCTCACCTCCACATATTGGAGTTAACCAGTTAGAATATTGTAGCGTGAACATTTATGTTTTCTTATGCTATTTTAATTAGTACATTACTAATGTTATTTGTGTTAAATTCCAGTTTTCTTTCAGATACTTGCATATTTTGGTGATTATTGTCAATTATTATGTGTGCTAACTTTTCTATTAAAGTATTGATATTTGCTTGATAGAGATTATTTTGAGCTCTATATGAAAGTCATTTTTCTTAGACCTTCTATTAGACCACAATTATACATAAATTTAGTTCAGTTGTATTCACTTTTGTATATATTTATTTATTTTTAAATAAAAAATTAGGAAACCATGTAAAACCGCATATACCCCGCATACTGCCACTGCATACCGCTTAATCTCTATTCAGTGACCAGTCCGAATGCATACGCATACCGCTTTCCCGAACCTTGCATGCATGTATGTGTATACACTAACACGTATATATGTACACAAATATATTAATTTAGCTTGCTTTCTACACATGCATACATATATCTATGTATGTTTTAATTTATAAAAAATAGTTATTATTTATCAAGGCCTTGGTGCAGCCTAACATATCAGCATGGGCCAATTGGCGTTGGCCCACCAAAGTCAACAACACCCTAGGACCAACACGTGTGAGCACTTGTGATCCAACAACGTCGGATCCAAGAGGCTACTCGAATTTGCTATGCTGTGGGTCCCCACATCCCTCTCAAATGTTGCAAGGACCAAATGCTCATTTAATTTTTCAATTAAATGTCAGGCACCTTCCCTTATATGGAGCTTCAACAGCTCTAAACTCAACAAAGTGGGACAAAGCGTCCCACACCCCATGATTCTTACATGGCAGCACCACACTGAAGCTCCAATTTAACCCCTGCTTTCTTCATATTTAGAGATAATTAGGAGCTCAATCGAAAGCATTATCGTAGAGTCTTAGTTTGAGGTGGTCAATGGAATAAAAGAGAGTCGATTGAACTCTCAAATCATCTCCAAAAGTCAAAAAATCATAATCGCCACATTTGTAATGAATGATGGGGGAATAAATCGGACCATTGAGTGAAGAACCATTCCCCAACGGGTCCGCACTAGACCATGTAAGGAATTGGGATGTTGGATCTTCATTCAATGGCATGTATCAAGCTACTTAAAACCAAAGCAACATATCAATTCGAAGATGCTTTCCAGCATCATGCCACTCTGTGGTGATCTCCGAGGCTATGACAAAGCTGCATGCCACTACATGGCTTAATCTCTGCTCATGTGTGCCAAAGATCGACGCTATCTCGAGCTCATTGGACCTGAATATTATTATCAAGTTCAAAGATTCCAAAGGTGTTAAACACTCCACCAGAAAGTTGTTGGATTTTGATCCAACGATAGAGCTTCTGATTTTATCCCCCATCATTGGATCAAACCCAATGGCAGGAGCTGGTCGAGGCACTGTGTATTTTCCACTTCAGCACCTACTCTCTGTTAAGCATGAACGGATATTTTTCTCTGAAATATCCGTAGTGAACTAGAGCTCCAGCTGGAATGAGGTAAGCCTTATAAAAAGACCTGACACTCTACATCTTCGCACGGGTCTGGATGAGAATCTATCGTTCATTCCAATGGGACCTGAATTGCACTTTCTTCCTTGATTTCTCTATTTTCTGTTCTTCCTTCGCTTTGATAAACTTTTGTTATTAGGCCTTTCTCATCATTCGGCATCCATTTTATCAGCATTTGTGTTCTCACATTTGTCGATTCCATCCATAGTTTTTTAATTCCAATTCCCATCAATGTCTGAGTTGAATGCTTTGTTTCAATGCTTGATTTCACTGCAATTTTCTCATCAGAGATAGCAGTAGTTCTGTGCATTACTGTTTCACTCGCATCCATTTGTTATAGCAAGTCAGTTTAGTTCCATTTTTTAGTTTAAATTTTACTATTGCATTTGCAAGTCATTCAATTTCTACACCTTATTTATTTTCTTATGATTAATCTGATTCGGTTTTTATTGATGTGGTCTGCATTGTTTCAAGGGGTACACTTTTTTTTTGAGTAGGAAAAAGGGGGAGCCCTCCCAAGTCGGGAGTCACCACACCATAATATTCATTAAAAAACGAAAGGGTACATCAGTTAGAAATCCAGAAACTGTACACAGCATTACAGTGAGCAATGACGTTTTCCCAATAGAAGCGTTGCCCCTTGAAGATACAGTCACTCCTGCCCAGCCAGATAGCCCATAACGCGGCGAAGGGCTTGGAAACATCCCCGGAGGAACCAAGCCCCACCGATCGGATGGATCCCCAAAAAGGACCTAGCCCGGAAGACTGGACCCATGAGAGCCCCAAGGCCTCCCAAACCTGCGCCGACGTTCTGCAGCCGAAAAAAATGTGATCCACATCCTCCATCTCCTCCATGAATCAGTTAAAATTCATAATCCCGATACAATCCGTTGTCACTGGATTGGATTGGTGTGAATTGATCACCCTAATGGATCGGATTGATTTTTTTACAAATCCGCTCATTTGTGGATTGGATGGGATTATTGTCAAAATGTGATCTGATCCCAACCGATTCGTTAACCTATTAATACAGAAATAAATAATATATAACAATTCATCTATTGTCATTAAAGCATATTATATATTTGATTTTATTTGAAAGCTCTCTCTTATGTGTAACGTTGAAGCAACCCTTTTTATACTTTAAAATACCCATTCAAACTCAAGTCTTATCCCGCCCCACTTGCTGGAATTTGATAAGAAATAAAACTAAAAGTCTAAACCTAAACCTAAACCTCCCTTCCGAAAGAAACATCCACCCGTACAAAACAAAGACCTTCCTACATCGGTCCCTCCTCCACCCGCAGACGGCAAGCCACACCCTTGTCCATCAGTCGCCGCCCTCTCCCTCCAGTGAGTGCTAACTTACCCTCCCAGCCCTCCCTCCCGCAGCACGCAGGTCCTTTGTTCCTAGACTTCCCTCTTGTTGTCCACCGACATAGATTATCCCTCTCCAACCGACGAGCGCTTGCCCTCCCAAGTTCCTCCCTCGCAGCCCTCCCTCACATCGTTCACAAGCAAGTCCCTCCTACCTAGGGGTGGACACGGATTGGATAAAATCCGTAGTTCGATCCAATCCGATGCTCTTCGATTGGTTTGGTTTTATCATTCTAATGGATCGGATTGAATTTTTGAAATCCGCTAAAGTATGTATTGGATTGGATCTTTACCAAAATCCGATCCGATTCAATCTGTTAATTCGTTAACACGTACGCACATGTAGATACATACATAAATAAATATATGCATACATACAAACTTGCACACACACAAATCACAACAACAACAAAGTCTTTTCCCACATTAAGTATGGTGGGCTACATGGATTCTTTGCCTCCATTCAGATCTATCTTGGGTTATTCTCGAACTTAGATCCAAAAAACTAAGATCCCTTCATATAGTTCATTCCAACACTTATTGGGCCTTCCTCGTCCTCTCCTAACTAACTCAACATCCCAAACGTGCATACACACATAAATATGTTGAGATATTATTTATCTTTTATATTGTTTATGCAATTTCTTTTCTTCTTGTCTTCTTGTAAATTGCCCAATCGGTTTCACTCCTATAAAAGAGAACCCTAGGGCCTCTCTATAATGTAATTCATTCTTTCATCCCCACATGGTATCAAAGCGACAATCCTAGACCGGAGCCCTAACCTAATCCCCTTCCCCACAGCCAACCCTAGCCTCCGCGCAGTATCACTGCTGGCCTCCATGCGGTATGGCCGCCACCCTCTATCCTCCGTGCGCCATCGCTGCCCTCCACTGCTCTCTAACAGTGCCGCCGCAGCACAACGGTGCTCCAGCACCTAGTGCCACTCCAAGGTGGCAGACGATGTCGCCAACTGCGCCTAGCGTCGCTCCAGCACCACCTCCTGTCGTCACAAGTGTGCTGTTGCAGTTCCAATGGCAGCCAACACCGCCGCCAGGGGTTTGCGTCGCCATAATATCGTCTCTGATTCTTTCCAGATAGCTGCGATGAGTCGAGGGCATCGCTAGTCCCTCCTCTGACTTCGTACGATGCCTAGTAGTCTGATTTGACCCTAAAATGTCCGATTTTGACCGGAAACTGTGATTTCAGACATATAAATCATGTTTTCCAACCCTGCGCGCACCGACGATTGATGAGGATAGTTGTATGAGTATACGCGTACAACCAATCCTCTATATAATCGTGTAAACTCGCTCAAATCGGTTTACTTCCCAATCGAGTTCCGTTTTCGGCCATTCTTCCATCATGATCAAGGGTGATATTTTGTCTTCGTCCGGTGCCTTCAAGGGCCCGACTCCCATCGTAAAGATGGACGGTACTAACTATGAGTTGTGGTCCATGCAATTTCTCACCCTCATGTAGTGCAATAACAAGGAGCACATCATGACAAAGCCAGAGCCGACGGATAAGACTGGGACCATTGCTTCTTGAAAGCAAGATGATGTGCATGCACGTATTTGGCTCTCC
Organism: Ottelia alismoides; assembly: GCA_037367405.1. NCBI lineage: Eukaryota > Viridiplantae > Streptophyta > Magnoliopsida > Alismatales > Hydrocharitaceae > Ottelia > Ottelia alismoides. The sequence continues at coordinate 63,027 of JAZKJV010003122.1, forward strand.
AGGACCCTCACCACGAAGATAGCCAATGATATTGTGAATCAGCAGCCCGCTGCCAAGGCGGTGTGTGACATTTTGGCATCCACCTATGCCCAAGTGAAGAATGAGGCTAAGATTCTTCAGCTTCAGTTCGACATTTACAAGGCCAAGCAGAATGGTCATCCTCTACACGTGTTTTACTCCTTGCTCCGTGGCATGTTCGAGAAGCCTCACAGCTTCATGCCTATTACGACATCTACAGAGCAGCAGATGACATATATGAACTCCACGATGGTTGGAGTTTTCTTAGCAGTGATCGATCCAGAGTATGATGCAGCACATGCACAACTCCTCAACGAAGCAACAATACCTCCCATGGAGGAGGCCTATAGCCATCCTTGCAGGCTTCTTATTTCTCTTATTGCCACACCACAACCCTCCTCAGCGATGGCCGCTTTTCGCGGCAAAGGAGGGTCTACCTAGTTCAGAGGGTGTACCCCCCATGGCAGAGGCGGTGGACGCCAGTGCGGTCCTTGCACCTACTACCGTCAACCATGACACTCAGAGGATACATGCTACTAGAAGCATGGATACCCTGCATCTGCTCGTGTAGTAGAACATATTGAGCTTTCAGAGACTCCAACTTCCCAGGTCGATCCACACCTGGATGATATTGTCTCTCGCATATGAGAGATCATGAATCATGTTGCAAGCACCGCCACCACACTACCACAGCCAGAGCCTCTTCGAGCTCCTCAAGTGTCTCTTACACTTTTACTAGTAGTATTAGTGCATACATGATAGAGTGGATCATGGACTTCAGTGCATCTCACTATCTGTGTGGAGACAGAGCCCAATTGAGGTTGTACAAGAATATACCTCCCGGTAGATGGGTTGTTGTCGCTAATGGGGTCCACTTACCCATTACAGGATATGAGGAGGTGCAGTTGATGCCATCCATGCGCCTTCAGAATGTTTTATATGACCCTGATTTTCAGATGAACTTACTTTCTATCAGTCACATTACTAAGGATATGCACTATCATGCCATTTTTGACCCTCCGTCTCGTGTTTCAGGACATACTCACGAGCAGGTTGCTTGGATGTGGTCTTGAGCAGTGGGGGCTCTATAGACAGGTCCACCCTCCTCATGCTAGTGTCTCCATTATTCCTACTAGACCAATCTCACCATATCTGTGACACCTTCATTTTGACCACCTTCCTCTGTAGAAGATGTGTCATGTCCTCCCACAGATTTCCACGTGATCTTCTTTTTAGTACGAGGCATGTCATCTTGGAAAGCACCACCATTCCTCCTTTCCATCTTGTCCGAGTCGGAGCAGTTCTCAATTGTTTGAGCTTCTCCATTTAGATATTTGGGGTCTGAGTCGTATCCCTGATCACCAGGGACACCGTTTTTATCTGATCGATGTCGATTTTTCTAGACTTTTTTGGGTATTCTTATTGAAAAATAAGTCTGATGCTTGGTCTATTTTAAAATCTTTCATTAATGAGAACAAGAGTATTTTTTCTGCCAATGTCAAATATCTACATTCTGATAATGCCTTGGCGTTCTGCACCTTACAGCTTTCTGAGTTTCTTATATCCCTAGGCATTGTTCATCATACCTCATATGCTTATGCATCCCAGCAAAACAGTATTGTCAAGTGCAAACACTGTCACTTACTTGATGTGACTAGAACCTTGTTGATATGAAGTCATGCTCTTCACGCTTACTGGGGTGATGTGCTCCGCACTGCTTGCTACCTAATGAACCGAATGCCCTCTTCTGTGTTGGGAGAGAAGATCCCTTTCTCGATTGTGATTCTTGAGAAGGATATATTCTCCCTTACACCTCGTGTCTTTTGCTCGGTTGCTTTTGTTCATGATTTCTCTTCAGATTATGACAAGCTCTCTCCCAGAGCTGTCAAGTACTTTTTTGTGGGCTACTCTCGTACCCAGAAGGGGTACCATAGCTTTGATCTGCTTCGATGGAAATACTCTATTAGTGCTGACATTACTTTCTTTGAGTTTGTCATGTATTTTTCTCCTACAGGTAACAAACTAGCCACATCAGACTCTGACGCAGAGATCTGCATGCCTCCACCTCCTACTGTCATACCACCACCTATACCTACTCTTGCTCTATCACCACCATCTCCTCCACCACCAGGCATTCAGACTTCCCCCATAATCGCATCACCCACTTCGTCATAAAAGCCATATTCATATCCTCCACCTGTAGCACACCCAAATCGCTCATCTTCCTAGATGTAGTCACCTTGGCCTGTCCACCAAGTGAAATCCTTTTTTAACCTGCCGACCATCAGACCAGAAAAATCGTCTCATCAATATCTCGATCTCAATCTTAGTACACCCCAGCAGGCAACAACCTTGTAGAGAAAAAGAAAATTGGAATTGCAGAAAGAACATGCTTCAAGAGAACCAACTTCCCTCCCTTAGAGAGCATCGATGCCTTCCAGCCTGCCAGCCTCCCCTCAATCTCTCCATCAAAACCATTCAATCTTTCAAATTCTATTTCCCCACCACTAGAGGGAGCCCCAAATACGTCACCAATAAGGTAGCGGAAGGGCACCCTAACACTGCCTCCACATCCCGCAGCTCCTGCTTCGAGAGCCCAAATGACACCACCGTCGATTTGTCCCTATTGACCTGGAGACTAGATACCTCCTTGAAAATGTCCATGATACGTGATGCCCTTCTCCACCTTCGCCCCACGAAATAGAACATCGTTGGTCGCATGTTGCAAGAGTGGGATGGAGATCTCATCTTCCATGTATCCAAAGCACCATTCCCCACTCGTCGCCAACCTCATCAGAATAGCTAACGCATCCACCACTGTCACAAAGAGAAGCAGTGCCAACGAACAGCCCTGTCGGATTCCCCTCTGAGGATGGAAAAAGCCCCCCTCTGATCTACCATTAACAAGCACAACATGGGATGCAATAGTAACACGCCGCTTGTTTCACATAATTCATAACTCAAGGAATCATTTCTTCTGCAAAGAAGCCCACAAGAACCTCCAATCAATGCAGTCGTAAGCTTTAGAAAATTCCACCTTCCAAAGCACACCTTTGGCCTTACTTCTCTTCAAATCCGTCACCATTTTCGAAGCCATCACCAACCCATCCACCATGGCACTCCCAAGTACAAATGTTGTCTGCTCAGGTGAAATGATCTGGTGCAGCACTTCCCTCAACCGATTAGCTAGAATCTTCGAAATAATAAGATACAAAGCATTAAACAGCGCAATAGGCATGTAATATTCCACCTTGGTCAATCTGAGTAGGATTATTTTCACGCGGCAACTGTTAGGGCCAAATTCGCCAGAGGGCGAGGGGAGAGAGAGGGTTATCTTTCGTGAGCGAGCACTCCTGACGATCTGATGTTTCAAATGTGATTTGGTGGGGATGAAGGTTAAGGAGAAAACCTTAAGGGTATCACGGAAGTCTGAAGATTGCATCATATGGAATCGGGAGCGACTAGTCGTACTAGTTGCTCGGGCATCGGAATTTAAAATTTTTAAAGCGATGAAACCACATGATCCGAGAACACTTCTAAAATTGTTTCATTCAAACCACAAAGTAGATATAGGAAATACCTTTCGAAACATGGTTGCGATCAAATCCTTTAAAGGAAGAGGCCACTTGTCTCAAGTCCGACCCGACAGATGCTTGCGAGCGCGTTGATGAGGCGCATCCTTCTTGCAATCCAATATGTAGATCCAATCAATGGATCTCATGATTTCGTCAAACGAAATTCGAGGTCTTCTTTGCGTACTAGAGCACTAAGAAAGACAAAGATCCACGAGCGGTTGTAGCAGCGACACGACAATGTAGCGACGATGACGATTCTCTCTAGATCAAAAGTAGACGGCTACTATAGAGAGAGAGAGGGGCATGTATGATGATGAGAGAGAGCTTGTGAATTCTTTGATGTGAAAGAAGAGCTAGGGTTGCCTCTTCTTTTATAATATATAGGGAGTCAATAGATCTCAATTCATGGACAACACAAATCCAATGGTTGAGATTGATTTGTTTTTCTTTCAATGGCCATGATTTTGTTGTAAAATACAACAACTAATTAAATTTAATTAAATATATTGAATAATCATCAATGTAAATTAATTCAATCAAATCAATAGGCATTAAAGGATTACGAAAGGAGGCAAGCTCCTTCCTTTTGAGGGGAGTGAACGGCTACCTTGAATTAGGACTAGGGTGGTCACCCACCCTCTCTTTATGGAAGGAGTGCCTCTTTTTCCAATAATGTGAGATTGTGTATTTATTTACAACTTTTATTATAAATTCCCATAAAAAAACTTTTATTGTAAATTATTTCACAAAAATAATTTCAACTTATTTTGTGACAATTTCAAGCATGCCAATGGAAATTGTGAATCATATTTACAATACCAAAATAAAATGTAAATTACATTTTCAATTTATTGGCCAATGTGAATCCAATTCACATCAACATTTAAATTGTAAATACTATTTACAAATAGCTCTCTCTAATATATTATAAATCACATTTATTGTTGGAAAAAGTGAGTAATCTATTATTCCAAGGAACCCTAAGCTCTCTTATATAGAGAGAGGCCTCATGGGTAAAGTACATAAGAGTCCAGGAAATAAACAGAAATTAAGAAACGGTACATAACATAATAACATAAGTCTCTACACTCCCCCTCAAGGTGGAGCATAGATGTCTATCATGCTCAGCTTGGAAGAACATCTCTAGAAGGGTCCTCTGAGCAACGACTTGGTGAATATGTCAGTAGTCTGATCCCCTGAGCTGACGTGAGATGTAGATCTCTGGATCATGTCTCTCGTGTAGTGACAGTCCACTTCGATATGTGTTGTTCTTTCATGGAATGCTGGATTGTTGGCATGGAAGGACATATCGATATGTATCGATATCGGTACCATGTCGATACCGATATATCGCCGATATATCGGCGATATATCAAACGCCATATCGCCGACATCGGACCGAGATTGTGCATTTTTGGCATGTCGATACCCGATATCGATCATATCGGCGATATATCGGTGACCTGTCGATACCGATATATCGCTGATATATCGCGATATGGCCGTCTATTTGTTGGCAATAAACAATGTTGCCTGATTGTCACACTGAAGCTGCATGGGTAAAGGTACAGTTATATGTAGATCTTCTAGCACAACTCGAACCCACATCATCTCCGTGCTTGCTTGCGCCATGGCCCTATATTCAGATTCAGCACTGGACCTTGCCACAACAATTTGTTTCTTGCTTTTCCAAGAAACCAGAGAGCTCACAACAAAAATGGTGAATCCTGAAGTAGACTTTTGATCCTTAGGGCACCATGCATAATCTGCGTCTGCACTTGCTGAAATAGATAAATCTGTGTCATTACGAAATAGCAACCCTGAGCGTGGAGAAGACTTTAGATACCTCAGTATCATGTATATGGCATCCATATGAACTAGTCTTGGTTGCTCCATAAATTGACTCACCCGGCTTACTGCAAAAGAAATATCGGGTCGAGTTATGGTGATATAAAGGAGCTTACCCACCATCTCTCTATATCTCCTCTTGTCTACTTCAGCAGTGTCATCGTCATACAGCTTCATGCTTGGATCCATAGGAGTACTCGATGGTCTACATCCAACCATACATGTTTCAATCAAAAAATATGTAATGTACTTCCTTTGGGTCATCACTAGACCCTGTGCATTCCTGGCAAATTCCAACCCCAAAAAGTATCTTAGGGTACCAAGATCCTTCGTGACAAACTGACGGTCCATGAATGCTTTTGCCCTCTCTATTCCTTGTGTATCATCTCCTGTAACCAGAATATCATCAACATAGACCATGATGACAAATGTACAAATAGAAGATTTCTGAATGAACAACGAGTGATCTGCATTTGATCATTTGAACCCCTATCGTTCAATCAGGTGGGAAAGCTTCTGAAACCACGCCCTTGGGCTCTGCTTAAGGCCATAAATCGCCTTGTGAAGTCTACACACCATATGCTTCTCCCCCTCAGCAGTGAACACTGGTGGTTGCTGCATGTAGACTTCCTCCTGCAAATCTCCATACAAGAAGGCATTCTTGACATCAAGTTGAGATATAGTCCAGTCACGTACCACAGCAACTGATAAAAGAATGCGAAGAGTAGAGTGACGAGCCACTGGAGAAAATGTATCCATATAGTCCACGCCATAGGTTTGTGTGAAACCTCTCGCGACCAGTCGTGCCTTGTATCGATCTAGACTGCCATCGACATGGTATTTAACTGTGAATACCCACTTGCATCTAATAATGGACGCGTCAGGGGGAGCATTAACCAAGCTCTATGTGCCACGAGACTGTAAAGTACGCATCTCTTCTTCCATAGCCAGTCGCCAGCAATCGATCTTCATAGCTTCTTGATAGGTCTGTGGTATGTCCACGGAAGACAAAGCCGCAGCAAATCTCTGAAAGTCACCTGTGAGGCGATGAAAAGAACACCTGGGAAGCAAAAGGATAAGACACGCAAGTCCGTTTCTGGTTCCGAATAGCAATGGGAATATCAAGGTCGTCGTCCACTGTACTGGATGGTGTAGTCTCCTCCTGCAATGAAGAATCCTGCACATGTACCATATCTAACCCGTCAGTAGTGAGCCATCTGAACATACCTGAGGCGTGATGGATGCCTGACGTGTAGCCTGAGCAGGACCTGACCGACGCGTATAGAATTTTGGTAAAGGTGGAATAGGAGGTTGTAGAGGTGGCAGTGGTAGAGGTGGCGGTGGTGGTGGTGGCGTAGCAACTGGAGCTGGAATGGACTCAGGTGAACTCAAGCTAGGAGGAGGAGGAACATAGACATCATCGTTGGTAGTGGACGAGACCAGCCTGTCACTTACAGGGGAAAAGTACATAACGGACTCAAAAAATGTGACTTCAGCATTGACAAAATATTTCTTGTTTATGGGGTCATAACAGCGATAGCCCTTCTGAGTCCGAGAGTAACCTACAAAGACACACTTGACAGCTCTAGGAGAAAGTTTGTCAAGTCCAGGAGATGGGAGATGAACAAACGCAACAGTACCAAAGACACGAGGAGTAAGTGAGAATAATTCCTTATCAGGGAAAATGATAAAAAGAGGAATTTTTTCACCAAGGACAAATGATGGCATACGATTGACCAGGTAGCAGGCTGTAAGGACAGCATCCCCCCAGAAAGTGATAGGAGCACAACTCTGAATAAGGAGGGTTCAAGTGATGTCAAGAAGGTGACGATGATTTCTTTCTGCCACGCCATTCTGTTGAGATGTGTAAGCACAGGTGGTTTGGTGAATAATACCCTTATACGAGAGAAACTGAGAGAGAGACCAGGTGCAGAATTCCAATGCATTATCTGTACGAACATATTTAACAGTAGAAGAAAAAATATTCTGCACTTCATTAATCAATATTTTAATAACATCCCCTGCTTCAGATTTATTCTTTAAAAGAAAGACCCAAGATACACGAGAAAAGTCATCCACCACAACTAGATAAAACATGTGTCCCTGATGATCAGGTACACGACTCAGGCCCCAAATATCAATGTGAAACAACTCAAACGGGGAGCTACTGCTCCGACTCTGATGACTAGGAAAGATAGATCGATGATGCTTTCCCAACTGACACGCTTCACAGCGAAATGAAGAACTAAGAGAGATCTAAGGCAAGAGATGTCGTATTTTCTGAAGCGGGAGATGGCTGAAGTGAAGATGCTGGATGTACGAAGATACTGGTCCGACGGAATGAGAAGAGACGCCAGCATAAGAGTTTCGGACCAGTCGATAAAGACCATTCTGCTCAGAGCCATAACCAATCACCCTGCCCGTTAGTTTTTCCTGAAAAATAAGAGATGAGGGGTCAAATATAGCACGACAGTGCAAATCCTTCGTAATCTGACTAATAGATAACAAATTCATGGAGAACTCAGGAGCATGTAGAACATTCTGTAGATGCATAGAAGGTGATAAGGAAATCTCCCCCTGTCCAACAAGGGGAGAATGAGTACCATCTGCTATCAGCACTGAGCGGCCATGTGGGATGTCCCTGTAGGACTCAAGTCTCTCTCTATCCTGGCAGAGATGATGGGTGGCGCAAGAATTATAATCTAATCAGATAGATCATGACAAGATGTAAAGGCAGTAGCACTACTTGAGGTACTAGCAGCGGCAGACGAACTGGTAGAAGCTGTAGCAGCAACATCTGAAGGTCCACCTGGAGAATCAGTAGATGATTGTGGCATAATATCACGTAGATGTGCCACAAGCTCTACAAATCGGTTATCTGCAATAGATGCTGACTGGGGCAGTACATGCTCGGCTACACGTGCTGATACTGGAAACCCATGCTTAGAGTAGCATGTATCCTCCGAGTGGCCTGTGCGATGGCAGAACGAACATGGCTGGCGAAAGCGACCTCCTCGTCCACGGGATCCACGTCCACGACCAGAAGAGACTGACCACCTCTCCCATGTGATACTGCCATCGCCGATGGGGGTGGAGTAGACGTGCTGGAAGAAACTGATGAGCGACTGAGCCTCCGGTAAATGTCATCCATAGGAGGAATGACTGCATCAGCCAGTATCTGAGAGCGGGCTACCTCATTGTAACATCCGAAATCCGCCCAAACCCGAACTCGTCCGATTTTGGGTCCAATGAACCCAATAACGTTGTTGGTCAATACTAAACAACCTAAAACGACTAATTGGTAGTGAATCAAAAGTTGTTCGGGTGAAATCGATCAAAAATCGGTCACTTCGTAATGCGCGCCGCGAAAAAGTCGCGACGCAAATTCGGAAACCGCGAAACGAACCGAGGCCATCATGAGATCCGATTCGACGATACAAGACTAACGGAATCGACCGTTCGTCAATCGGAGGTCGTTTGATATTTTTAAATCGTAAAATTTAACCTTAAACAAAATCCGTATCCGAAAATTTCGGGTATTCAAAACTCGACCGAAAGTATATCAATATTATACTCATATTGATCGTCGTTCCGAGACGGTCAAAACGAGGTATTGCACGTCAAAATCCGAGTCCCGAGGTGCACGTACAGCCCATCTTTAGGTATGTTAAATATATATATATAATATAAAAAAAATTTCAAGGAAACAGTAGCAGACGGCTACTGTTAGTGCTTTTTTTTAATAACAGCCACCTAATTCTAAATTCTCCACCTGGATCTCCAAACATTTCCACTTGGCATTGACCCATGAACCTCTCTCTCCCCCTTTTCCCTATAAAATCAACCCAACGCCCAAACTCTTTCTCTCGTTTTTCCCCCTTCCCAAGTTTCCCCAATTTCTCTCCAATTCCAGCCATGAAGAACAGCCTGGAATGATTGTTTTAAACTCCAGATTTCCAGCTCTTTTGCATGAGCCTTTCTCCAATTTTTGGAGAAAACTAAGGTACCCTCCTTCTCCCATTCCTATTGCTGCCAATACATGTGTTTCCTACATTTTTATACCTTTTTCTTGGTTGAATTTGACTATGAACTCTCAAAATCTGCAATATTTTTCTATAGAGATCTTTAAGGTATAAACTATACTCCCATTGTTGCCTACATGAAAAGTTCACACAATTTCTAGGGACTTAGGACCTATTGTTCATCTGAGATGAAACTAAGTTGTGTAATAAAATTTTTATATAAATACTAGAGATTTGATTGGGTATGTATCAATAAATTTGAAGCTGGTCAGTTTTTTTTTCTGTTATTAATCTATGCTGATAACATTGGATTACAATATATGTTAAGATCCCGCTATCAGTAATTAAGGAAATTCTAAATCAAGATGTGGAACCTTCGATGAAATCAAGCATGGATTGAAAGTTTAAGCTACACACTATAATTCAAATATAGGAGAGGTAATTGGATGAATCCTGGACATAATGATGGTAAACCAATACTTTGAAAACCTATATGGACTCCATTTATGAGAACCATTGAATCTCCTTAAGCTGTTGGATAAGTATTGTAGAATTAATTAACGTTGATCTTCAAATTTCAGGCCATACTTGAGTACAGTTGGGTTGGCGAATTAAATTAATCTTATAATGAAGATATCAAACTTGCTTTAATAAATATAGCTTTAGCATGATCACGCACTTGTGATTAGATTGTCGCCACTATTCTGGTAGCTTAGAAACTTGATTATATTCTGTTAAAGATCACTAGAAATTTTAAGATTTTCTAAATATCTTACGGCTAAGATTGAATTCCAGGCAATTAACCTATTATTTTTAAAATTTAAATTTCAAGAAATTTTTTTATAATAGTAATAACTAAGAAAGGTTTGGTGGTGGAAATTAAAAACTATAGGGTATAAATAATATATATATAAATTTTGGTAATAATGTTCTGGCCTTTGATACATTTCCCCAGGTGAATGTTGTCACCTTTAATTTCAATAGCATCTCAATGATAGATCGATTATGATCACTCAAAGACCAATTGTTCAAAAGTCATTTTCTGTAGAACTACTTGTGTTTTAGACAAGGACTCCTTACCCAATAAGTTAGTAATATTCATATATTGAAACTTGGGATAACATTATTATTAATATCACATTCAGTGAAGACATATGTCGATCTTACATTGAGCTTTATATTATGATATCCTCTAAGTCACATAAGGTACCTTCTTGCATCCATTTATCTGTTTAAAATTAATATTTTCCATTACTGGAAATCCAGAATGAAACAAATAAAGATTTCGATGATAACATCTAGGTAGTTTACAAGTCTTAAGAAATATTGTAGATAGGAGTATATCATCTCAGATAACCGCGACTATGGATTGATAATCTTCATAAAATAATTTTCTAGGTGCAATCTCTTAATAATTTACCATTATTAATAAGATCGTTGACCAAATATTTAAAGCTATAAGGTTAACCATATCAGAGAACGAGAATGAATGAAGAATCTGGTAATCGTTGTTGAATCGATAATGACTAATGAATAATATTGCCGGTCTTGATGACTTTTACACTTGACCGTGCGAGGGCGCGGTGACCCTCAACTGGGCGGGAGAATAGGAAGCCCAGTTTGGGCAGCGGCCGCCAAGTGCGCGGGTCTAGGATTCCAGTCTCTTTTCGGTTTTTACGCGAGCTCGCAGTGTTTTACGCCTCGTTGGGATCCAGACTTTAGACCAGTTCCGCTGACCCTGACTTTTAGGATACCCAGGCGGGGGATCCTTGGTTTTCAGTTTTTCGTACGAGCTCGTTCGCCTGTACTAGTCGGGCAGGTTTCTAGAGCGACTTTTCTAGGGAGTCTCTCGCACCCGTCTCAATGGCGTAGTTTGGGAGTAGACCTATCCCTCTATTGGACCGCGCTTCCAATTAGAGGGCGAGACGGAAGAGCCATTTGTAGGCTTCTTCACCGCTTGAGTTTACTTCGCCAACAGACTTGGTGATTCTATATCTAGATCATCCATATCTACATCTACATCATCTGAAGTTATATCTGAAACATTGAAGTTAAGAATTGGAGAAGTTACGATCAAAAGTTGGGATTAGTGGGAAACGACTATTCTCTCTATCTAAGAATTTAAATAAATTAAGAGATCTTTCCAATCTTAACTTTTTCCATTATCACTCACCAACGTGATCTCTGAAGAAAATAATATATGTGCTTACACTCATACACTCATGAATACTCAACTACTATATAAATATGTCACATGTGGGAAATGTTGGGTTCTGGGGAAATCATTAGAAATGCATTACCAACAACTTGAAACCCCTTTTTACTTATGCAAGTAGATGAAAAATGTGCTTGTTCTACCTTTCTACTTGCTCTCTTTTGCACAATATAAATAACTTGTTATTTAATTTTAAACTACAGGTTTGTATTCACGTGTGTGACTCCGTTTCTTTCCTAACATGTTTTGGCAGGCAAAGGGCTTACTGTTTAGTAGCTGTTCATGCTTCCTGGAGATAGAGTATACACTAGATGGTATGATTTACTTTGTCTCAGTTTTTGTTCAGATAGTGATGTAAATGCTTCCCCTTCTTTTCTCCTATGTACTACATTTTGGGATATATTGTGTATACTGACAGACATTGTACATGATGTAAAAATATATGGAAATTAATGAAAAAAATTTTTGGTGCCATTTGTCTCTTCTCCTTGTGGTTATGTGTTGGAAATGAATGTCATATTTGCGCGAAAAATTTTCCCTGTTTTTCTACAACTTCTGCGATCTAATGTGAATGGAATATAGCGAAATGCGTCGTAAACGGGTACCCGGATCCTGAGGGGTTCACATGTTTGGTATCAGAGCAGTGGTACCCCGATACGCATATTCGCAGAATTTCAATTCCGATCGCATTAAGTTCTCGGATAGCGACAGTCTTCTGACTTGTCGTAAGTCCGAGAAGGGAAATATGACATTCGAATTAAATAACCACAAATGTCACCAATTTCATAGATTTTCATAGTATATCCAAAGAAGAGAAAAAGTATTTTCGGGTAGTGCTCGCTCATCTCTATCGACTACATTAGGAGGAGCACTCGCCGGACGTAGCACAGAGTCCGCTCGACCATCTGGGTCGCAGCGAGCAGACACGACCACTCCATCTACTCGACCAGACATTCCGGTGTTACTGATGTCACGAGTGGGGACACTATCGATCACAGTGCCCACAGACTTCTGACGAGCCTCGCCCACAGCCACAATCTTCACAGTCGCAGCCTCAGTCACAACGTTTAGGGAGTTTTCGTGGCAGGAACTCCAACTTTAGGCGACCGCAGCATAGACAAACGCAGAGTATGGCAGGTTCCAGTGCTGCACCAGCCAGGCAGGGGCAGATACATGCAGTTACTGAGTAGCAGGCACGTTCAGCGGCTATTGTGGTGAAAGGTATGGTCTCGGTTTTAGGCCGACCTTTCCACGTTTTATTTGATTCTGGAGCGATACACATTTTCCTTGCTTCGAGGCTACTAGTTTCTTTAGGTAGAGTCGCAGAGACTCTTTCTTCCCCATATCACATCAGAGGGCCAGGTGGCCAGTTGTTTATCATTTCCCTGATAGTCAGGCACTTGCCCGTACTGATTGGCGGTTACGAGATGATCGCAGATTGTCTACTTCTGCAGCTTGATGAGTTCGATTTGATTTTGGGCATGGATTGGTTATCCGCTCATCATGCACTTGTTGATTGCTTTAGGAAGACAGTTTTCTTCAGGATTCCAGATCTACCCGAGTTCACTTTTGAGGGTACTATACATGACTCCACCATGGAGTACATTTCAGTGTTGCGAGCTCAGCGACTTGTTGACCAGGGTTGCGATTCATATCTTGCTTTTGTTCGGGAGGTATCTGGTCAGGAGCCGATGACACAGGACATCCGAGTAGTATCAGAATACCCTGACATATTTCCAGATGAGCTAACAGGGCTACCTCCTGAGAGAGAGATCGAGTTCGAGATCACATTGTTACCAGATACACTGCCGATCTCTATGGCACCATATCGCATGGCACCAGCCGAGTTGAGGGAGCTGAAGGTGCAGTTGCAGGAGTTGCTTGACTTGGGATTCGTGAGGCCGAGCACTTCACCTTGGGGTGCTCCGTTTCTATTTGTCAAGAAGAAGGATGGATCCATGAGACTGTGCATCGATTACAGGCAGCTAAACAAGAGAACGGTGAAGAACCATTATCCTTTGCCGTGCATCGATGATTTATTCGATCAGCTCCAGGGATCTTCGGTTTTCTCGAAGATCGATCTTCGCTCAGGCTACCATCAGCTGAGGATTCGCGAGTCGGACATTCCGAAGACAGCCTTCAGGACTCGCTATGGACACTGCGAGTTTGTGGTGATGCCGTTTGGGCTCACCAATGCACCTGTGGCTTTCATGGATATGATGAACCGTATCTTCCGTCCATACTTGGACAAGTTTGTAGTGGTGTTCATCGATGATGTGCTCATCTATTCACGGAATGAATGTGATCATGCGAATGATCTACGGATTGTCTTAGATACATTGCGGGAGCACAAGCTATATGCCAAGTTGAGCAAGTGTGAGTTCTGTTTATCCCAGGTCTCATTTTTGGGGCACGTCATTTCTGGAGCAGGTATCACGGTTGATCCTGCGAAGATTGATGCAATTATGTCTTGGGAGCAGCCCAAGACAGTTACTCAGATTCGGAGCTTCCTCGGATTAGCAGGTTATTACAGACGCTTCGTCAGCGGATTTTCACGCATCGTCCGTCCATTGACACGATTGACGCAGAAGGGAGTTCCATTCATTTGGGACGATTCATGTGAGCAGGCCTTCCAGACACTGAAGGAGAGGTTGACTACAGCGCCTATTCTTGCTCTTCCTACAGGCACTCAGGACTATGCAGTCTACACAGATGCATCTGGAGAAGGCCTAGGAGAAGTATTGATGCAGAGAGGACAGGTTATTGCTTACGCATCACGGCAGTTGAGACCGCACGAGCGGAACTACCCCACACATGACTTGGAGTTGGCGGCAGTTGTCTGCGCCTTGAAGATCTGGCGTCACTACCTATATGGGGTGAATTTCGAGATCTTTACAGATCACAAGAGTCTGAAGTACATCTTTTATCAGAAGGAGCTGAACATGAGGCAACGCAGATGGCTCGAGCTGCTGGAGGATTATGATTGCACGATCTCTTACCATCCTGGTAAGGGAAACGTGGTGGCTGATGCACTCAGCAGGAGAGCGCATGCTGATGGTACGGTGAACTGACTATATACATGGGATACGCTTGCCGCTTTGACCGATTGGCATCCTCAGGAGAGCGCATCCATTTCTACCGCCGTGCCTCCACGATACAGTAGTCTTTGGGATCGTATTGTAGAGGACCAGAAGACCGATCCATGGATTCATGATAGATACATGCGCGCCGTCAAGAACGAAGTTGATGATTTTGTTGTGGCAGAGTCTAATTTATGGAAGGCAGGACGGGTCGTTGTACCCAATGACGAGCAGCTTCGCAGAGACATTCTCGATGAGGCACACAGTTCACGGTTATCTATCCATCCAGGCAGTACGAAGATGTACCGTGATCTGCGTCGACATTTCTGGTGGGATGGAATGAAGCGCGATGTGGCGCTACATGTTAGCAGATGCATGACCTGTCAGATGGTCAAGGCTGAGCACAGGAGACCACCAGGATTACTGCAGTCTCTCCCCATTCCCGAATGGAAGTGGGAGAGCATTTCTATGGATTTTGTCACAGGTCTGCCGAAGACACCAGGAGGCCATGATTCCATTTGGGTTGTTGTTGATAGGTTGACCAAGTCAGCCCATTTCATACCTATCAACACGACTTACACTCCGTCCAGATTGGCCAAGCTCTATGTGCAGAACATCATCAGATTGTACGATATACCACGAGAAGTGGTGTCTGACAGGGATTCAAGATTTACATCTCATTATTGGCATCAGTTCATGTCAGCACTACAAACAGAGCTGAAGATGAGTTCTGCATACCATCCGCAGACAGACGGGCAGAGTGAGCGCACCATTCAGACGCTTGAGGATCTGCTTCGCGCTTGCACTTTGGAGTGGAAAAGGTCCTGGAAGGACCACTTGCCTTTGGTGGAATTCACGTATAACAACAGCTATCACTCCAGTATTGGTATGGCACCATTCAAAGCCCTATACGGGCGGCGATGCCTCACACCTCTCAGTTGGCGTGAGGTAGGTGATCATGCTTTATACTCCGTAGATCTCTTGGAGGAGACCGCGAGAGCTGTTGATCTTGTGAGATGGAGGCTTCTGACGGCACAGAGCCGCCAGAAGAGTTATGCAGACCGTCGGAGGAGAGACTTAGAGTTTCAGGTAATCTAATTATTTCCTCTTCATCCACTCAAGTATGATATATATATGTTCAACTTAATCTCATATTAATTATATTCCTATAAACTATAGGTTGGAGATTGGTTTTTCTCCGTGTATCTTCCATGAAGGGAGTGCAGAGATTTGGTGTTCGTGGCAAGTTGGCGCCGCGATATGTTGGACCGTTCGAGATTCTTGCTCGTGTGGGGAAGGTTGCATACCGAGTAGCCCTTCCTCCACATCTATCGTCTATTCATGATGTCTTCCACATATCCAACCTGAGGAAGTATGTGCACGACCCTCGACATATTATCAGTTACGAGAATCTCGATGTAGAACCGGATCTGACTTATGAGGAGAAGCCAGTCCAGATACTTGACCGCGCTGAGAAGAAGCTTCGCAACAAGGAGATTTCATTGGTCAAGGTTTTGTGGCACCGACACGGCATCAAAGAGGCGACGTGCGAGACCGAAGCCGACATGCGGGCACGATACCCGCAGCTTTTCTGATGTAAGCATCAAAACAAGCTTTTGTAATTAGATACATGATAAATATATGGCTTGTTTTCTCTTTGAGGTTTTTATGGGTTTAAAACCCTTTGAGGTTTTTATAACCATACGAGATTCAACCAAGATACCTATTGACCTTGACTCGAGTCTCGAGGACGAGACTCCCTTTGAGGTTTTTATAATTGTAACATCCGAAATCCGCCCAAACCCGAACTCATCCGATTTTGGGTCCAATGAATCCAATAACGTTGTCGGTCAATACTAAACAACCTAAAACGACCAATTGGTAGTGAATCAAAAGTTGTTCGGGTGAAATCGATCAAAAATCGGTCACTTCGTAATGCGCGCCGCGAAAAAGCCGCGACGGAAATTTGGAAACCGCGAAACGAATCGAGACCATCATGAGATCCGATTCGACGAACCTTAAACAAAATCTGTATCCGAAAATTTCGGGTATTCAAAACTCGACCGAAAGTATATCAATATTATACTCATATTGATCGTCGTTCCGAGACGGTCAAAACGAGGTATTGCACGTCAAAATCCGAGTCCCGAGGTGCACGTACAGTCCATCTTTAGGTATGTTAAAAATATATATATATAATATAAAAAAATTCAAGGAAACGGTAGCAGACGGCTACTGTTAGTGCTTTTTTTTTAATAACAGCCACCTAATTCTAAATTCTCCACCTGGATCTCCAAACATTTCCACTTGGCATTGACCCATGAACCTCTCTCTCCCCCTTTTCCCTATAAAATCAACCCAACGCCCAAACTCTTTTTCTCGTTTTTCCCCTTCCCAAGTTTCCCCAATTTCTCTCCAATTCCAGCCATGAAGAACAGCCTGGAATGATTGTTTTAAACTCCAGATTTCCAGCTCTTTTGCATGAGCCTTTCTCCAATTTTTGGAGAAAACTAAGGTACCCTCCTTCTCCCATTCCTATTGCTGCCAATACATGTGTTTCCTACATTTTTATACCTTTTTCTTGGTTGAATTTGACTATGAACTCTCAAAATCTGCAATATTTTTCTATAGAGATCTTTAAGGTATAAACTATACTCCCATTGTTGCCTACATGAAAAGTTCACACAATTTCTAGGGACTTAGGACCTATTGTTCATCTGAGATGAAACTAAGTTGTGTAATAAAATTTTTATATAAATACTAGAGATTTGATTGGGTATGTATCAATAAATTTGAAGCTGGTCAGTTTTTTTTTTCTGTTATTAATCTATGCTGATAACATTGGATTACAATATATGTTAAGATCCCGCTATCAGTAATTAAGGAAATTCTAAATCAAGATGTGGAACCTTCGATGAAATCATGCATGGATTGAAAGTTTAAGCTACACACTATAATTCAAATATAGGAGAGGTAATTGGATGAATCCTGGACATAATGATGGTAAACCAATACTTTGAAAACCTATATGGACTCCATTTATGAGAACCATTGAATCTCCTTAAGATGTTGGATAAGTATTGTAGAATTAATTAACGTTGATCTTCAAATTTCAGGCCATACTTGAGTACAGTTGGGTTGGCGAATTAAATTAATCTTATAATGAAGATATCAAACTTGCTTTAATAAATATAGCTTTAGCTTGATCACGCACTTGTGATTAGATTGTCGCCACTATTCTGGTAGCTTAGAAACTTGATTATATTCTGTTAAAGATCACTAGAAATTTTAAGATTTTCTAAATATCTTACGGCTAAGATTGAATTCCAGGCAATTAACCTATTATTTTTAAAATTTAAATTTCAAGAAATTTTTTTATAATAGTAATAACTAAGAAAGGTTTGGTGGTGGAAATTAAAAACTATAGGGTATAAATAATATATATATAAATTTTGGTAATAATGTTCTGGCCTTTGATACATTTCCCCAGGTGAATGTTGTCACCTTTAATTTCAATAGCATCTCAATGATAGATCGATTATGATCACTCAAAGACCAATTGATCAAAAGTCATTTTCTGTAGAACTACTTGTGTTTTAGACAAGGACTCCTTACCCAATAAGTTAGTAATATTCATATATTGAAACTTGGGATAACATTATTATTAATATCACATTCAGTGAAGACATATGTCGATCTTACATTGAGCTTTATATTATGATATCCTCTAAGTCACATAAGGTACCTTCTTGCATCCATTTATCTGTTTAAAATTAATATTTTCCATTACTGGAAATCCATAATGAAACAAATAAAGATTTCGATGATAACATCTAGGTAGTTTACAAGCCTTAAGAAATATTGTAGATAGGAGTATATCATCTCAGATAACCGCGACTATGGATTGATAATCTTTATAAAATAATTTTCTAGGTGCAATCTCTTAATAATTTACCATTATTAATAAGATCGTTGACCAAATATTTAAAGCTATAAGGTTAACCATATCAGAGAACGAGAATGAATGAAGAATCTGGTAATCGTTGTTGAATCGATAATGTCTAATGAATAATATTACCGGTCTTGATGACTTTTACACTTGACCGTGCGAGGGTGTGGTGACCCTCAACTGGGCGGAAGAATAGGAAGCCCAGTTTGGGCAGCGGCTGCCAAGTGCGCGGGTCTAGGATTCCAGTCTCTTTTCGATTTTTACGCGAGCTCGCAGTGTTTTACGCCTCGTTGGGATCCAGACTTTAGACCAGTTCCGTTGACCCTGTCTTTTAGGATACCCAGGCGGGGGATCCTTGGTTTTTAGTTTTTCGTACGAGCTCGTTCGCCCGTACTAGTCGGGCAGGTTTCTAGAGCGACTTTTCTAGGGAGTCTCTCTCACCCGTCTCAGTGGCGTAGTTTGGGAGTAGACCTATCCCTCTATTGGACCGCGCTTCCAATTAGAGGGCGAGACGGAAGAGCCATTTGTAGGCTTCTTCACCGCTTGAGTTTACTTCGCCAACAGACTTGGCGATTCTATATCTAGATCATCCATATCTACATCTACATCATCTGAAGTTATATCTGAAACATTGAAGTTAAGAATTGGAGAAGTTACGATCAAAAGTTGGGATTAGTGGGAAACGACTATTCTCTCTATCTAAGAATTTAAATAAATTAAGAGATTTTTCCAATCTTAACTTTTCTAATATCACTCACCAACGTGATCTATGAAGAAAATAATATATGTGCTTACACTCATACACTCATGAATACTCAACTACTATATAAATGTCACATGTGGGAAATGTTGGGTTCTGGAGAAATCATTAGAAATGCATTACCAACAACTTGAAACCCCTTTTTACTTATGCAAGTAGATGAAAAATGTGCTTGTTCTACCTTTCTACTTGGTCTCTTTTGCACAATATAAATAACTTGTTATTTAATTTTAAACTACGGGTTTTATTCACGTGTGTGACTCCGTTTCTTTTCTAACATGTTTTGGCAGGCAAAGGGTCTGTTGTTTTGTAGCTGTTCATGCTTCCTGGAGATAGAGTATACACTAGATGGTATGATTTACTTTGTCTCAGTTTTTGTTCAGATAGTGATGTAAATGCTTCCCCTTCTTTTCTCCTATGTACTACATTTTGGGATATATTGTGTATACTGACAGACATTGTACATGATGTAAAAATATATGGAAATTAATAAAAAGAATTTTTGGTGCCATTTGTCTCTTTTCCTTGTGGTTATGTGTTGGAAATGAATGTCAAATTTGCGCGAAAAATTTTCCCTGTTTTTCTACAACTTCTGCGATCTAATGTGAATGGAATATAGCGAAATGCGTCGTAAACGGGTACCCGGATCCTGAGGGGTTCACACTCATACTCAGGATCGAGCGCTGCAAGTAGTACGCCCACCATGGTAGCATTCCAAAATGTCTTCTGCTGCTCTGGAGTCGCCGTGAGTGGTATGGTACTGTATAATTTCTCGAACATCCCTCTCAGGGACGTGTACAATGAGTGAAGTGGCCGACCATTCTGCTTCATCGTGAATATATCATGCTGGAGCTGTAACATCTTGGTCTTGTTCCGCGCTTGGAAATACGTAGCGGCCAGAATATCCCACACTGCCTTGGCAGTGGGCTGATGGAGGACATCATTGGCAATCTCCATCGACGGTGTGCATGACAGCCAAACCTTGGCATAAGAATCATCAGCCTCCCAAGAGGCATAGATCTCAGTCTTCTCTCCCGGCTCATCCTCGGTAAGTATATACTTCTTACCGTTTGACTTCATGAGACTCATGAACTGCATCGCCAGAGCTCAAAATTTGTCCCGTCCATCTTGACTATTGGCGCAGGACCTTTTGAAGGCGCCTATGGAGGGCATATCGACTTTGTTCTCTGACATATCGCCGTAGATGAAGAACTAGGGATTGTAGACCAGAAACAAGTGTCTACAAAGACTTGATCGGATTTGAGTGCATATGTAGACGTTACGCACTCAAATCCATGGAGATAGAATAACTGACGAAAGAGGGGGTGTCGGCGTGGAAGGAAGGGGAACCCAACGGTGAGGGTCCCCTACCTTGGACTTCAATCGGCGGAATAGAGAGGCATGGCTCGATGACGAGACAAGGAGCCCGGCGGTAAGGAGGGGCTGTGGCGACGAGGCGAGGAGGGTCCGGCGGCAATGCGGGGGCCCTACGGCGAGGAGGAGGGGGCCCGGCGAGGAGGAGGGGCCCAGCGAGGAGGAGGCCCGGCGAGGAGGAGGCCCTACGGCGGCGGTGGCGGAAGGGTGGTGGAGAAGGGGAGAGACTGCGGTGGAAAGAGCCTAGGGTTAGGGTTAGACCATGTGCTCTGATACCATGTTGGAAAAAGTGAGTAATCTATTATTCCAAGGAATCCTAGGCTCTCTTATATAGAGAGAGGCCCCATGGGTAAAGTACATAAGAGGCTAGGAAATAAACAGAAACTAAGAAACGGTACATAATATAATAACATAAATCTCTACATTTATAATATCTATGATTAATATGGATAGTACTATCCACATTATTCATGTCCATGATAATTAAATCATATTTAATTATCTTGTAGCATCCTCATGCATCTGAATAATATGAATCATGTTCATATTATTTATGATAATTAAATCATATTTAATTACCAATTTCTCAATGCTCAGATATACGATACATCAATGGAATTATTCTTGAACTCATTTAAGAATAATGCAATTTCTCCGCGGATACTTGGAAATAAGAATAGAGCAATTATATGTTCCACACATAGTGACTTGGATATCGAGATCATATCTCAACTCTAGATCTCGAGAACTCTCAAGGATATTAATCTTCTCATTACATCTTAATCACATTCATATCAATGTACAACACTTGAGCTAAGACCAGATCTCTCTACTGAGAGGAGTCACTAAAATCCAGACCTGTTTCATCACTCCCTCTAAATGGAAGTGCCATGGTTATAAAATCATTTATGACCACATCACCATCGAGTATTCCTAATACCCGTACATCCTGCATACTGAAAGACCTAGAATAAACATGAAGATTTATATCAATTTTATATTGTCTCCTTTGGAGTTTTATCATTATGTTTCACAATCAGACATTGGGAGTTAGTATCGATCATATGCTTTCCAAAAGCATATATCATACATACAAATTCTTGTCATGCTTCCAAAGTAAGACGACCATGTAAGGAATTTGATTGGTCCCAATATCTCATGAGTAAGCTTTTTGGGTCACAAGTGAACATGTATGATCGCTTTGAGAGATCGTATTACTCATATGCCCTCATATGCACACAAGCTCACCGGTGTATAGAGCTTTATTAAGTCATCAACATATCAGTCTGCCAAATGTACATACTTAGACATATGGAATGCATCCGTCTCCAATCAGAGGATGTGTGCATATACCGTGACAGTATATGGCATAGGTCTCGGTTATCTCAATCTCGTTAAGTCAAACCCTTTGACCTAACTTATCTGACACCCATGAATCTCTATTCTTATGCAAAGGACATGCATCAAGAGGTCAGTCAGATATCAGCCTTTAGAGAAGGATTGCCATCTCCTTCTCAGGCTGGAGATCATCTCTTATTAATCATTTGACGGTGCTTGATCAGTCCTTAATCTAACTCAGATATCATCCAAGCACTAGCCTCTATGATTCAATCATTGAATCAACAGTTGTATGATTATCAAGATGGCCATCGTACATAACTCGATTGTACTAACAAACCTTATAAGTGCATTCATTCATTTAATCTCAGATAAGGAGTGAAATAAACCATAACCTTTATTGATATATCAAAGATTACAATAATATTTATGCAGAAATGGTTTGTCTCGGACTCACATGGCTAACAATCTTCCACTAGCCCTCAGAATCATTCAGGTACAATCATTAAAGCTATGCTCATTAAATGTCGGTCAAAAACCTTCTATGTCAAAGGTTTCGTAAGGGAATCAACAACGTTGTCAGCAGAGGCCACTTGGTAATGATAACGTCACCACACTTTTGTATATCCCGAATGATATGGTATTTTCTTTCCACGTGCTTGCTCTTTTGATGTCATCTGGGTTCCTTCGCCTGACTAATGGCCCTCGTGTTATCGCAGAGTAAAGGGATGAGAATATCAGAGGAAACTATGTTAAGTTCCATGATGAACTTGCGTAACCACACTGCCTCTTTTGCAGCATCCGTTGTGGTAATATATCCGGGTTCTGTTGTTGAATCGGCTGTAGTGTCATGCTTCTTGCTTCTCTAGCTCACAACACCACCGTTCAACAGGAACACAAACTCTAATGTCGACTTTCGATCATCAATATCAGAATGTAAGTCTGAATCTATGTATCCTAAGATTTGAAGATCACCATCTCCATAGACCAAGATATAATCTTGCGTCTGTCTTAGATACTTGAAGATGTTCTTCATTGCATTCCAGTGTTGCTCTCCATAGCAGGATTGGTAATGGCTTACCACTCCCACTGCATGGCAGATATCTAGCCTTGTGGACATCATGGCGTACATTGAGCTTCCAACAGCGGATGCGTAGGAGCATATAGCCATGGCTTTCTTACCCTTAACACTTTGAGAAGCCATCCCTTTAGATAGACGGATACCTTGTCTTGGAAGGAAGCATTTCATGGAATTCTCCATATGGAAACATTCCAAGATCTTCTTAATGTACATATATTGTGACAATCCCAAAATCCACTTCTCTTTGTTTCTGAACAGCTTCAGACCCAAGATATAAGAGCCTTCTTCAAGATCTTTCATCTCGAAGGTATGGGACAACCAAATTTTAACACCGGTCATCATTCCCAATGATAAAGATGACATCTACGTAAAGCACGATGAACACAATGGCACTCTCACTAAGCTTCTTTTACACACATAGTTCATCAGGATTCTGAACAAAATCATAACTCATTATGGTTTCGTCGAATCTGATGTTCCAACTATATAAAGCTTGTTTAAGCCCATAGATGGATTTCTTCAGCTTGCATACTTTGCATTCCTTGGTTATGAAGCTCTGAGGTTGCTCCATATAGATATCCTCCTCGAGGTATCTGTTGACGCATATATATTAGTATCCGTACCTGTTCGTTATTTTATTTTTAGTTGTATGCTTTATGTAATTTACCCATAGGCTACTCTCCTATATAAGAGAGCCTAGGGCTTATGGAATAAAGAAGCCATTCATTTTTCCCAACATGGTATCAGAGCGACGGTCCTAGACCGGAGTTCTCGAAACCCTAACCCTAACCCCACCACACCCGCCGGCCCCCTTCTTCTTCTCCTCCTCGCTACATCGGCGCCACCCGAGCTCGGCGTTGATCCATCGGCGCCGCCTCTCCAGTCGGTGTGCGCCATCGCGTGTGTGCGTTGGTGTGCGCCTTCTCCTTGCGCACCTGCACGCACGCGTGCTGTGCGTTGGTGTGCGCCTCCTCCTTGCGCACCTGCGCGCCTCGCCTCGCCTCCATCGTGCTGCGCGCATCCTTGCGCACCGTGAACCTGTGCGCAATCATCTGCGCATCCTTGCGCATCGTGCTGCAGGCCTAGTGCATCGCCTGTGCGCCCCAGTGCATCGCCCGTGCGCCCCTGCACCAGTGCACTTATCCCCGGCACGCGCGTTGTAGCACCAGTGCACGCATCTCCTGTGCATCCTGCGCGTGACTCCTGTGTGCGCACCTATGCCTGTGCGTGACTCCTGCGTGCGTGTAGGGCTTAGCACGCACATCTTCATGGGGATAGTTGCTTGAGGTCTACACATGCAACTAATCCCATCTATGTTATTGTAGACAACGCTCATCTTCGGTCAATCGCTCCAGTCTTCCATCTCCAGTATGTCAGAAAGCAAGGCGGATATCCCATCTATTGGCGCCTTTCGTGGTCCAGCGCCTATTGTCAAGATGGACGGTACAAACCAAGGCCTTAAATGTCGGTTTCGGTCACCATTTCGGTATCGACCAAAACAGAATTTCGATGGAATTTCGGTGGAATTTCGACCGAAATTTCGGTCATTTCGGTCATTTTTTGTACTAGGACCCCCATATTTCGGTCGTTTCGGTCATTTCGGTCGTATTTCGATTTCGACTGAATATCGATATTCGACAGAAATTCGACCGAATTTCGCTGAAATTTGAGGCCATGGTACAAACTATGAACTGTGGGCAATGCAGTTCATGAGTATGATGAAGTCTACAGGTAAAAAGCACATTCTTACCGAACCTGAGCCTGCAGAGAAGACTGGAGTCAATGCCTTTTGGGAGGCTGATGATGCATATGCCAAGGTTTGGCTATCTGGTACGTTGGCTATTGAAATTGCCAATGACATCCTACATCAACCCACAGCCAAGGATATGTGGGATATTCTGGCGACAACATACTCTCAGGCGAAGAACGAGACGAAGATTCTGCAACTTCAGCATGACATATTTACAATAAAGCAGAATGGTCGCCCCTTACATTCTCTCTATACATCACTGAGAGGGATGTTCGAGAAGCTTTATAGCTTCATGCCGCTTACTGCCACGCCAGAACAGCAGAAGACGTACAGGATTGCGACAATGGTGGGTGTGTTCCTGGCTGCACTCGATCCAGAGTATGAGGCGGCACGATCACAGATTTTGGCTGACTCAACTATTCCTCCCATGGAGGAAGTTTTTCATAGATTGAGTCGGATCACAGTTCCTTCCACAGCCGCGAGTCAGAATTCTTCAGCCATGGCAGCCAACAGAGGTCGTGGGTTTCATCACCAGAGCCGTGGACGTGGACCTCGTGGAAGAGGTGGCCGCACTATGCCAACATGTACTTACTGCCACCGAGTTGGACACAATGAAGACACATGCTACTCGAAGCATGGATTTCCTGCATCCGCACGAGCTGCTGAGCAGATAGAGCCCCCGTCTGCTGCTACTTTGGATCAACGGTTCGATGATCTAGTTGCCCGTCTGAGGGGCATTATTCCACCATCTGGTCCAGCACCGATTACAGAGAGTCATTCTGATGCTGCTGCTTCTGCCTCTGCGTCTACCAGTGCTTCAGGTAGTATACTTGCACTCCACAGTAGTAGATCAGATACATTGCCATGGATTATGGACTCGGGCGCTACACATCACCTATGTGGCGACAAGAGTCTACTTACAGGATACACTCAGATCCCTCCGGGACGGACAGTAGTAATTGCCAATGGCACACATTCCCCCATCACTGGTCAGGGGGAGATTAGATTGACATCTTCTATGCAGCTCAAGAATGTGCTACATGCACCTGATTTTTCAATGAATTTGTTGTCAATTAGTCAGATTACGAAGGATCTTCATTGTCGGGCAATTTTTGATCCATCTTCTTTGATTTTTCAGGACATCCATACGGGCAACGTGATTAGTCGTGGCTATGAGCAAGGAGGCCTCTACCGCCTGAATCAGACCCCATTTGCTGGAACCACAACCTCTCCTGCTGGACAAGTATCTACTTTACTGTGGCATCTGCGTTTTGGTCATTTACAGCTTCAGAAGTTGAGTCAAGTGTTACCTTATGGTCTTCCTCACACACCTATTCAGTGTGAGGCATGTCAGTTGGGAAAGCATCACAGGTCGTCCTTTCCCAGTCGTCCAGGTCGGAGTAGTACCTTCAAGTTTGAGTTATTTCATGTTGATGTCTGGGGTCCGAGTCGTGTACCTGATCATCAAGGACATAGATTCTATATAGTGTTTGTGGATGATTTCTCTAGAGTGTCATGGGTGTTTTTGATGAAAAATAAATCTGAAGCAGGAAATATAATTATCCATTTTCTGAATGAAATACAAAATGTTTATTCCACATCGGTGAAATTTGTGAGAAGTGATAATGCATTAGAATTGTGCACAAATGTTCTTGCCAGTTATTACTCCTTAAAAGGGATTGTTCATCAAACATCGTGTGCTCATACATCTCAACAAAATGGAATTGCTGAAAGGAAACACCGTCACCTCCTTGATGTCACGAGATCACTCCTTATACAGAGTCATGTTCCCTACTCCTACTGGGGTGATGCAGTGCTCACTGCATGTTATCTAATTAATCGTATGCCCTCTTCTGTCTTAAATGAACAGATCCCGTTTACCATCATTCATCCCGACAAGGATTTGTTTTCTCTTACACCTCGTGTGTTTGGGTCGGTTGCATTTGTCCATCAGTTGTCGCCTGGTACTGACAAGCTCTCTCCTAGGGCTGTCAAGTGTGTTTTTGTCGGGTACTCCAGAACTCAAAAGGGGTAGAAATGTTTTGATCCTCTGCGTCGGCGGTATATGATCAGTGCAGATGTTACATTTTTTGAAGATATTATGTATTTTTCAGCATCAGGAGACAAGCAGCTACCACCTCTATCCACTGATGCCATATATATGACACCACCTCCTCAGATGTCGTCACCAGCACCACCACCACAGCTGCTGTCACCACCGCCGCCACCACCACCGCCGCCGCCGCCGCCACCACCAACTATATCACCGTTACCGTTTCATTATACCCGCAGGCCTCCTCCCGCTCATGGTCATGACTCGTCTACTAGCTCGCCTATGGTATGTAATGAAAATATTAATGTTGATGGATCTGACGACATTTCTGAGCAGGATATGTTGCAGGGGCCATATGAGACTACAGATGATTTAGATGTTCCCATTGCTCTGAGCAAGTCGAAGAGAAGCTGTGCTACATATCCATTATCAGCATCCGTATCTTTTGAGAGGCTATCTGGAGATTTCGGGTCTTTTGTTGTGGCACTTTCAGCTGTCGATATTCCAAGGAATCATCATGATGCTATGCAGGATAGTAGATGGCGGATAGCGATGGAGGAAGAAATGGCGGCACTCCAGTCCAGAGGAACTTGGAGTTTGGTTCCTATACCTCCAGATGTGAACCCAGTGAGCTGCAAGTGGGTGTTTACAGTGAAGCACAATGCAGATGGTTCTATTGACAGGTACAAGGCACGTCTGGTTGCACGTGGCTTTACACAGACATACGGGGTGGATTACCTTGACACATTCTCGCCTGTGGCACGTCATTCCACTCTACAGATCTTGTTGTCAGTTGCAGTTGCTCGAGACTGGCCGCTTCATCAGTTGGACGTGAAGAATGCATTCCTATATGGAGATTTGCAGGAAGAAGTTTATATGCAACAGCCACCTGGTTTTGCTGTTGAGGGGGAGTGTTCCAAGGTATGCAGGTTACATAAGGCTATCTATGGCCTTAAGCAGAGCCCCAGAGCATGGTTTCAGAAGCTCTCAGATCTCTTCGAGAAACAAGGATACAAACGCTCTAATGCTGATCATTCCTTGTTTGTGCAGAAGACTACTAGAGGTATCATTGTAATCATGGTTTATGTTGATGACATCTTGATTACAGGAGATGATGAGCAGGGCATAAAGCAGGCGAAAGAAAAACTGGGAATCGAATTTGTCACCAAGGACTTGGGAGTCCTTAGATATTTTCTGGGGCTGGAGTTTGCTAGAAATCCATATGGATTAGTAATGTCGCAGAGGAAATATGTTACAGATCTATTGAGTGAAACAGGTATGCTAGGGTGTCGGCCTGCTACGACACCAATGGATCCCAGCATGAAGCTCTATGATGATGACACGGAAGAGGTGGACAGGAGAAGGTACAGAGAACTGGTAGGAAAACTACTGTATGTCACGATCACTAGACCTGATATATCATTTGCAGTGAGTCGCGTGAGCCAGTTCATGGAGCAACCACGTCAGGTCCATATGGATGCTATACACATGATTCTGAGATATCTAAAATCATCTCCAAGTACATGCTTGCTATTTAAGAAGGGAAAGGAGATCTCTATCACAGCATGTGCTGATGCAGATTATGCAGGATGCCCCAAGGACAGGAAGTCCACCTCAGGATTTGCAGTCTATGTTGGAGATGCCCTAGTCTCGTGGAGGAGCAAGAAACAGACAGTGGTAGCTAGATCCAGTGCTGAATCTGAATACAGGGTTATGGTCCAGGCTAGCACAGAAATGATGTGGGTGAAAGCTCTACTTACAGATCTATGTCTTGATATACCGCTCCCTATGAAGCTGGAATGTGACAATCAGGCAGCCTTGTTCATTGCAAACAACCCAGCCTTCCATGAGAGGACCAAGCACATTGAGGTTGACTGTCACTACATACGTGACATGATTCAGAAGGGGTTCATTGCTACAACTCACGTCACATCAGAGAATCAGACTGCTGATATATTCACCAAGGCATTACTTCGAGGCCCTTTCCAGAAGTGTGCGTCCAAGCTGAGCATGATTGATATCTATGCTCCATCTTGAGGGGGAGTGTTGACGCATATATATTAGTATCTGTACATGTTCGTTATTTTATTTTTAGTTGTATGCTTTATGTAATTTACCCATAGGCTACTCTCCTATATAAGAGAGCCGAGGGCTTATGGAATAAAGAAGCCATTCATTTTTCCCAACAGTATCCATTGAGGAAAGTTGTCTTGACGTTCATCTGCCAGATATCGTAGTCAAGATATGCAGTTATAGTTAGCAGTACCATGATGGACTTAAACATAGCCACGGGAGAGAATGTTTCATCGTAGTCGATGCCTTCTATCTGTGTGTAGCCCTTGGCTACGAGCTGTGCTTTGAAGATCTATACCTTCCCATCAAAACCCTTTTTTTCTCTTGAAGATCCATTTACACCCAATGGATTTTACCCATCTAGGTGGATCCTCTAGGGTCCATACACCATTCTTATGCATGGAGTATATTTCAGACTTCATTGTTAGCATCCATCTATCCGTGTCATGATCCGCGAGTGCTTCATCAAATGAAGCTGGAACATTGTCTGTTTCACCTGACACATGGAATACGTACCTTTCAGGTGGTGCAAGCACCCTCGAACTCCTTCGAAGAGGTATATGTATTACATCTTCAATTATTAGGAAGCTTAGAATCCTCAGGAGATTCAATGAGTTATTTTACTCCGTTCTTGTCTTGACTCTTAAGGAAGCCATCCTTCAGAAATTTTACATCTCTAGAGATGAGTACCATAGGAGTCTCAGGGTCATAAAGTTTGCATCCAATACCGTCCTTTACATACCCAATTAAGTAGCACTCACGAGTACGAGATTCTAACTTACTTGCGTCTGCATTCTTCGCATGGACCAAGCAACCACAAATCCTTAAGTGCCCAACACTAGGTTTGGTACCATACCAAAACTCATGAGGAGTCTTAGGTACAGATTTGCTAGGAATCTTACTCAGGATATATATTGCAGTCTCTACTGCATGTCTGCAGAAAATAAGTGGTAAATGTCCTTTACTCATTATTGAGCGGGTCATGTCCATGATGTTTCTTTTGTGTCTTTCACCAACACCATTGAGTTGGGGAGTTCCAAGAGGAGTGAGATTGGAGACAATTCCTTTCTATTTGAGGTATTCATTGAATTCATCTGAGAGGTACTCACCACCTCAGTCAGATCGAATCCGTTTAATTTTTCTATCGGTTTGGTTCTCAATCAAAGCCATGAACTCTTTGAACTTTTCAAAGGTTTTAGATTTATGACGTAGTTGGAAGATAAACTCGTATCGTGGATGATCATCAATAAACGTCAAATAATATCGATATCCATTTCATGTCATGGTATTGATGGGACCACATACATCAGTATATATTAGGTCAAGAATACATTCGCATCTTGTAACCTTGTTACGAAAAAGACGTCCTAATCATTTTACCTCGAGTACAATGTTCACATGTAGAAAAAGTTTGGATTGTAAAAAATCTAAGGGTACGTCTTTTATCAATCTATTGATCCTATCAACAGATAAATGACCAAGCCTTTGAGGTCAAATCATGTTAGAATGATTTCCATCTTCTCTGGTTCTCTTAGGGTTTTTATCATTAGTAGTAACATTCATGACATTTTCATCAATGCACAATTCATAGAGTCCACCAGAAGTTAGAACATCATCCGCAATATATTTATTATCATGATTTATGACAAGTTTATTACAAAATAGAAATGAATATCCATTTCTAACTAACTTAGATACAGATAAAAGGTTCCTTCTGACATCTAGAACATAAAGACATTCTTTAAGTACGAGGACTCTTCCACTAGATAATGAAAGTCTGTGAGTCCTGACGACGGTTGTTGCAACAGTTACATCAGATCGCATCTGGATGACTATCTCCCCTTCATCAAGATTCCTAGTTTCATGAAATAGATGCAATAAATTGCATACTTGAACAGAAGCACCATAATTGATGATCCAACTACCTTCTTATCCTACAAGAAAATTGGTTATAATGACGAAAGTAGATTTTATACCTACGGGGGCTTTGCCTTTCTCCGCGGATTTAAGGTACTCCGGACAGTTATGCTTCTAGTACCCCGGCTTCTTGCAGTGATGATATACATTGGTCTTCTTCGATGCTACCAGTGTGGAAGCACTAGAAGATGAGCCAACACATGGACTCTTCTTCTTCTTCGGGGTCGAACATTTCCGAGACCCTTTTTTATGACTGTGCTTCCCTTGAGCTGTGCAACCATTGTACTACCAGAGGGATTCTCTTGCTTCATTATGTCTTATGCAGAATTTAATGAAGCCATGAGTTCAGCGTTAGTCAAGTTTAACTTGTTCAAGTGGTACGTTACCACATAGTTATTGAAAGACTTGGGGAGAGAC
Organism: Ottelia alismoides; assembly: GCA_037367405.1. NCBI lineage: Eukaryota > Viridiplantae > Streptophyta > Magnoliopsida > Alismatales > Hydrocharitaceae > Ottelia > Ottelia alismoides. The sequence continues at coordinate 94,497 of JAZKJV010003122.1, forward strand.
AACAGAATGAAGTTAGACTGCGTGTATGCATCCATCTCAGCCTCGAGAGTTTCCAGTTCTCACAAGTAACCAAACATTTTGATTACATGTTAACGAACGAAAGTCCTTTCATGCATTTTGCAGCGAATAAGTTCTTACATAACATTATAACAATGTGTACGATTGACATCACCGAACATCTCTTTGAGATTCAGTGCTATATCCCGGCAATTATCCATTTTCACATGCTGCTTCTGAAGCACATTGGAGAGGGATCCCAGAATATAACATCTGGTCAATGAATGATCTTCATCATAATTTTCATTGAACTTGATTTCTTCCAGTGTCTTAGGGTTTGTGTGCTTGTTCTTGGACAGCACATAAGAAATGAGATCTGAAAATAGAACAAGATCCATTACGAATCCAATCCGAGTAGTTTGGTCCGATCAACTGATTGACCTCCAGGAGCCTATTGAATGGGTTCATGGACTTCATTGTCTGAAACTAAGAATGCATTATATTAGAATATATAAATAATTATATATTCAGATATTAAATTCTTTGATTAAGGATTTCTAATCAAATTAGTCAAGCTTTTCGACTCTGAAAGTCCATTTCCTTAATCACTTTCAAAGCAATAGATATACTTACCGCTATATCTCTAACAAGAACTGTGATCTCCTTTTTACCTTTGTACATCCCAAAAATATGAGAAACTGTAACTCGGATAAAAAGAAGCAGGAACACATTCTGCTTGCAAGTCTAACTTGCATTTCCCAATTCGGTCTTTAACACCCGGACCCACCACTCTTAAGGCGATGTTGACTCGTTGTTAATTGAACCAACTGTCAACATGATTAGAACTCGTTATGCGCAATCCAATGTCTCCCCAATAATATGAAGAACCGATATTGGGGTCACTACGCATACGAGCTTACTCTTTCGAGAAGCAAAGAGCCTAATCCATGTGCGCTTGTATGCAAGAGTTGTCACTTTGGACATGTTTCTCCTACATACAATCCATGGCAACGGAACCCTTCGCCTTGACAGGAGACCATGCAGTTCACTTATGTGATCTTCCATATCATGTTCAAATTTTAATTAATTATTATGAATCATATTCACGTAATTAATTCTTTGAAGGGAATTACAACTCTATTCATAATAGAGTGTTTATTTTAATTGAATCTAATTAGTTTAGTCATATTAAATTAATAATCAATCCAATTCAATATACCAACAAAACAATTAGGGTTTGCTTGATACTACTATATAGTATACACCCTCACAAGTACGTATTATTCTGTATTTTAATCAAGGCCTTAAATGTCGGTTTCGGTCACCATTTCGGTATCGACTAAAACAGAATTTCGATGGAATTTCGGTGGAATTTCGACCGAAATTTCGATCATTTCGGTCATTTTTTGTACTAGCACCCCCATATTTCGGTCATTTCGGTCATTTCGGTCGAATTTCGATTTCGGCTTGATATCGATATTCGACAGAAATTCGACCGAATTTCGCTGAAATTTGAGGTAGTGATTTTAATAATTAGAGTACAACTTAGCTTACACATATTATAGTCAAGCCCTAGGATCCGGGTATTCGGCAAACCAATCCACATTAATAGTCATTCACCCCTCGAATTCCGCCTTTGGTTTCCTCTCCAATGAAATGGACTCATTTTGTTGTATTTTCCGCAACTCGCCAATTCAAAACAAGAAACAAATCATAAAATCCAGTACATGTGTTCACGAGTGAGTAATTCACAACACCTACGATTTTGGCTAGTAGCCTAAATTAAATAATGCATCATGTTCTCTATATAACAAGATGGAGACATGTACTTGCATCCGTATTAACAGAAGAACATCAGTCAATCTATTTTGAAGTTGAAATGACAAAAGTTCATGGCTCTAACACTATGAAATAATACAAGCAGACTTATTATATTAAGTTAATCGGAAGCACTCGAAGCCATTTCCAAGAAACAAACTATCAAGTGAATGTCGACCATCCAACAATATACCCAAAATACCTCGAAATGTATAAATACTTCGACCTGCAGAATGACAGGATTTTTTTAGAAAATGTAGAATGACAGGATGAGTTTGTGCCATTTTATTGTGCGTCATTTTTCTGGTAATGAGATATATTTTCAGCTACATATTTTCCTTAAAATATGATGATATTTTTTAATTGTCCGACGACAAACTATCACTGAGAGGTCATTGACTAATTGATGACAGTAAAATACTTAAAACTAACACAACCCATATAATTGTTGAACTACTCAAGCAGCCTTTGCATACACAAACATGAGGCAGATGCTGATCCAGAAGCAACAAGATACACAAACTTGGTGCGGATGTTAACGTGGCATGTCATTAACTTCTTGGAGAGTATTTGAATATATGGCTATGGTAGTAGTCAAGAAACCAGTGATTACGGTAAACAGGTCCACATACTAAGCTTGCAGATCATATGCTGTAAAATTTAACATTGGCAGGTCACGACCTGCTGTGTGGGTCTCATGATTTTCTAACCGAATTCGAGTAGCCCAAAGGCTAAAAACAATACCCAAGGACAGATCTTTCAACATTGGTAATTTCACAACATACAAGAAATTGAGTTCACAACCAACACTTGTACCATGATCATCCCTAAGGCTCTAATGACCTTTGAATATAAGACTAGAAATTGTATGCAAACCGCAGCAAGGAGGAGGAGCATCATAATTTCTCTACACGAGTGCGGCTTCAAGTCGTCGATCCGAAGTGCTCCGGGGACCCTTGGTGAAGGAGAGGGAGGAAGGGGCTGGAGGTCGAAAGGAAGAAGGGTTTGGGCATTTTGGGTGAGGTTTCACGAAGGGGGAGGGATGGGTTCATATGGTACAACCTGGATTCGGATCCGAATTTGACTTGTACCCCTCCTCGCTAAAATGGCCATAACTCGGGCTCCCGCAGTCGGATTTTTGCATTCTTGGACTCGTTGGAAAGCTATCGACGAGCTCTACGCAATGGATTACTCAAATAAATTTTTTTAGACACTGGAATAAAAGCATATTTGTAATTAAGCCTGCAGTTAAGTCCCTGCTCGAGTTTTGGGGTTTCACATCATGAAAATCTCAAAGGAAGTCTCATCCCCAAGACTTAAGATGATTATGGTTGGTTTCGACACCCTAACCCCATGGAATCCTAGTCTCACAAGGAAACGAACGCATAAAAATCTCAAAGAAAGCAACCCCATAAAAATCTCAAAGGGAACTTGACTACGATTTCAATTCCATACATGTGAACAACCGATGGTATTTCTCCCTCATATCTGCCTCAGGTTCCCACGTCACCTCCTCGATGTCTTGATTTTGCCATAGGACTTTGACTAATGGGATCTCCTTCTGCCTCAGCTTCCTAACCCCGTGATCTAATATCTTCACCGGCGAGAGGTTTGGCTCCACAGCCAAGTCCTCGTAGGTGATCACGTGTTGGGAATCTCGGATGTACTTCCAGAGATTTGACACGTGGAACACGTCATGGATGCCCTCGAGGTGTGGAGGAAGGGCCATCCTGTAGGCCACATTCCCAACACGGGCTAAAATCTCGAATGGTCACATAAAACGCGGTGCTAGCTTGCCTTTTGCACCGAAACGTTGTACGCCCCTTATTGGGGACACACGTAAGAACACGAAGTCCCCGACCTGTGATCATGAGAAACGTTTAGTCACACAGGATTGACTAAAAATTGCCCATTAGGGCACGAATGCACGACAACATACCAGAAACTTGAGGTCTCTACGCCGCCGGTCGACGTAACTCTTCTGACAGCTCTGCGTGGTCAACAATTTCCTCCTAGCAGTCTCCACTAACCTTTTTTTGAGTAAGAAAAAGGGGGAGCCCTCCAGAGGCGGGAGTAACCACACCAAAGCATTCATTAATAAAACATAGGGTACATCAGTTGGATAGCCAGAAATTGCACAAAGTATTGCAATGGGCAATAATATTTTCAAAGTAAATACGCTGCCCCTTCAAAATTGTATCATTCCTACCAAGCCAAATAGCCCAGAGAGCGGCAAGAGGCTTGGAGACATCATCGGAAGACCCAAGGCCGACCCCACGGATCGACCTCCAAAACTGTTCCGCATCGGCTGCCCGGACCCACGGAAGCCCCAAAGACTCCCAAACCTTCGCCGAAGACCTGCAGCCAAAGAAGATGTGATCTACATCCTCCAACTTGTCCTCGCATCTGTCACACTTTAGATCCGTCCCACCCAACAGTCTGCCCCTTCTCATTTTGTCACAAATACGACCTCTCCTCATACACCACAGGAAGACCTTAACCCGAGAAGGAATCTTAGCTGCCCAAATCACCTTCACGTCAGCACACAAATCTTCATCTCGATCCACCAAACCCGCACTAGCCTTCCGATAGGCCGCCTTCATAGAGAACTTACCATCAATCCACTCAAAACGGTCCAGGCCTCCTGACAACTCCCCGGCAGGGGGAATCTCAGACAGCATCCGCAATAGCTCGTCCAACCTCTGATCCGAGAGATCCGCAAGGAACCTCGGCGCCCACTCCCCAGATTCAACGACATCCGCCACCCGTGCCCCCCTATCCACGGCCAAAGCCATCAATCGAGGAAAGCGGAAGGCCAGAGTCCCATCCCCCGTCCAATCATCCAGCCAAAAACGGAATCGGAGACCATCCCCCAAAATCGGCCTAAGAAGCGGCCGGAGCCCCGGAAGCACAGTACAGATCCCACTCCACAAGGAAGACTCATGACGCTTCCTCACTGCCACCAATTCCCCAGTGACACCATAAATCTTTCTCAGCAACTGCAAGACCGACGAGTCGGACGAACCCCAAATGCGCACCACCCATTTTGCTAACAAGGCTTTATTCATAAATTCCACGTCCCTGACGTCGAGATCTCCCTCCGCAACCGGCACAGCCAAATCCTTCCAAGCCACCAGGTGCAACCCCCTCTTTGTCTGTCTCCCATCTGACCAGAAAAAGGATCTCATCAAACTCTCAATCTTCTTTCTAACACCAACAGGCATTAATCTCGTGGAGAAGAAAAAAGTCGGGAAGGCTGAGAGGACATTCTTCAGCAATGTAAGCTTCCCACCCTTGGATAGAGTGATAGCCTTCCAACCCTCCAACCTCTCCTTCATTCTGCGTAGCACACAATCCCAGTCGGACTTCCTCAGCCTGCCCTCAACCAGAGGCAATCCCAGATATGTTATCGGCAGTCTCCCCAGGGGGCACCCTGCCCACTTGCCAGCCCGAAGCTCTCGTCGCCACCCATTCCCATCGGAACAAGAACCGACTTCTGCCTGTTAATCTGCAAGCCAGAGAGACCCAAACACATCCACCAGCACCGCCGCATTGCGGTTCTGCTCCTTGGGTAAACATGGTGTTGTCACCCACCTGCTGCCAACACAAAGGAGTGGTGTACCGCCTCCCGTACAATGCACCAAATGGTGCCATGCCTATACTGGCATGGTAGCTATTGTTGTATGTAAACTCAACTAGTAGGAGGTGATCCTTCCAAGATCCCTTCCACTCAACCGCGCAGGCTCGTAGTAGATCCTCGAAGGTCTGAATGGTCCTCTCAGACTGCACATCTGTTTGTGGATGGTAGGCTAAACTCATATGCAGCTCTGTCCTCAATGCTCTTATGAATTCTCTCTAGTAGTGTGATGTGAAACGAGAATCTTTGTCTGACACTACTTCCTTGGGTATCCCATGCAACCGAATGATGTGTTGAATGTATAACTTGGCTAGTTGTACTGGGGTATATGTCATGTTGATTGCGATGAAATGGGCTGACTTGATCAACCGATCAACGATGACCCATATCGCATCATGCCCTCCAGGGGTGAGCGGCAATGATGTGACAAAATCCATGGAGATGCTCTCCCATTTCCATATCTGGATGGGAAGAGGCTGCAGTAAACCAGGAGGCCTCTGGTGTTCTGCCTTCACCATCTGACAAGTAAGACATCTGCTAACATGTTCGGCTATATCCTTCTTCATGCCTTTTCACCAAAAATGTTGGCAGAGGTCCCTGTACATCTTGGTGCCACCTGGATGTATGGAAAGTCTCGAGCTATGCGCCTCATCCAGGATCTCTCTCCTCAACTCCTTGTCATCTAGGACATACACACGGTCCCCCTTCCATACGACGGATTCACGGACTCGAAATCCGTCGAATTCATCCTTTACGCCTCTATGGTACAAGTCCTGGATCCTCTGATCTGTCTGTTGTCCTTGGATGATCCTATCCCACAGGCTGCTATACTTGGCTGACACTGTCACTGCATTGGACGTGCCCTCAAATGGATGTCACTCACTAAGTGCAGTGAGCACATTCCAAGTCTGCAACCAGGTTGTCGAACCCTCACTGTATAATTGTCTACTCAAAGCGTCTGCTACCACATTCCCCTTACTAAGATGGTAGGAGATGGTACAATCATAATCTTTTAGTAGTTCCATCCACCATCTTTGCCTCATATTCAGTTTCTTCTGATAAAAAATTTATTTAAACCTCTTGTGGTATGTGAAGATCTCAAATGTCACCCTATACAAATAGTGATGCCATATCTTTAATGCAAAGACTACGGCCGCCAACTCTAAGTCATGAATGGGGTAGTTGCGTTCATGGTTCTTCAGCTGTCGTGAAGCGTACGCCACAACCTGTCCACGCTACATTAACACTACAACCAAGCCCTCTTTGGAAGCATCTGTGTACACGGTGAAGTCCAAGATAGTCGAAGGAAGGGTGAGGACGGACGCAGAAGTCAATCGCTCCTTGAGCTTTCGGAAGCTCAACTCGCATTTGTCGCTCCAAACAATTGGGACATCCTTCTGCGTCAACCGGGTGAGGGGTAGAGCCAACTGAGAGAACCCTTTAACAAACCTCCTGTAGTGCCTGACGAGGCCAAGGAAGCTGCGAATCTCTGTAACCATCTTGGACCGCTCCCAAGACATCACTGCTTCTATCTTGGCAGGGTCAACTGACACCCCGCCCCTGAGACCATGTGGCCAAGAAAAGCCACCTCAGAAAGCCAAAACTCGCACTTGTTGTATTTAGCATATGTTGGAAAAAATGAAAGAGATGTTTATTCCATAAGCCCTAGGGTCTCTTATATAGGAGAGTAGCCTATGGGTAAATTACATAAAGCATACAGCTGAAAATAAAAATAACAGATAGACACAAAGAACACTAATATATATGTTAACACTCCCCCTCAAGATGGAGCATAGATATCAATCATGCTCAGCTTGGACGCACACTTCTAGAATGGGCCTCGTAGTAGTGCCTTGGTGAATATATCAGCAGTTTGATTTTCTGAGGTAACATGAGATGTAGCAATGAACCCCTTCTGAATCATGTCACGTATGAAGTGACAGTCGACCTCAATATGCTTGGTCCGCTCATGGAATGCTGGATTGTATGCAATGAATAAAGATGCCTGATTGTCACATTCTAAGTTCATAGGAAGTGGTACATCTATACATAAATCTGTAAGCACAGCCTTTACCCACATCATCTCTGTGCTAGCCTGGGCCATAGCACTATATTCATATTCAGCACTAGATCTGGCTACCACCATCTGTTTCTTGCTCCGCCATGAGATTAGAGAATCTCCAACGTAGACTGCAAACCCCGAGGTGGACTTCCTGTCCTTGGGACAATCTGCATAGTCTGCATCTGCACATGCTGAGATAGAAATCCCCTTGCCTTTCTTGAATAGCAAACCTGCACCTGGAGATGATTTGAGGTATCTAAGTATCATATGTATGGCATCCAGATGAACCTGACGTGGTTGCTCCATGAACTGGCTCACACGACTCACTGCAAAAGAAATATCGGGCCTAGTGATCGTGACATACAACAGTTTGCCTACCAGTTCTCTGTATCTTCTCCTGTCCACGTCCTCTGTGTCATCATCATATAGCTTTATGCTGGGGTCCATTGGTGTCGTAGCAGTCCGACACCCAAGCATACGTGTTTCACTCAACAGGTCCGTAACATATTTTCTCTGCGACATTACTAACCCATACGGATTTCTAGCGAATTCCAGCCCCAGAAAGTATCTAAGGACTCCAAGATCCTTAGTGACAAATTCGCTCCCCAGCTTCTCTTTCGCCTGCTTTATGCCTTGCTCATCATCTCCTGTAATCAAGATGTCATCTACGTAAACCATAATTGCAATAATACCTCTTGAAGTCTTCTGTACAAACAAGGAATGATCAGCATTAAAGCGTTTGTATCCCTGTTTTTCAAAGAGGTCTGAGAGCTTCTGAAACCATGCTCTGGGGCTCTGCTTAAGGCCATAGATAGCCTTATGGAGTCTGCACACCATGGAACACTCCCCCTCAACAGCAAAACCCGATGGTTGTTGCATATAGACTTCTTCCTGTAGGTCTCCATATAAGAACGCGTTCTTCACATCCAACTGATATAGCGGCCAATCTCGAGTGACTGCGACTGACAGCAAGATCCGTAGAGTAGAATGACGGGCTATTGGCGAGAATGTATCAAGGTAATCCACCCTGTATGTCTGTGTAAAGACACGTGCAACAAGACGGGCCTTGTATCTGTCAATACTGCCATTTGCATTTTACTTCACCGTAAATACCCACTTGCAGCTCACCGGGGTCACATCTGCAGGTATAGGAACTAGACTCCAAGTTCCCCTAGATTGAAGTGCTGCCATTTCTTCCTCCATTGCTAGACGCCATCTACTATCCTGCAGAGCATCTTGATAATTCCGTGGAATATCTACAGCTGACAAGGCCACCACAAAGTTCCTGAAGTCCCCAGATAGTCGCTCAAATGACACAGAAGCTGATAAAGGATATGTAACACAGCTCCTCTTCGATTTGCGTATAGCAATAGGAACATCTAAATCAGTTGCGTCCCCATCTGGCCGCTGCAACATATCCTGCTCAGAAATATCATTAGATCCATCAACAGAAGTATCTTCAGTACATACCATAGGCAAGCTAGGAGATGAGTCATGACCATGAGCTGGAGGAGGCCTGTGGGTATAATGGAATGGTAGTGGTGAAATGGGGATAGTAGGTGGAGCTGGTGGTGGTGGTGGTGGTGGTGGTGATGCTGGAGGTGGTGGTGTCATATATATGGCATCGGAAGTCAGTGGAGGTAGTTGATGATCACCTGAGGATGAAAAATACATTACGGATTCAAAAAATGTAACATCTGCACTGACCATATACCGCCTACGCAAAGGATCAAAATACTTGTACCCCTTTTGAGTTCTGGAGTACCCAACAAACACACACTTGACAGCCCTAGGAGAGAGCTTGTCAGTACCAGGAGACAACTGGTGGACAAATGCAACTGAACCAAACACACGAGGAGTAAGGGAAAACAGATCCCTACCAGGGTAGATAAGGGAAAAAGGAATCTGTTCATCCAAGACAGAGGACGGCATATGGTTAATTAGGTAACATGCTGTGAGAACCGCGTCACCCCAGTAAGAATAAGGAACATGACTCTGTATAAGAAGTGATCTTGTGACATCTAGTAGGTGGCGATGTTTCCTTTCAGCGATCCCATTTTGTTGAGAGGTATAAGCACAGGATGTTTGATGGATAATCCCTTTTGAGTAGTAGTTGGCTAGGACATGAGTGCACAGTTCTAGGGCATTATCACTTCTCACAAATTTCACAGATGTGGAGAAAACATTTTGAATTTCATTCAGAAAATGGATAATAATATTGCCTGCTTCAGATTTATTTTTCATCAAAAATACCCATGACACACGAGAGAAGTCATCCACAATAACTATATAAAATATGTGTCCCTGATGATCAGGTACACGACTCGGACCCCAGACATCAATATGAAATAACTCAAACTTGGAGGTACTACTCCGACCTGGACGATTGGGAAAGGTAGACCTGTGATGCTTTCCCAACTGACAAGCCTCCCATTGGATAGATGTGTGAGGAAGACCCTGGGGTAACACACGACGCAACTTCTGAAGCAGTAGATGCCCAAAGCGCAGATGCCACAGCAGAGGAGATACTGGTCCAGTAGGAAGGGATGAGGTTCCAGCAAATGGAGTCTGGTTTAGGCGATAGAGGCCTCCTTGCTCATAGCCACGACCAATCACGTTGCCCGTACGGATGTCCTGAAAAATAAGAGAAGATGGATCAAAAATTGCCCAACATTGTAAATCCTTCGTAATCTGACTGATTGATAACAAATTCATTGAAAAATCAGGTGCATGTAACACATTCTTGAGCTGCATAGAAGATGTCAGTCTAATCTCCCCCTGACCAGTGATGGGGGAATGTGTACCATTGGCAATGACTACTGTTCGGCCTGGTGGAATCTGAGAATATCCTGTAAGTAAACTCTGATCGCCACATAGATGATGTGTAGCGCCCGAGTCCATAATCCAAGGTAATGTATCTGATCTACTACTGGTAAATGCAAGTATGCTACCTGAGGCACTGATAGACGCAGAGTCAGATGCAGCAGCATCAGATGGACTCTCAGTAGTAGGTGTTGGGCCAGATAGGGGAATAATGCCCCTTAGACGAGCAACTAGATCATCGAACTGCTGATCCAAAGTGGCAGCAGATGGAGGCTCTATCTGCTCAGCGACTCGTGCAGATGCTGGAAATCCATGATTAGAGTAGCATGTGTCTTCATTGTGTCCGACGCTATAACAGTAGGTACATGTTGGCCGAGTGCGGCCTCCTCTACCACGAGGTCCACGTCCACGGGTCTGATGATAAGATCCACGACCACTGTTAGCAGCCATGGCTGAAGCATTCTGATTCGTGGCCGTAGAAGGGACGGTGATGCGGCTCAGTCTATGAAAAGCTTCCTCCATGGGAGGAATAGTAGAATCGGTCAAAATCTGGGATCGTGCCGCCTCATACTTTGGATCAAGTGCAGAAAGGAACACGCCCACCATAGTCGCATTCCGATACGTCTTCTGTTGTTCTGGCGTGGCTGTCAGGGGCATGAAGCTGTATAGCTTCTCGAACATCCCTCGTAGAGATGTGTAGAATGAATGTAGAGGGCGACCATTCTGCTTTATAGTGAATATATCATGCTGAAGTTGCATAATCTTCGTCTCATTCTTCGCCTGAGAGTATGTGGCCGCCAGAATGTCCCACATGTCTTTGGACGTGGGCTGATGTAGAATGTCATTGGCAATCTCGATCGCCAACGTCCCAGATAACCAAACCTTGGCGTATGCGTCATCGGCCTCCCACGAGGCATAGGCTCCAGTCTTCTCAGCAGGCTCTGCTTCGGTAAGAATGTGCTTCTTACCCGTTGACTTCATCATACTCATGAACTGCATCGCCCACAGTTCATATTTTGTACCGTCCATCTTTACTATAGGCGCCAGACCACGAAATGCGCCCATTGATGGGATATCCGCCTTGCTTTCTGACATACTGGAAACTGAAGACTGGAGCGATTGACTGAAGATAAGATTTGTCTACAATGACATAGACGGGTTTAGTTGCTTGTGTAGACCTCAAACAACTAAACCCATGTAGTTGACGGTGTGCGTTTTAGGGCTTCGCACACGCTTAGGGTCGGTGCCCTCTGAACCTCGCAGGCACGCAAGATCAACCGGTCAGTCGTGCAGCGTGATGACGAGCGCGCAGTCGTGCGTGAAGTTACGCGTTAGGCGCACGCGAAGGCACTGACGTACGCGCACAGGCGAAGGCGCGTGAAGGTGCGCACAGGAGCAGGCGCGTGAAGGTGCGTACAGGCGCGTGAAAGCACTCGCGCGCAGGCGCGTGAAGGCACTCGCGCGCAGGCGGCGAACGCACAGGTGCAGTGGCACCGACGGAGGCGCAGCGGCGGGGCAGAGGCGCTGGCGGTGGCACCGGCGATGAGAGAGAGGGGCTCGTGGGTGGGGTGGGGTAGGGTTAGGGTTTCGAGAACTCCGGTCTAGGACCGTCGCTCTGATACCATGTTGGGAAAAATGAAAGAGATGTTTATTCCATAAGCCCTAGGCTCTCTTATATAGGAGAGTAGCCTATGGGTAAATTACATAAAGCATACAGCTGAAAATAAAAATAACAGATAGACACAAAGAACACTAATATATATGTTAACAGCATACAATTGATGCTTTCGGAGCGTCTCTAGTACGGTGCGAAGATGAGACTCATGCTCATATTCATCATGAGAGTAGACTAGAACATCGTCAATGAATGCGATTACAAATCTGTCCAAATGCAGACGGAAGACCCGGTTCATCAAATCCATGAATGCGGCAGGTGCATTCGTAAGCCCAAACGGCATCACCAAAAACTCATAGTGGCCATATCTAGTACGGAATGCAGACTTCATCACATCGGCTTCCTTGATCATCAATTGATGATATCCCGACCACAGGTCAAACTTAGAGAATATTGTTGCTCCCTGCAACTGGTCAAATAGATCATCTATCTTGGGAAGTAAGTAATGGTTCTTGATCGTTCTCTTGTTCAACTGCCTATAGTCTATGCATAGTCTTAGGGATCCATCCTTCTTTCTCACGAAGAGGATTGGGGCTCCCCATGGTGACGTACTGGGACGGATGAATCCCTTCTCAAACAGCTCCTGTAACTGTACCTTGAGCTCCTTGAGCTCAGTTGGTGCCAACCTGTATGGAGGGATAGAAATCGGTTGTGTATCTGGCAATAGCGTGATCTCAAACTCTATCTCTCGTAGTGGCGGTAATCGAGGCAGTTCGTCTGGAAATACATCAGGGAACTCACGCACAACTCTGACATCCTCTATCATCTGATCCTGTGCCGCTGAGTCTACCACGTAGGCAAGGTAGACTACACCCTGGGTAAGAAATTGTTGTGCCCTCAAGGAGGAGATGCACTCAATCCCGCCATCAGATGTGCATCCATCGAACTGAAATGGCGGCACTCCAAGTAAGTGGAAGACCACCGTCTTTCCAAAACAGTCCAGGAACATGGTACCTCTCTAACCACCCAGAATGATGTCAAAATCCTATAACTATATCGACAACGGAAACACAGGCATCTCAGGCCCACCTATCTGCACATCCACTTCCTCCACTACCTGGCGGATAATGAACAATTGGCCCCCTGGGCCCTTGATGTAGTACGAGGAAGCAACCTCCATCACTGACTTGCCCAATGTGGGTATCATACGATGTGCAAGGAAAGAATGTGTGGCCCCTGAATCAAACAATGCATGTAAAGAAGTCCCATGGGTTGAACTCATACCTCTGACGAGCGATCCAGAAGCATGAGCATGCTCCTGTGTCACTGCATTCAGCTACCCTCGTGGCGGGGCGCTAGATCCTGCAGCACTGACCGTCTGTTGTGGGGCTCGCTGGAAGTCACGACCACCTAGGTGGAATCCAGATCTTTGAAACTGGTTGGAAGATCCATTTGGTCTTCCACTCTGCTATTGTTGCGCACCTGAGCTACTGGCACGCAAAGGGCATTGGGCCTTGAAGTGGCCCGGCTGTCTACAAAAGTAACAAGTGCGACTGTCTACCTCTGACAAGCTCCAACCAGAAGTGGAATTGTCGCCCCCAAGTCCACGGTTCTGTTTCTGCATAGGGGGGCGAGAATAAACTGAACTACGTCCTGCCAAGGCATGTCCCAAGGTAGGTGTGAACCGGCTAACAGGTGTTGTTGTCGTTATCGGGGGGTGGCAGCGGTCTCTAGGAATTGAGAGAAGTCTCGTCTCACAACCCTACTAGGTTGAGGTATAGGCAACCGTGACTGACTCCTCTGTAAGCGGCGCTGTGTCGCCTCCCACTTTGTTGCTTTCTCCGCGGCCTCCTTAATGGAGGTGAGGTCCAAGGTAGATAGCTGCTCATGTACCTCCTCGCGCATTCCCCGGATGAACTTCTGCAAGTTCTCCTGGGGGTAGGCTGTTGTAGCGGGGGAATGGTGAGAGAGCTCTGTGTATCAGATCAGGTACTCTTGGGCCGTCATCGACCCCTGTCTCAACTTAGCAAACTGCCTCCTCTGATCTTCAACGTAATGGTATGGGTAGAACTCTGCACGGAACTCATCAAAGAAGGTCTCCCACGTAATGGGTCCTGTCAAGTGCTCCTTGGTGGCATTCCACCACCGCTCCGCATATCCAGCCAATGGGTACTCTACAAATGGCACCCATGTGTCCTCAGGTGCACGTATCATTCTCAAAACTTTGACAACCTGTGACATCCATAGCTCAGCGTCGTCAGAGGTGGTGGTACCAAGGAACTGTGGTACCGCCACCCGATGGTATGCGTCGTATGTGCTTTGATGCTTCTGCAAGACATCCGCATCCTCTGGCTGCTCAGGCTCCAAGGAAAACTACAAGTTGACACTCTCCTCCCCGTCGTGAGACGGACGGTAGGAGGGGTCATCCTGTCGTTGGAGTTGTTGCTCCATTGCCTCTTGGAACTGCTGGATTCCCTAACCGTCTGTATAAGGAGAGCCATATGCTGCGCCACATCTGGATCCACGCGAGGCGGCATGGTTCTGCAAAAAGGGCCAAGGCATTAATACTTATTTTTCTTAAGAGAAATATTATGAGAGACATGTGGACATAGATGCAATCATGTTGTTCTCATGTGGACTCGTGTTGGGTCAGAAGACCTTCACACTAACCAGTATTCGAACATCAATAAGGAATGATATGTGTGGAATGAAATGGAGTACCACTACTCTGATACCAAGCTGTCAATCCCCTAGGATCCGGATACTCGGCAAATCAATCCACATTAACAGTCATTCACCCCTCGAATTCCGCCTTTGGTTTCCTCTCCAATGAAATGGACTCATTCTGTTGTATTTTCCGCAACTCACCATTTAGAAACAAGAAACAAATCATAGCATGCAGTACATGTGTTCACGAGTGAGTAATTCACAGCACCTACGATTTTGGCTATTAGCCTAAATTAAACAATGCATCATGTTCTCTATACAACAAGGTGGAGACATGTACTTGCATCCGTATTAACAGAAGAACATCAGACAATCTATTTTGAAGTTGAAATGACAAAAGTTCATGGCACTAACACTATGAAAGGATACATGCAGACTTATTATGTTAAATTAATCGGAAGCACTCGAAGCCATTTCCAAGAAACAAACTATCAAGGTGATAGTCGACCATCCAACAATATACCCAAAATACCTCGAAATGTATAAATACTTCGACCTGTAGAATGACAGGATTTTTTTTGAAAAGGTAGAATGACGGGATGAGATTGTGCTTTTTATTGTGCGTGATTTTTCTGGTAATGAGCTATATTTTCAGCTACATATTTTCCTTAAAATATGATGATATTTTTTTAATTGTCTGATGACAAACTATCACTGAGAGGTCATTTGACTAATTGATGACAATAAAATACTTAAAACTAACACAACCCATATAATTGCTGAACTACTCAAGCAGCCTTTGCATACACAAACATGAGGCAGATGCTGATCCAGAAGCAACAAGATACACAAACTTGGTGTGGATGCTAACGTGGCATGTCATTAACTTCTTGGAGAGTATTTGAATATCTGGCTATGGTAGTAGTCAAGAAATCAATGATTACGGTAAACAGGTCCACATACTAAACTTGCAGATCATATGCTGTAAAATTTAACACGTCAGGCAATGCTTACATGCTGCTAGCAGGTGTGATTGGCAGGTCACGACCTGTTGTGTGGGTCTCATGATTTTCTAACTGAATTCGAGTAGCCCAAGGGCTAAAAACAGTACCCAAGGACAGATCTTTCAACATTGGAATTTTCACAACGTACAAGAAATTAAGTTCACAACCAACACTTGTACCATGATCATCCCTAAGGCTCTAATGACCTTTGAATATAGGACTAGAAACTGTATGCAAACCGCAGCAAGGAGGAGGAGTATCGTACCTTCTCTACACGAGTGCAGCTTCGGGTCGTCGATCCGAGGTGCTCCGACGATCCTTGGTAAAGGAGAGGGAGGAGGAAGGGGCTAGAGGTCGAAAGGAAGAATGGTTTGGGCGTTTTGGACGAGGTTTCACGAAGGGGGAGGGCTGGGTTCATATGGTACAACCCGGATTCGGATCCGGGTTCGGATCCGAATTTGACTTGTACCCCTCCTCGCTAAAATGGACATAACTCGGGCTCCCGCAGTCGGATTTTCGCGTTCTTGGACTCGTTGGAAAGCTATCGACGAGCTCTACGCAATGGATTGCTCAAATAATTTTTTTTGGACACTGGGATAAAAGCATATTTTTAATTAAGCACAGATCCAGCTGGATTTTGCAGTTAAGTCCCTACTCGGGTTTTGAGGTTTCACAATTATTCTATTCTAAAAAATGGATCCGACCAGTACACTCGAGTTATACTAGGAGAGAGCATTTCCTTGACATAAAATACGCTGATTAGTAAACCAAGCCATCATACGATTCATACCCGGACTAGACACCTTCACCGTTCCGATTGAGAACAATACAAAATAATGACAATGTACTTGTGGTTTTAGTGATCAACTTTGATGACCGGCAATATACTATACAATAATCACTCAAAAATATTAGGCATCTTAAAACAATTTTGAGATCCCAATATTTTTAAGCATATCAAACAACCATGTTTTGCATGTAAAAGTTGTCCTACAACTATTGTAGGATAAACAAGGATTTTCATCAAACATACAATCAATGGGCAATGACGTTTAATCAATTATTTTCATAAAGATTAGGCATCGAATTAATCAAGATAAATTCATAATTCTATGATTTCCATCGAATGATAAATACATTAAGCAAAGAGAGTTGATGATCTAATCATCATCCGACCCATCTCCATTAAATACGGAATATCTAGATCATCAAAAAAATATGGAATATCTAGGGGAAACGGAGCCGAAATCGCATGAAATAAATCTAAGTGGTTTGTTGATTTGATTCTATACTTAATACTAGTGTTTATTTCAAGTTTCATGATGGGAAACAGTAAGCAAAAATCATTTTCTTACAGATCCGTGAATATATGCAAAAATAATATCACGACAGGAACTTTTCGAATTTCATTTATACACTTTGGGTACCAATAAAAGGCTACTGTTTTGGGACATATTTAAACATTCTAAATACATTTAATAACCAAAAAACACATCTAAACAATATACAAACAGTAGGTTTGATTCGTAACAAGATAAATGAAGTAAATAAAAAATGAACGGTGAAAAACAAATGAAGTAAACAAAATAAATGAACGGTGAAAAATAAGCATTCCAGATTCATGATTCCAGAACATGCTGAAAATTGATTTTCAAATGCAGACTTTGATTCATAACAAGATGATAGCATAATTGGACTCTTACACAGGCACCCAAACAAAGATAAATCTAATTGGAACTATTAAACCAAATATCTAAAATAAGGAATGTGAGATAGGAAAAGGACGGAGAGGGTTGACGAGTACTAGGGAGGGAGTGAAGGGGCTGGGAAGGATGGGGAATGGAGAGGGGCTTATAGAGTTGCTAGTGAGAAAGAAGAAGATGAGATGGGGAATTGGGAGAGGGAGCCAAGGAGGGATAGAAGAAAACTAAGAGGAGAGGGAGAGCGAGGAGGGTTGCCGGGTTGCTGGAGAGAAGACGAGGGGAGCTGGGGAAAGATAGAAAAAGAGGCATGAGCTGGAGGGATGCAGGAAGGCCGAGGAAAGGAGGCGAAAGCTGTGAGAGGGGAGGAAGAAGGAAAGGGAGGGGAGAAGAAATCGAAATGAGAGGAGAGGGAGAAGGTAAGGCATGTATGGGTTTTCTTTCTTCTTCGGATCTACCATCTACTCTTCCCTTAGTGTCCCTTTTATAGCAGGGTTGCCCCCTTTAAAAATACAAAAAAAACTCAAAATTACATGGGTAGCACCATTTTTTTTGAATGAAATATGGGTGATCTCCCAAGCTGGGACCCACCTCACCAAACAAATACATATTAAAAAATAAAAGTAAAACTTTCAACTTTTAGACTCATACAATCTAACTCACCACTACCCAACTCTGTATACCACAATTCAGTACATCAAGCTCGCCACAACACACCCAACACCCTAACGTGCTCAACCACATTTTCAAAGTAGAATCTCTGCCCCCTTGAAGACATTATTTCTGGCGCACCAGATAGCCTAAACCACCGCAAAAGAAAATGTGATGTCGTCTTGCTCATTTTTTTTGAAGACCAAAAGAGGGGGTAGCACGCTAAGGAGCCCTCCCCAAAATATTAATTAAAGGAAAAGAAAAGAAAAGAGTACAAAGGAAGAAAAAATCACAATAAAGACCAGCCCTCCACAAAGGCCTTGGACTGAAAAAAAAAACATTCTGTAAAAACCTTTGTCCCGAGAACACAAGAGCATTTCTGGCCAACCAAATACTCCAAAACAAAGACAGCAGGCCCAGCAACTCCAACCGCAGCCGCAGACGAGCCGAACGCAGCGATCCCCAAAATTCGTCGAAGGACCTCGAGCAGACCCAGCCAAGGCCAAGGTCGTCCCATAATCGGGCAGTGCAAGAACAAGTGAAGAATAGATGGTCCACCGATTCGATGCCCACTCCGCATAGATAGCAGGATTCAGAAATAGAGCCAAAGAACCACGCGCAACGGTCCCGAGTCATCAAACGCTTGCGCCTGAAAAGCTACAAAAAAAAACCAATCCGCTCTGGAAGATGAAGACTCCGTAACAAGGTACAATCCCCCGTAAGGATCTCAGAGAGAGTGGGAGGAGGCCTGCGAATCGCCGCGTATGCCTTCCTGACCGAAAATGAAGATCCCCTTCAAACCCAGTAGTCTCTGCCCCCCTGGGGCCCTCAAAGGAAGCTAAAGAGTCACACATACGAAGGAACTCCTCGAGCCTTTAATCTGAAAAGTTTGCGCAAAAACGAGGCATCCATTGCTGCATTGCCGCAGATCAATCTGATCGCATTGCCCATTGCCATATATCAATCTGATATCCCTTCAGAAAGTGGTTGTGTAACATCCCGGGCTTAGGTCCCCGGTCCGTTATCGAGGAAAACTGACCCTGACAACTTGTTGGGTTCGGACTCAGATGGATACGTTTGCTACCACCAAAATGCTTAAGCCCAAGTTGTCAAGTAGTAATCCTCACCACTTATAAACCACACCCACACTTCGTAAGTTTAAGGTATGGCACTTTGTTGGGGTTGGGGTGTTACAACCTCCCCTACTTATATTCGCAACGTCCTCGTTGCGACATGGTCCATCACTTATTTCCAGTGACAGTGGCGACTGCACGCTCTGGGTAGCCATTTTCTCCTACCTCTTTGTAGGGGTGGCTCCATCTTTCGGGTAGCGCTTTCCACTATCAGAGAAAAATTGGCTTTGATACCATTTGTAACATCCCGAGCTTAGGTCCCCGGTCCGTTATCGAGGAAAACTGGCCCTGACAATGTGTTGGGTATGACCCCAGATGGACCCGTTGGCAACCATCCAAAATGCTTAAGCCCAAGTTGTCAAGTAGTAATCCTCACCACTTATAAAACACACCCACACTTCGTGAGTTTAAGGTATGGCACTTTGTTTGGGGTTGGGGTGTTACAACTCGCGAAGTGTGAGTGTGGTTTATAAGTGGTGGGGATTACTACTTGATAACTTGGTCTTAAGCATTTTAGGTGGTTGTCAACAGGTCCATTTGGACCCGAACCCAACAAGTTGTCAGGGCCAGTTTTCCTCGATAACGGACCGGGAACCTAAGCCCGGGACGTTACAAATGGTATCAGAGCCAATTTTCCTCTGATAGTGGAAAGGGCTACCCGAGAGGTGGAGCCACCCCTACAAAGAGGTAGCAGGAAATGGCTACCCGGAGCGTGCAGCCGCCACTGTCACTGGGAATAAGTGATTGGCCATGTCGCAACGAGGACGTTGCGAATATAAGTGGGGGAGGTTGTAACACCCCAACCCCAAACAAAGTGTCATACCTAAAACTCACGAAGTGTGGGTGTGGTTTATAAGTGGTGGGGATTACTACTTGACAACTTGGGCTTAAGCATTTTGGGTGGTTGTCAATGAGTCCATTTGGGCTCGAACCCAACAAGTTGTCAGGGCCAGTTTTCCTCGATAACGGACCGGGGACCTAAGCCCGGGACGTTACAGGTTGCATCACGACTATCCAGCCATGTCGCACCAGTTCTGACCCGGACCTCCGTCGCGGGCACGCGAATAATAAGTGATGCACATCCTCTCCACTGCACCGCATCTGTCACACCCAATCTCCTCCGTACCCAACAGGAGTCCTCACCAATGGCAAACCAAATCGTCTGAACTGCCCCAAATACGAACCACCCACTTCATCATAAAATCCTTGTTCATCTCCCTCATCCGCAACACCCCGAGCCCGTCCTTTCCCTTTAACACAGTCACCATATCCCATCCCACCAAATGAACGCCCTTCTTCCCCTGTCGAGCATCAGCCCAAAAGAACCTCCTCATTAAGACGTTGATCTTTTTCTGCACACCCACGGGCAATGCACGCATAGAGAAGAACACCAGAATCGTAGAGAGAACATGCTTCAACAAGACCATCTTCCCACCTCTAGACAGCATCGTCACTTTATATCCCGCCAGCTTCAGCTCCAGTCATTCTAACAAGATCCTCCAGTCCCTAGACTTCGGCTTACCCGCCACCAGAGGAAGCACCAAGTACGTAATGGGCAACGAGGCAGTCGGGCATCCCAGAATTCCCTCGACATGGCTTTGCTCCCCATCCGAAAGACCAAAGGAAACCACCACAGACTTCTCCATGTTCAACACGAGCTCGGAAACATCAACAAAAGCACCCATAATAAATGACGCTCGCCGAATCTTTTCTGGGTCATCCTCATTGAAAAGCACAATATCATCCGCATACTGTAATAGTGGGATGGATATCTCCTCCTTGTAAAAACCAGCACACCAGTTTCCCTCAACTGCCAGCCTCATCATAACACCAAGAGCATCGACCACCAACACGAACAAGAGCAGGGCTAATGGGCACCCCCGTTCAATACCCCGTTGCTGCTGGAAAAAACCCCCTCCACCTACCATTAACAAGCACCGCTAGGGAACATGTAGGAACGCATCTTTTGATCCACGCAATCCACAACCCCGAAAAGCCCCTCTTCTCCAGCGACGCCCATAGAAATCGCCAGTCCATACAATCATATGCATTTGCAAAATCAATCTTCCAAAGCATGCCTTTGGTCATGCATCTGTTGGAAGAAAAATAAGAGATGGTTTATTTCTGAGAACCCTAGGCTCTCTTATATAGAGGAGAGACCTATGGGTAAATTACATAAGGCGGAAAAAACAGAAATACAAATAAGCAAACGATACTTATAGAATATAGAAATACATAAATATCTCTACACTCCCCCTCAAGATGGAGCATAGATATCAATCATGCTCAGCTTGGACGAACACTTCTGGAATGGTCCTCTGAGTAATGGCTTGGTAAGGATATCTGTTGTTTGCTCCCCAAAACTAACATGAGAAGTAGAAATCAAACCTTTCTAAATCGTATCTCTGGTATAGAGACAATCTACCTCGATATGTTTTGTTCTCTCATGGAACGTTGGGTTGTTTGCAATAAATAGAGCAGCCTGGTTATCACAATGTAACTCTATGGGTAGAGGAACCTCTATATGCAAGTCAACTAATACTGCTCGAATCCACATCATTTCTGTACTTGCTTGCATCATAGCCCTGTATTCGGATTTAGCACTTGATCTCGCTACAACTGTTTGTTTCTTGCTTTTCCAAGAAACAAGAGAAACTGCCAACAAACACTGCAAAACCCGAAGTCGATTTTCTATCTTTAGGACAACCTGCATAGTCTGCGTCAGCATATGCGGATACAGAGAGAGTTTCTCCTTTCTTAAAGAGTAATCCTGCACCTGGAGACGACTTTAGATATCTCAATATCATGTATACAACATCCATATGTACTTGTCGAGGCTACTCCATGAACTGACTCACTCGGCTCACTGCAAAGGCGATATCTGATCTGGTGATTGTAACATAAAGAAGTTTTCCCACCATCTCTCTGTATCTTCTCTTGTCGACTTCATCTGTATCATCATCATATAGCTTCATGCTAGGATCCATAGGAGTAGTAGAAGGTCGACACCCGACCATGCCCGTTTCTGCAAGCATGTCTCTAACATACTTTCTTTGGGTCATCACAAGACCCTGTGCATTTTTAGCAAATTCCAACCCTAAGAAATACCTTAGGGTACCCAGGTCCTTAGTCACAAATTGACTGCCCAGAAAATCTTTTGCCATCTTAATTCCCTGCTCATCATCTCTTACAATAACTATATCATCAACATAAACCATGATAGCAACTGTACCTCTGGATGTTCTCTGCACAAACAAGGAGTGATCTGCATTTGACCTCTTGAACCCCTGTCATTCAATCAGATCTGAAAGCTTTTGGAACCATGCCCTAAGGCTCTGTTTAAGGCCATATATTGCCTTATGGAGCCTACAAACTTGTTGACACTCCCCCTCAGCAGCAAACCCCGGAAGCTGCTGCATATAGACCTCCTCCTTTAGGTCTCCATACAAAAATGCATTTTTAACATCAAGTTGGAATAAGGGCCGGTCACGTAGCACAACAACTAAAAGGAGAACACGCAAAGTGGAACGTCGAGCAATCGGGGAGAACGTGTCCATGTAATCAATTCCATAGGTCTGCATAAAACCACGTACCACCAACCTTGCTTTGTAACGATCAAGGCTCCCATCTGCATGGTGTTTAACAGTAAACACCCATTTACAACTGACAACAGACGCTCCAGGAGGAGGAGAAACTAGACTCCAGGTGCCGTGGGACTGCAAAGCGGCCATTTCCTCTTCCATAGCGAGACGCCATCTGCTATCTCGCAATGCATCCTGGTAAGTCTGTGGAATTTCCACGGCAGATAAAGCAACTGCAAATTTCTGGAACTCCCCTTTAAGACGATGAAAGGAAACCTGAGAAGCAAGCAGATAGGTTGCACAAGTACGCCTCTGCTTCCTAATGGCAATAGGTACGTCCAGGTTGTCAAGAACCTCATCCTGCACTGATCCCTATATAGAAACATCTCCAGAGCCATCGTTAGAAACCATGTTATCAAAACAAACCTGGGGCATGCTAGTTGACTGGCAATGACCATAAGCAGAAGGTGGACGACTAGAATAGAAATTTGGTAATGGTGGAACCACGGTCACGGGCATCTGAGGTGGTGGAGGTGGTGGTGGTGGTGGTGGTGGAGGTGGTGGTTGTATGACTGGTACCAGAGATAACTGACTCGTAGGAGGAGGTGACATGTAGATCTCAATATCAGATTCGAGAGTGGTCATTCCGTCATTTGTAGAAGAGAAAAACGTCACAGATTCAAAGAATGTAACATCGGCGCTAACAAAATATTTTCCACGAACAGGATCAAAGCAATGATATCCCTTCTGAGTTCTGGAGTACCCTACAAACACGCATTTGACAGCCCTGGGAGAGAGCTTATCAAGACCTGGAGCCGACTGGTGGACAAACGCGACAGAGCCAAATACACGGGGCGTAAGAGAGAACTCGTCCTTCTCAGGAAAGGCTATAGAGAAAGGAGTCTTCTCACCCAAAACAGACGAGGGCATGCGGTTGACTAGATAACAAGCTGTGAGACCTGCATCACCCCAAAATGAATGTGGAGCACGACTCTGAATAAGTAGGGTCCGAGTAATATCCAGTAGATGACGATGTTTCCGCTCTGCAACACCGTTTTCTTGTGAAGTGTAAGCACATGATGTTTGATGAAGTATACCACGGGAGGAAAAGAAGGAAAGAGTACGAGTACAAAACTCCTTAGCATTGTCAGAACGCACAATTTTCACAGTAGAAGAGAAAACATTTTGAACTTCATTGATGAATGTTTGGATCACATTTCCTACTTCAGATTTATTCTTTAATAAATACACCCAAGACAAGCGAGAAAAACCATCTACTGCAACAAGATAAAACATGTGTCCCTGATGATCAGGTACACGACTGAGACCCCAAATATCAATATGGACTAGCTCAAAAAGAGAGCTATTGCTCCGACTCTGACAACTCGGGAAAGTGGACCTATGATGCTTTCCCAACTGACACGCCTTGCACTGGAAGGACGTCCTTGGAGAAATATGTGGCAAAATACGACACATCTTCTGAAGAGGTAGATGACCAAAACGGAGATGCCAGGTATATGGAGAGGCTGATCCTGTAAAGTGAAGTGATGTGCCGACATAGGGAGTACGGACCAGACGATAGAGACCATTCTGCTCACAGCCACCCCCAATCACTTTGCCCATGAGTATGTCCTAAAACCAAGAGACGATGGATCAAAAATGGCTCGACAGTTCAAATCCTTCGTAATCTGGCTAATGGACAGTAAATTCATAGAGAAATCAGGAGCATATAACACATTCTGTAATCGCATGGAGGGCATTAAAGTAATCTCCTCGTGTCCTATAATCGGGGAATGTGTCCCATTAGCTATCACCACAGTCCGCCCTGAAGGAACCTCTCTATATGCAGTAAGCTGCTCTTTGTCCCTACATAGGTGATGTGTCGCTCCATAGTCCACAATCCATTCTGTAAGCATAGAACCATCACAAGAGGTGAGAACATAAGAACTACCTGACGTACTGGCTGTAGCGGATGTACTGGCAGAAACAAAGGCTGCAACATCTGATTGGCCTCCTGAAGCTGTGTCAGGAGGCATGATGTTCCTCAGTCTGGCAACGAGATCATCGAAACGCTAGTACAAAGAAGAAAGTGCCGGTGACTCAACTTGTGCTGCTACTCGAGCCGATGCTGGAAACCCATGCTTAGAGTAGCATGTATCCTCAGAATGGCTAGGACGGTGACAGTACGTGTAGGGCTGACAGATCCGACCCCCACGGCCACGGGGACCACGTCCACGAAAGGTAGATGAGCCACCTCCTCCTCTGGAAGCAGCCATCACTGAAGGTGTCTGGGTAGTAGTAGAGCTCGGGACGGTGATTCGACTAAGTCGACGAAAAGCTTCCTCCATGGGAGGAATAGTGACGTTAGCAAGAATCTGAGAGCGTGCAGCATCGACTCTGGATCAAGTGCAACCAGGAATACACCCACCATGGTAGCAATCCTGTATGTCTTTTGCTGCTCGGGAGTAGCCGTCAAGGGCATGAAGCTATGTAGCTTCTCAAACATTCCTCGTAGGGATGTGTACAGTGAGTGGAGAGGATGTCCATTATGTTTGACCGTAAAAATATCATGCTGCAAGCCTGCAACTGTAATATCTTGGTCTCATTCCGTGCCTAAGAATATGTCGCGGCCAGATTATCCCACACTGCCTTTGTTGTGGGTTGATGCAGTATGTCGTTGGCGATCTCTATCGTCAACGTCCCAAATAGCCAGACTTTGGCATATGCGTCGTCCGCCTCCCATGTGGCGTGAATCCTTGTTTTCTCCGTCGGCTCATCATCGGTAAGGATATGTTTCTTACCATTGGACTTCATGAGGCTCATGAACTGCATAGCCCAGAGCTCATAGTTTGTCCCGTCCACATTGACAATCGGTGTCGGACCTCTGAAGGCACCTGTGGCGGGTACGTCGACTTTGTTTTATGACATGATGCCGAATGAAGATCACAGGGTATGTAGACTAAGAGAAATTTGTGTCTACAATGACATATGGGGATTTGATTGCATATGTAGACCTATGAAATCAAATCCATCATCCGAGTTGCGCGAAGAAGACGAAAGTCAATGACGGGGACCGACGGCTGATGAATCCACATTTCATCATCTTTATTCTATCATTTTGGCACCAAAAACCCTAGCAAATGCCTGTAAATAGCCTTAAAGATAGCATCTTAGCATTCATACATGTGCAGTCAATTAGTGTATAAAATACTGTAATTAAAGCCAAAATTATAAAATAAATAAAAGAAAAGAAAAATAAAATATTGTAAATATTTTATGATCCGAAACCCCGAGACCTAGGCATCTTGATGAATAGGTCGACAAGGAATAAAGTAGGGGAGATAAGGGTCAAATACCTGTATTTATTTTATTCATTCTTTATCCATTTTGGGACCTATTTTTGGTTCCAGTGTTTATACATCAAATAAAGAAACTTTGCACATGAAAGTTGTAGATAATAAAATAAAGAAAAATACAAAATTGATTTCACAAAAAAATAATGTACAGATAAAAAGTTATAATCTGAATAAAATCCAGAATCCCAACTTCCCAGACCCGTATCTCACAACTGACAACTCCAAATGCAGCATACTCACCTTTAATTGTATATAGAATAAAATAATCTATCCAATGGTGGTGGTTTCGCATTTGGCGGAGCTACGGTTTGAAAGTTGAGTTTTGGACCCTCATTGTATAGCTGTACTGATTAAAATATTCAATTTATTATTTATTTATTATTTTATATTTTTAATATTTTTATAATTATGTAAATATTGCTTATCATAACTCTGTGCATTAAAATTAGAATAAAAAGGCAAAGAAAAATACAAACAAAAATAAACTTATATAGATTATACAGGTATTATACCTATATGTATACCTATACAATACACCCTTATATTTTATTAAATATACAGAACATATCAGAAAAATTAAATAAAAATATATTTGTGTATATAAAAGTATTTTATAATTTTAGAAAATACTAAATAAAAATAATAAAATTAAAAGACACAAAATAAAAATAAAATGCTAAAACACATAGGTATTATACCTATAAAGGGGTAAAAAGTGAACTTATAAAGATACACCTCATAAAATTAATTAAAAATCACTATAAAATAGTTCATAAAATTATAAAAACTTTTCATTTTATAACCTAACTGAAATAACACCATTTACTATTTTAAAATGATTTATTAACATATTTTTCCAGGGTTTTTCCTGGTTGGTCCACGTGGACCAACCAGGAGGGTCTGAGAGTTGACCTCGGTCAACTCTCTGACCCAGCCCCTGTGGCTTGTCAGAATGTGTTGACCCCACATCTTCATCCTTTTTTCGAGGTTGAGCCTTTCACCAAAACTCGATACGTCCTTCACGACTTTTGCAACGCTAGCATCAAGGATTCACGCCCAAGCGTCACCTTGGGTCGCAGATCGCTGCAGCTCCCGTTCATCCTCGTTCTTTGGACCACCCGCGTCAACCATTCAAAACGACCCCCTTGACTTCATTCGAAAATTAAACCCCAGTTGTGACCTAATCCCTCCATCTCTCTGAGTCCCTGACCGGCTGGTGGTGACAGCATCTCGCCCGCGTCATCGGAGACGAGCGGGGCAAGGTCTGGGTGTTCCTCCAACCTCCGGTGGTCCAAGCCGTCGAGGTACATTCTCCCTCGCCCTCCTGGGCTTGAGGCCGTTTTATTCCCATCGTTTTCGTTTTCATTTCGTTCCTTGCAGTCAGCACTTCATTTCCCCCCGTTTATCCATCTCAATCGCGTGTCGATTCGCCAAATCGACAGTCGGCCGGAGCCATCTCCGGCCACCGTCACTCTTTGCGCCAAACGCCTCCGCACACCCCCTTTTTCTTTGTGCCACAAGATCGGGGCAATTTACCCCCGATCATATCACCTTTTTTGTGCAGGTAGCGGAGCTTATTGCGGATCTGGAGCCCTTTTTGTGAGTTCGCCGGAGGTTGTTTGGGAGCTCCAGCTCCTCCCCCTTCGCCTGCGAGCTCTGGTGGCTACCGCCACCCTCTGAAGCTTCAGGCGGCCAGAGGACACCTGCAGGAAGACGGAGAGCCCATCGACCGGCCTGGAGGAGGCCGGAGGAGCCCGCGCCACCTGATCCAAACTCGCCCCGGGCGAGTTCATCTTCTGTTCTTCCAACCATCTCGCGCGCCGTCGATCTTCCGGCCGTTCTTCCCCATCAGCAGCAGCCGTCGGATGGCGGATCATCAGCACCGTCAGATCAAGGGCTGAGATCTAATCTCAGCCCTCCGCCCGCGAACCGTCATCGGCGCTCCAGGACTCGATACGTGGTCAAGTGGGATTCATCCCACCGTTCGTCAGCGCCAAAGCGGGGGTATTTTGCGAATCCTCCCCCGCATTTTGTTGTATTTTTTTGTTAGCATCTGAACTATTCACCGCCGTTCAAAAATGTTGCGAATTTTGCATTAGGAGCCCCTCGATTTTTGTCATATTACATCGAGGGGCCTGCCAGGTCACGTGATTCACGCACGTGACTTGGGTAATTTGCAGGAACCTCCTAGAACTTTTTGTGTTTGCACTTTAAGTCTCAAACTTTCATCTGCAGTACTATAATTTCTGGAATTTTGCACTTCAACCCCAAAGTATTGTATATTTGCTATTTAGTCCCTCCCAGGCGCGTGCACCGCACGCGCGTGGGTGGGCTTTTTGCCAAAAAAGGCCTTGCGGGTTTTGTAATTTGGCCCAGAAGTTATTTAATTCAGTATAATTTTTATGTGAAAATTGCGTCTATGCCCCTGGACTTCTGTCTATTTGCAATATAGTCCCTGCCAGGCCCTTAATTTGTGCTGACTTGCTCTATTTAGTTAAGGCCCCTTTTTAAGTCCAAAAATCCTTAAAAATTAGGGTTAAGCTCCTGTAGGCTTGTTCTTCCACGCCATCATTTTAGTTTTTGATTTTACTTTATTTTTTTTATTTATTAAAAATCAAAAACATGCTTAAAAGGAGCGTTTTCAATAAATACAATTCGTTCATATATATCTCTACTAGTTTTCCAACTTAATCATGTGGGTACATATGCTTGTCTGGAAGAAAGACACACTAGTGACACATGTCACCACGCTAGCCAAAAGCCCTTACCCCACTTATAGAAATGTATGCAACCTATTCAGATTCAATTGGCTTGGATTGACATGTGGTTTAGAAGCCTTATATAAAAAAAGAGGATAACATCGCTGCAGAAAAGATATCATATTTGTCGAGATCATTAGTAAACCACTTCACAACGGTATGTTCTGGATCCGTTTAGGTAATAAGAATCTAATTCTAGATTATGTTTCGGAGAGGATCTGACACTGCTTTATATACATATTACCATGATGCCAAAAAAATATTAAAACATCTTGAAAAATTCCAAAAAAATTCCCTAGTGTCTATTTTACCATATTTTAGTGTCAGTCCAAAAATCACTAAAAATCTTAAAAGAAAAACACTAAAAATTCAAAAACACTCAAAAACTTCAAAAAAATATATAAAATCCTAGAAAACTCCAAAAATCACAAACTCAGTTCCTGTTTGTTTTATATTTCATTATTTTTATTTGAAAAATAGTTTGCAAAAATTTCGTGGCCGTTGTCTATTTTTAATTTCCATTTTGCTCACAACCATTACACTGTTCACTGTTCTAGTTTATTTCAGTATTTAAAAATACCAAAAACACCTTGAAAAATCCCCAAAAATCATAAAAAACAATAAAAAAAATCTTAAAAATACCAAAAACATTTTATTTCTGAATTTTTGGATATTTTTGCATATTTTTATAAATATTTTATCTTGTCTTTTATTACATTATCTTTATTTTTCCAAAATAAAAAAAATATAAAATATAAATTATAAAAATCAGAAAATTAAAAATCAAATACAAAAATAAAAATAAAAAAATTAAAACCCCACAAAAATTCCTTTGATTGCTTGCTTAGTGTAGACTTCACACACATTCACTTGTGCACAATTATTTGAATAACCCTGCTTGCTCCCTGTGTTCGAACTCTCTGCATACTTGTCCCTATACACCATTTGTGCAAAGTTAAAAATAAATTTTAACTCCACATTTATTTCTAATTATTGATCTTTAGTGTGGGTTAATTGTTGACTTTAATCGAGATTTGCGTGGTCGACACTTCGACTGAGTTCCCGCTTTGTGTGGAACTTAAGACCATCTAATTTCGGTTAAATCAACGGCACTTGAGGCCGGCGGCTTAGGCATTCTTCAAAGGGCCCACGAGATTCAGCAGGAGGCCGCCAAGGGCTGGGCGACGGTGGCGGGGGCCTGGGTGAGGCGGTGCTGGCGATGATGGTGGTGCCCGGCAAGAAGGGGAAGGCTTGGCGACAGCGATAGGCCTTGGTGGTAGCCGGCAAGGGGCCGAGGTGGCCTCGGCGGCGCGGGCGGAGAGAGAAGAGGGGCTGGCAGGTGGGGATCTAGGGTTAAGGTATTGGAGCTCCGGTCTAGGTACGCCGCTCTGATACCATGTTGGAAGAAAAATAAGAGATGATTTATTTCTGAGAACCCTGGGCTCTCTTATATAGAGGAGAGACCTATGGGTAAATTACATAAGGTGGAAAAACAGAAATACAAATAAGCAAACGATACTTCTAGAATATAGAAATACACAAATATCACTACAGCATCTCTTCCATTCACTGACAATCTCAGACGCCGTAACCAACCTGCCCGTTATAGCCCTCCCCGGAATAAATGTCGAATGCTCCGGTGAGATAATCTCGTGAAGCACCATCCGCAACCGATTCGCAAGGATCTTCAAAACCACCAAGTAAATAGCATTGGACAATGCAATAAGCTTGTAATCCTCCACCTTAGTCGGTGTGCCCTTTTTGGGTGATAGAAAGATGATTGCCTTGTTCGACCTTTCAAACCCATGTTTCCAGTTCTGAACTCCTACACATCCATGACATCCTTCTTCACCAACTCCCAAAACTCCCTGTAGAATGCCACTGGGAAGCCATCTGGACTCGACGAACCATCAGCATTCAACTGGAACAGCGCTCGTCTGGCTTCCTCTTTCGAGAACTCCGCAACCAACATCTCAGAATCCCCCCCCCCCCCCCGTAATTCGTGAAACGCCCTTCCCCTACCAACCCTAACCATGCGAGTCCTTCGCTTGGCAAAATTCTGAAAGTGCGAATGCAAAACCGAACCCACTTCCCGATCCCCCTCCACCACCACCCCCAACAGCCACCGAATGAATCATGTTTATGCGCCTTCTCTAACTAGCCATGGCGTGGAAAAACTTTGTGTTTGCATCCCCCTCCCTCAACTATCTCTGCCTGGATTTCTACCTCCAAATGATCCTTTTTGTCTTCAAAAATAATCTCCTTTAAGCATCCACCTCTTAGCAACAATTCTCAGCAGGCAGAACCCTCTTGTCCTCCAATCAGTCTAATCTGCAGATCTCGGCCTGGGCCACCATCCACCAGTTCCTCAGCGCACGGTTTGCCCTATTGAACCCCATCAAGTGACATCTGATTGCCACCAACTTGGCCGTCAATTTGACTATGGCCAATCTAGAAAGATTGCAGCTCTCCCAGAAGACCGCGACCGAATCACGAAAATTGTCCTCCAAAGACGAAGCGAAAGAAGGATTGGGGTCGCACCGCCTCCCTAGACGACCAGAATAGTGGAGTATGATCTGAATGCGCCCTGGGTAAAGCACGAACCTCCGCCAACGGGAAATCCTCCAGTGCCATCGCAGACATCAAGACTTATGAAGGCGAGATCGCGACCGTACGTTACGCCAAGTGTAAAGACATCCCGCCGCATTGAACACCTGAAGGCCAAGCTCCATCACCGTTGCCAACATCTCAGTCAAGCCAGCATCCCTGCCTTCACGCCCCCTAGGCCGATCCCCAGGGAGCATAGTGACGTTGAAATCCCCCTAATAACCCAAACCACGTTGGGAGCCACCGCCCTAGCACCATGCAGTTCATCTACAAGCCGATATATCCCCGTGCCATTTGGCGGGCCATAAACGTTCGTCACCGGAATCTTCTTCTCGTCAGCCTTCTGCCCCAACCCATCCCCATAGAGAATCGACCCCGTAAGACCTCCTCCAACGAAACCTTATCATCATTCCAACCCACCATCAGCCCCCCAGAAGCCCCCTCAGTTCCACCGCCCTACAATCCCTCATTACGTTGCCCCCTACCTGCCTCCACGCTTCAACAACCCCTTAAGAAATCTTCGTCTCCTGTAGAGCAGAATGTTTGCTCCATGTTCCAATATTAGACGCCGAACCATCATCCTCTTTTCAGGCCTCCCCAGACCCCTAACGTTCCAAGATAAGATATTCATCTAGCAACCTTGAAAGCCCCAGAAGGTGCCACAAGGCCGAGACAAGTCAGCAATGCTGCTTTCGGTAGCCCAACCGATGCCTCATCAGCTGCCAAGCTTGCACCCCTCGCATCATTGTCACCGCCTTCTCCCATCATCCCCAAACTCTTGTAAATCTCGAGTCGCTTGCGTTTTCTTCACTCTCTCAGCCCCCTTCGAGAGTAGCTCCAACCAAAACGACCCGAACCCCGTCGCCCCGCATGTAGCCCCCAACTCACGAAGCCAAGCTCATCCCCCTACAGGGGTGTCTTCCTGGTGCATAGATGTCCTGACCATGAAATCCGAGACCGTCAAATTCCCACCACCCTGATCAACAAGCAGGTCCCCGCCTCCCTCGGCACTGTCGCATGGCACTAGAGTGATACTCCTCTCAGTACAACGCGCCTCCTCGATCCCCCTTTTGCCCATCTCAATCGACGGTCCTTGGTCTTCTTGTTACCTAGCACCAATCGGCCCCTGCCATGGCTGCAACATCGCGCAAATCGGCTTCGCCCACACCGAGATGGAAGTGCTCTCGCCTTGACGAGCCGGAAGGTCAAGTGACGGCAAAAGAGCGATCCGCGAGCTGTTGCCCCCGTTGCATTAGATGCCACCAGTTCATGGGACCGCGTCGCTTGAGGCTGTACCAGCACCTCCCTCAAAACATGTCATATCGCCTCCCCACAGCCAGGCCGGGAGGCCTCCAACTCCTCTGGCATACACGCCACCTGCCTGCCCACATCCCCTATAAAGGATTTCCAGGCCCTACTGAAGGCGAAGGGTCGCCTTCCCACGTCCTCAAAGTCCTCGGAAGTCGCCACCACCGTTGGGATCACTACCCGATCCGCAAAAGGGAGAAGGTCCGGAGAAGCACCCAGCACTCGATCCTCAACCGAATGGAGATCCGAGATCGAAGATACCCCCTCCACGAGGATCCGATCTGCTACATGCTCGAGTCGTCTTTCGAATCACGCACTGAGTTCGAGCAGCTCGCCCGACCCCCATCCATTCCAGCCGCCAACTGATGGAGATCCAACCCGATAAGGCACTCGAAGCCACGTCAGCGAAAGAGCATGGCCCCCTACACCATACTTCGGGAACCCCAAACGGAGTCTTGGGACCCCGTACACTTTCTGCCTTTTTTTCCCAAATTGGATTCCCACATTCAAACCATATGAAAGTGCTGGCCAAACTTCCCCAAGTTGACAACTCCAGCCACCGCGCATCTCCGTCTGACCGCACCCCCGCATCTTCCATAGTTGTATCTGCCTCGTAGATCTGGATTCGACATACGGATCCGAGCGTCCACGCGTCCATCCCAAATGGGACAGGACGGCAGAACTCCATCCCTTCTGCCAACACCTTTGAAGGTTGATCTCGCTGCAGACCGTCAAAAAGCACACGTGCGATCAGCACCACTGACCCTGCCGCTGCCTAAACCGCCTCCAGGCTTCAACCCAAAAGTGGCAACCCTCGAATCCAAATATGAGCCCCACACCGTCCAGTCTCGTTGACGATGTCTCTAGGCAACGACGTACGCCAGTGTATGGCCAGCCTTTGCGAGAATCCCATCAGCGAGCTCGCCTCTGTTGCCGAAAGGACCCGCGTGTACACCTCTCCGGCATCAATCCGGACAACGTCTCGAGTGAATCCCATGCCAATCGTCGCCCCTACATCTTCCATGGCATCAGCCAACTCAAACCCCCACTCTTCTGCAAATCCCCACCAGAAATCGGACCTTCTCCGCCTTTGGTCGTATCGATTCATTCTCTCCACCCTGCCCCCGCGCGTAGTGGAAGCTCCGATGCCCGTTGTAGCCGCACATGAAGTAGCGGACTGGGTCACGACATTCGACCTCCCAGTGACCCCAACCCACCACATCTCAAGAACATGCCCTTCGCTAAGCCGGTCGCCCCCTTCCCCAACCATGCTCCATCCTCGACGATGGCCTACGACATTGGTCGTGCCCCTCGACCTGCGTCTACCCTTCTGCCATCAAGCTCGATGGAAGCGATCTCTTCCCATGGGCTACAACATAAAAGGTGTGATGCCTTTTCCAAACCGTAAGCTCCATAGAAAAGATAAAAAAATATTACATGGAAGCCCTTAGAGAGATGTATAATGACAAGGGTACTCTTAGATATTTTTTATTGCTAAAAGTTGCATATAACTCCTCAATGTTGGGCACGAATTGCATCAATTCCTCCCTGGTAAGAAGAATCTTGCTCCGGCAAGATTGCGTTGTAGTAGCTCTGCAGACGATGGTCAGGGAGAAAACTTTCTAATTCATGCTCCTCAACCCACAAACTAACTTTTAGGGAATGTTCCTTCCATCGCTGGACGAGCCCATGATATGTTGCCAATTCGCAAATATCAAGGATGTCTTTGAAAATATCCGAACACAATGTTGTTGCGGTGATTGTTGGTGATGGCTTCATCTGTGGAAGCTCTAGTATAGTTGCATCTCTGTCAACATCTGATAACGATGAGGTGTTGATCGCTGGAGGGAGGTCTATTGCATAAGCATTTGGACCCAACTTCTTGATTCTGAAAGGATCAATTTTGTCTGGGCTTAATTTGTGGTGGGGTCGCTCGAGAAAACACTCTTCCCATAAATGGACCATAATTGAAATCCTACCTAAATCCCATCTGTCTCACTTGGGCATTGGCTTGTTTTGGGTATGTGGTTGATGTAATTTGGGATTTGGTGTAGATTTCGTGGTGGAGTTGACAGGTAGGATCAACCATACGGTCACGAATTGCACCAGCTAACCTGAATTTAACTAGGAGACTTGATCAAGGACATATGGAATGGAACATTCATAAAAAAATTCAAAAGGAGACTTTCCAATGTATTGATAAGATGAACAATTACAAGAAAATTCTACACAAAGAAGAACCGAGTTCCATTGAGTAGCTTGTTTTCCTCTGAAGCAATGCAACAAGTGTCCCAAAGATTTGATTATCACTTCTGTTTGACCATTAATTTGGAAGTGATATGCAATGTTATAGTGTAAATGCATGCCCGACTTAGACAATGGCTTGATGCCCTTATCATACAAAAATAAATGAGGTATGTAACGCACACGGACAACTTCCTTATAGAAGGGACCAACTTTATGGGATACATCAAAGGACTTCATACACATGACAATGTGTTATTTTAGAAATTGGATCAATCATGGCAAACTCAGAGTCAACCTTCCTATTGGTTTAGAGAAGCATTATTACATAGTGCGTAGGGATATCTTCTTGATGATGTGTAGGAATGGACCAAGGGTTGTAGGGGTCCAAACTCTGCTTTTGACCCTTCGATGACCTCTGATCATGGGGCAAGTGGGATAAGTCGGCATCAAGGACATGATTCATGTGGGGTTGTTTGTCTCATAGAGGTGGGGGTTTCTTGGGAACGACATCCACGTATTCTTCTAGAGGTCAGGGCAACTTCGTAGTTCGCTAGGTCTAGGTTCATAGCATCGTACCCAATCTCTTCACTAGTAAGAACAAAAATAACTAGTGACTCTCGAGGATGAAGTTGGAAAATAGAGGCACCAAGAATCTCAGATGGCTTATATCTGTAATGAGGTGACTCGGTCATCATAAAGTTTTGATGATCGATCTGGGGACATTTGCTAGATATTATGAGCATATGGTTGATATTGAAGGGTGATATGGGTCTTGTCCATCACGTTGGCATCCTTCATCCCTTCATGGTTTGTACCTTGGCCAAACTGCCAATACCTCCATAGACGTGATGTAACAACATACCTCATCTTCATAGGTCGGGCTAAGGGAAAGTTTAATGAGGTGTTGGCATTGACTTGGTATTTGGTACCCTTTCTTATGCCCTATCACACTACTTGGTCGATCCCAAGGTTGCATTAGCTCCCCCAACTTGTCGACTACCTCTTGTGCTACAACATTTCCTATGTTTCCTCTAATGATGATTAGAGAGTCACGACGGTCATTGGAAGTACATACGATGTGAAATGTGCCCCTTCTTAACCAAGCATCACATTTTCCAATTTCGTGTGCTAGTGTGAATTGTGGCACAAACTCCATTAGTGCACTATTTTCTCCTTTAAGGCCGTGTTTAATAAAAGGGAAAGGTCCATTAATGTCTGCATCAACCTTACTAGTCTTATAATATTTCTTGTTGTTAGAAAATATGAATGCGGAAGTGTGCCGGAAATAATGATAAAAGAGATATTGAACACCCGAATTTTAGCGTGGAACCCTACTCCTTAAGGAGCGGGATGAAACCACAGGAGAATGCCTCAAAGGGCTGGTGTATGCATTGCACTTTCTCACTGGATACAATGGGTGTGGGGGTCTATATATAGCCCTCACTGAATCTCCACATCCTACAGACGGTACATACGAGACTAAACAACTGGATGGGGTAAATGGATACTGGAGAGATCCATTTACCCATCTTCCACACAAGTGATGCATACAACCTATACTCCAACAGTCCCCCTCAAGCTGGAGCATGCAATGCTCAGCTTGGACAAACAGAAAGAAATCTCAACTCACGCTACAAGACACTACATACAATATCAGCTCAACTAACAAAACTGTCGGTTGTTGCCGAGGACGTTGCTTCTTATGCCATGCAGGTGAGGAGGACGAACGGGCTGGAGTGTTAGTCCAACCGAATCTCCTCGTCGGAGAGCATGTGCTATGCTTGTCAGAGTCACTGCAACTGAAAATGAGTCTCCTCGTCGGAGTACTCTAGCCTGCCACAACATGTGGACAACTGCTCCATCTCTGAAAGGGCCGAAAAGAGCATCGCTAATTATGCATACATAGATCTTTAAAGATGGGTCTCTCTCATAGGGATCTCAAAGTGGGCTCTCTCTCATAGGAACTTCGGAAGGATCTCGTACTGGAGTTCATGATCGCTGGAGAATGGAGTATGATAGTCTCCTCGTCGGAGAACTGGGACTCTCCCTTCTGGCTACTCTACTCTGGAGTCCCTATGAAACAACATGAAAACCCTAGCCCATATGGCATATGGAATGGGATCTCTACTCTGGAGTCCCTATGGAACACATGAAAATCATGACTGAACTCAAAAAGATGGCAAACATGTGCACATCTGAAAAGACCGCATACATGTGTGCCTGAAACTGAGGACTCGGAACCAATCTGACGTCGTGTTTGAATATCTAATCATCTATAGAGTCTGGAAACTGGTTGGTCTGGAATCTGACATCCGAATCTGAAACAGACATGTGTCTCTACACAATACTCCCCCTTTCTCTCATACTGGTCGGAATGACAAACATCGACCAACTAGGGAGAAGACAACAAAGATGGAGAAACAAAACATCACATAAGCTGTCTACAAATTTTCTCATCTATTCTTCATCATTTTTTTCTCGGTTATTTCATTCATCGTTTTTTCTAATAGCCGTCACAATTTTTTGTCAAGAAGTTGTTCATTTTTTTGTTGCTTTTTTTCGCCGATACGATTTTTTTGTACGCACCTTTTTAAAAAAATATTTTTTTAACACAACATGTCTTGGGCTACTTTTTCTCATCTCTTTTCTATGGCCCAACTCAGGGCCCAAATATCTCCCTCTTTTCTTTAACATCAAAACACACAGCCCAAGAGCCCCCATCCCCTTTTTTATATTGAGGGATCCCTATCGGGAAACCCCTTACGAAGGTCATGGCGTTAGTCTGCTAATTAGGGTTCCCCTCGTGGGAACCCATCTCACGAAAGACGGGAGCGCCGCCGCTGACAAGGGAGCTCGCCACTGCCATCGATGAAGCTCGCCATTGCCTGCGGGGTGGTTAGCGTGGAGCATCGCGCCGCCTGCGCGCTGCCGCGAGGAAATCGGTGCGACCGATTGAGGGCTCCACCTGGATCCGGAGGGGCATCTGGCGGTGGAGGAGTTCCACCAATGGAGCCCAAGGGCGGTGCCGTCTGCACGATGTCGATGCTCGGGGAATCGCTGCCTGGAAGGGGAATCGTTGTATGTGCGGCTAGGGTTGCTGCCACCTGGAGAATCGAAGAGAGTGGGAAGGGGGGTCCTCGATCTGCAAAGGTTGCCGCCGCCTTGGGTTCTGCCTACGGGAATGCACATGAGTTGCTGTAGCGATGGAGATACCGCCCGAAGGGGGTTTTCTCGCACTACCAACCTGAACTGTATTGTAACATCCGGGAATTTGCGTAAACCCGAACTCGTCCGAATTTGAGTCTAATGAACCCAAAAACGTTGTCGGTTAATACTAAACAACCTAAAACGACCAATTGATCATGAATTAAAAGTCGTTCGGACGAAATCGACCAAAAATCGGTCACACCGTAACGCGCGTCGTGAAAAGCCGCGACGCAAAT
This sequence comes from Ottelia alismoides, assembly GCA_037367405.1. NCBI lineage: Eukaryota > Viridiplantae > Streptophyta > Magnoliopsida > Alismatales > Hydrocharitaceae > Ottelia > Ottelia alismoides. The sequence goes on from JAZKJV010003122.1 coordinate 132,905, forward strand.
TCGGAAACCGCGAAACAAACCGAGACCGTCATTAGATCCGATTCGACGACACGAGACCAACGGAATCGACCGTTCGTCAATCGGAGGTCATATGATATTTTAAATTACAAAATTTAGTCTTAGACAAAAGCCGTATCCGAAAATTTCGGGTATTCGAAACCCGATCGGAAGTATATCAACATTATACTCATATTGATCGCCGTTCCGAGACGATCAAAACAAGATACTGCGTGTCAAAATCCGACACTCAAGGCGCACGTACGCGCGACTTTTAAGATTTTCACAAAAGTAAAACATATATATAATAATTATATATATATAATTTACTATTACAGAGTAGCAAGTTGTGCTACGGTTAAAAATAAATAAATAATTTTTTTTCAGAAATTTTCAGCCCATTTGGCACCTTAATTAACACTTGGCCTAATACCCTCCAAGTGGCTTCTAAAAAACTTGTACAATTGGCAACCAATTAAACCTCATCCCAAGTCCCCCTCCCTTATTTATATCTCCCAAAAAGGGCCACAGCCGTTCCCCATTAGCAGCTTCTATTCCTTTCTATTCTTCTCCTTTTCTCCTAAATTAAGTCAACACCAAAAAGCCCAAATTCCCTATCAATTTCAGACAAAGGGACCATCTTCTACCCCCTTCCTGCTGTTGTCCAGCAGTCCTGGAATACTTCTTTGAGCTCTAGAGAATGCAGCAAGCAAAGAAGTCTAAGGAGGAAGCTGCTCCTCTTTGAATTGGTGTTCATGCATGCAAGATTCAGCCCTCCTTCCTCCAAAATTCCATCCAAAGGTACCTCCTTCCCCCACCCTTTGCTGCCATGCATGTATATTAAACTTGATTTATCTTGAACAATCCCTGGCCCATCTCTTTGTTGCCATACATGGTCAATCAAGCCTCCATCTTGCATGCTCATGTCTTTAAAAAAAATTATTGCATTACCAACAGTAATGCTTTAATCTTTTTCTAAATTAGATTTTAAGTTACTGCATGTTAAATATGAAGAAAAATATATGTGAAAGCATGGGTATATTATGATCATCTACCTCTATCAGTACGTGATCTCATTATAGGTATAATTGAATGGTAATTTAACATAACCAGCTGTCTAAAAGAACCATTTCTGGGAATTGCATATGATCATTCCATGTGACTATTTTACATTATATGGGTAAATACGAAGATAATATGTTGCCGTTTTACAATTCTTTTACAACAGAATTTTGTTAAGTCTTCACTCAAATTTTTAAATAAATATATAAATAAAAAAATTAGGAAGTCACAATAGTTTGGAAAATAACTCCCTAAAATACATGAATCTGAATCTATATAAACATATGTATACGTATTTTGTGTCTTCCCTCAAAAAAAAAATAATAATGATTGCTTGTCTTGCTAACCAGACTCCACATTAGGCAACGACGGGCTTTAATTTCTTTCACCTTTCGATCGGTAAGAATAGGTTTTGAAATCCCTCCATAGCATATCTATACTTTTTGCACACATCCAATTAATCAAAGCTCAATCAGAGCTCTTCTTCACATCTGATACGACCGAACATCAAAAAAAAAAAGAGAAAAGATATTCTCAGAAAAAGTTTATGAAAATTTGACGTTATTGGCTCTTTCCATGGAGTAGAGTAGTTATCCATATTGTTCCAACCCGTGTAAATTATGATATTCTTGTTCAAGATGTTGTGCTTAGTATATATTCCAGTATAACATATATAAATGATTTACATGTAGGCATTAATAAAAATAAAAAATAATAGAAATTTTGGTTAAATTATGAGTTTTATTTGATTATATCGAAACATACAGAATATGTAGTGAAGGCAAGACAATATGAGATTACGTTGATTTTAATATACGGCCCAACCTTGTAAGTTGCAAAATTAAAATAATAACATTCTCCTCTTATGAAGTCGACAAATGTTTTCTTAGATCAATCTGAATAGAAATCTTCAATCAATTGATCTTTACATAAAATCATCTATTTATCATCAAAGGAGAGTTATGACAAATGCCTATATCCGTAAGTCAGTTATATGGGAGACTGAAAAAGGTTCGAGAAGTCAAGGAAGAAATGGAGATGATGAATCAATAATGTATGATAATTAATATTGCCGGTCATGGTGACTTTTTACACATGATCGTGCGAGAGCGCGGTGACTCTCACCTGGGCGGGAGAATAGGAAGCCCAGTTTGGGCAGCGGCCGCCAAGCGCGCGGGTCTAGGATCCCAATCTTTTACACGGTTTTTACGCGAGCTCGCAGTGTTTTTACGCCTCGTTGGGATCCCGATTTTAGACCAGTTACGCTGACCCTGTTTTAGGATACCCAGGCGGGGGATCCTTGGTTTTCAGTTTTACGTACGAGCTCGTCCGCCCGTACTAGTCGGGCAGTTTTCTAGAGTGACTTTTCTAGGGAGTCTCTCTCACCCGTCTCAGTGGCGTAGTTGGGGAGTAGACCTATCCCTCTATTGAACCGCGCTTCCAATTAGAGGGCGAGACGGAAGAGCCATTTGTAGGCTTCTTCACAGCTTGAGTTTACTTCGCCAAACAGACTTGGCGATTCTATATCTAAATCATCCATGTCTACAACATCTGGAGCTACATCTACAACATCTGGAGCTATATCTGAAACATTGAAGTTAAGAATTTGAGAAATTATGATCAAAAGATCATTCTCTCTACCCAAAATTTAAATAAATTAATAGATCTCTACAATCTCAACTTTTCCATTTTTCACTCACCAACATGATCTCTAAAGAAATTGATATATGCATTCACACTCATACACTCATGATTACGCAACTGCTATATAAATATGTTACATATGGGAAATGTCGGGTTCTGGGGAAATCATTAGAAACGCATTACAAACAAACCCTTTTTACGTACGCAAGTAGATGTAGATTTTACGGGTACCACCTTTCTACTTGCCTGCTTTTGTACATATTAAATGTCAAGTTATTTTTATAAATTTTAGGGAGGTACCAGCAATGGCTGACGCCTCTTCTTTCCTATTGTGTGTGGCAGGTAAACAGCCTGCAGTTCAGTAGCCGCTCAGTATATACATGCTTCCTGGAGACAGAGTTTATACTAGACGGTATGAAGTACTTTGTCTCAGTTTTTGTCTAGTTGGGGATGTATATGCTATCTCTTTTGTATCACTTGGGATATATGTTGTAATATGGAAGATGCTTGTGCAAGTTGTAAATGGATATGAATATTAATGAAAAAGAATTTTGGTGTCAATTGTATCTCTTTTACTTGTGGTTATGTTGTGAATATGAATGTCATGTGAATAATTAGCCGCGCGAAAAATTTTCCCTGCTTTTCTCCAACTTCTACGATCAATGTGAATGAAATATTGCGAAATGCGTCGTAAACGGGTACCCGGATCCTGAGGGGTTCACATGTATGAGGAGCGACCTGAGGAGGCTGTGCGCAACCTGTTGGAGTTGCGCTGCTAGAGGAGGTTGTGCGCTATCTTGTGTGAGGTGTCGCCGCCAGGAGATTGCAAGGGGAGCAGTGCTCTCCTGTGGGAGGTTCGACCGGAGATGGCGGTAGGGACTGCGAGGAGGTTCTGTTGCGCGCGATGGAGATCTCGCCATCGCCTTCGTGGAGGGATCTATGGCTTTTCATCGAGGTTGATGATTTCGCATCCTCTGAAGCATCTTGTTGTCGTTGACCTATCACCTGGATGTGATTTTCTTTCTTGCCTGGAATATTGCTCCAGATGGAGAAGATACTGCTGGAGATGCTTGTCGTGGAGCTAATAATTAGGGTTTTAAAATGAAAACCCTAGAATAATGAACTTGACAACAATTCTTCAAGAGCAGATCAATGAACTTATCAACGAATCTTCAAAAATAATCTTCCAAGAACATAACCCTTACAATCGAATCTCGAAGAAATAAATGACATGAAAATCTCGAGAATCAAACCCGCTCTGATACCATGTTAGAAAATAGGAATGCGGAAGCGTATCAGAAATAAAGATAAAAGAGATATTGAACACTGGGATTTTAACGTGGAATCCTACTCCCTAAGGAGCGGGATGAAACCACAGGAGAACGCCTTAAAAGGTTGGTATATGCATTGCACTTTCTCACTGGATACAATGGGTGTAGGGGTCTATATATAGCCCCCACTGAGTCTCCACATCCCACAGACGGTAGATGTGGGACTAAACAACTAGATGGGGTAAATGGATCCTAAAGAGATCCATTTACCCATCTCCCACATAAGTGACGCATACAACTTATAATCCAACCCTTGTCATTTGGACACTCAATCATTATTTCGGGTTCAACCTCATAAGTGGGAGTGGCATCATCGCTTGACTCATCATGCAATAGGTATGTATTTGTTATGTGTGGATCGGGGCACTCTGATGCCATATAATCCTTTTACAGGTACCTGAAGCAGGGGTCATATCTCATAGTAGGTCGAGCGCCAAGGATTCCTGATCTAGCATAAGAGGATCGTGGTTGGAAGAGGGTATCTACAAGAGTGGTGCGAGCTCCCGAAGCAACTGATTGACGATTGACTGTGAGCCAATCCTAGTTAGTCCAGTGGATGTGTTTGATGTGGTAGTTGGGACATTAGAGGTGATTGTGGAAGTTGAGTGTGGAGTGATGTTTTTAGTTGAGTCAATCTCAATTTGAGTAGCTCTATCATGGGTCGCATCCATAGTACGGTTGTCACACATGTATAGTTTGACTGGGTTATCTATCCGCGATCCATGTGTGGATTGAGAGACTTTGCTTTAATTTGTTCCGGAGTACCGAGATATGGAACTCTTCAGTGTATTCCTTGATGGTACGTATCCCTTGGTGAAGGGTTTGAAAATGGTGGTAAGGGTTATGTTGATACTCCTTTAGTAGGAACTGGCCACGAAGCTTATGTCGCATCTTGATCCAAGAACGAACGGTTTCTTTACCGTGATGGTGGCGCTCCTCTTGAAGTCGCTTCCACCAAAGTAAGGCATTCCCCTTTAATTTCAATATGGCAACCCAAACCCTATTCTCACTCGACAGATCCACTCACATGAAGAAGCGATCCAATTTATCCATCCAGTCTAAGAAGACATCAGGATCGTATCTTCCATCAAATTCATCCACGTCAATCAACATGTTGTGGTCCCATTTGGAGTTCTGTAATTGATTAGGATGTCGACTCCATGGCATGTGTTCTCTAGATCGCTTCACCTCTCTTTGCTCATGGGACTTTCTATCTTTATTAACTGATTTGTGCGAGGACTCATGATTTGGGGATTTTGGGCTTCTCCCTAGACTAGGACGAAATACGGAAATACAACTTCATCTTGTCGGCGATGTTGGATGTCATGGGAACTAGGATTGCTAGTTTTTGATGATTGCTTAGAAACCCTTAAGTTGTGATCATGTTTGTATCACCTCTCTATCTTGTTTAGTATCGCGGCTTCCAACTGTTGGGTACCCTAATCACTATTATCTCAATATTTCCTAACCGGGTACTAGTACGACGGATCTCACTACCAAGGCTTGTTATCATAGTTTCCATACATGCCATGGAATGAGGACTAGGTCGACGAGCCATTAACGATCAGTTCCCGATGGTACAAGGCTGCGAGGACGCAAAATGCAAGACTGAACTTTTTCTTGCAAGGTAAAACTAATACGTAAAACAATATGAAAGAAAGAAACAAAGATGCATGATAGTCTTTTCCTCTTTTTTTGCAATTCACAACTTTATCAAGAAATAAAAAAAATGTAAAATGGTTTTTTAACACAAAGCTACGAAATGAGAGATATCAAAACTTGTACTTGCAAATAAAGACAAATAAAATAGTTGACAGAGCCGAACAACAAGTAGGAAAATAAAAAACGATCGACGGAGCCGTATAACAAGCAAGGAAGTAAGGATGATTGGCAGAGCTAAACAACAAGCATGAAAATAAAAAGCGGTCGGTAGAGCCATATAATAAGCAAGAAAATAAAGATGGTTGGCAGAGAGCATGGAGGATATTTAGTAGTAGTGTTCTTTCTCTTTTCTGAAGTTAGTCTTCCTGATCACTCGCTTCGCACTTCCCAGGCTCAAGTGAAGAAGATGCTTTCGGGTGCTACTTCCTCTGTTGTTCCATGTTGAAGGCGCACGCCATAAATCCAACTAGGTTGTTATTCGCAAAGTCTCCTTGCCAGAATACTAGACACCAGTATTTTGAAATTCTCTTTCTGAACCTGCAAAACTACCCAGTTTACTCTCCCTTTCTCGTCAGATACTATAGTCCCATCAAAAACCCGGGGTGGAGGCGAGACGTCTCTTTCTCTTGGAAGGATGAGAAAGACCACTTCCCTCAGTGGGATCAGGAGATGAGACTAGACCCTTCAAGTCTGCACAGAGTATTCTCTTTTCTCAGTCCCAGGTGAACTATTGAGAAGGTGGTGAGGGACCTATCTTCAACCGAGTTAAAGGAGTCGAGAGAGGCTAATGAGACCATTTTTGTGAAATTCAACTGTCTCAATTCTCAAGCAACCGCACCAAAAACCCGAGTCCCTTCTAGTTTTCCTTCTTGATCGATGACAACGGTTGTATTGTCACCATATCGTATTATCATACCGTTGTTACGTTTAAGTTCTTTACGTGTACGTACAATTACAACTCTAATTACTTTTGATCTTTCTAGAGGCATATTAGGCATTGCTTCCTTTATTACAACAACAATAACCTCACCAATATAAGCATATTGACTATTACTAGCAATAAGATTTGAATACGCATCAATTCTCTAGCCTCGTTGTTATCTGCTACATTCAAGAGGGTCTGAGGTTGAATCATATCATGATCTTTCTTAATTTGCTCTTTTAATGCAAAGAGTAAAGGAAAAAAAGAGCCTAACAAGCATGAAATAAAAAGTAGTCGACAGAGTCGTACAAAGTACAGAAAATAAAAAGGTAGGCAACACCTTACAACTGACAGAAAATAAAAAGGTAGGCAGAGCCCTATACTTGTAGAAATTAAAAATACGAGCCACACAAAAGAGAAGAAAAAAGGAAAAAATATCATATGCAATGCAGGTGCAAAATGAAATGATAATTTTTTGGGTTTGTGGAACGGTTTGCTCTGATACCACTTTGATGCAATCCGACAACTCCTTAAATCATTGACTAACATACATGCATAAAACTATGATGGATCATGCTAACCAATTAAATGCACGAATACATTAATATGTTGTTGTGTTGTTATTGGCCAAATAAGTAAATAATCAGTTCAGTGCTGGAACAATTGCTAGTATTCATGGAGGCAAACTGGAAACATGGCCTCAAATTTCAACGAAATTCCACCGAAATTCTCTAAAATTTCCTTTTTTTAGGTCACTGAAATTGAAACGGTCCTTTATTTCTTTTTCCAGGATTTCAATGAAATGTCACTGAAATGTCAACAAAACTTCATCGAATTACATGTCATTTCAACGAAACAACAGAAATAATGGAATCTGCCCTTTGCTTTCATCGAATTTTGCATGTATTAATGAATTTTCACTTATGTATTCACTAATATTGAGTTGTAAGAGTGATTTGCATTGTTTAAAGAATTTTCTTTAGTTAGTTTCTATATTTTTATCTAAATCAAAAATAAATTAGTTAGACACAAGATTTAAGAGTTAAATTAAAGTTCAAACTGAAGATATTTTTATTTTTTCCTTTATGCCACCTCATTCTTATTGAAGAGGAGAAACCAATGGCTTCTAATTACGGTTCAAAATCTGGTTCTGATTATTAGTAGCATACTACTTTTTTACTGTTGGAAGTTTGGAACAATTGGATGGAAATTTAATAAAACATATTCTCTTCATACTCAAGAGGAGAAACCAATGGCTTCTAATTACGGTTCAAAATCTGGTTCTGGTTATTAGTAGCATACTACTTTTTTACTGTTGGAAGTTTGGAACAATTGGATGGAAATTTAATATAACATATCATATTAATATCTTACTATTAGCAAAAAACTATCTTTTTATCCCATTTATCTAGTTAAAGAATATTAGATATCTTTATTTTTAAAAAATTGATTTTTGAAGTAATTTCCCCAATTTCGGCCATTTCACCGAAATTCCATCGAAATTCCACATAATTTCTCTTTTCACGCTCACCGAAACGAAACTGAAATCCAAGCATTTTAGGCCTTGACTGGAAACACAAAGATAAATACATGAGTTGCGATCAATAATAAATCAACTCCTCATCAAATAAACGACTCCCGATAAAAATTAATTTGAGTGATACCTTTGAAGAAATAAATGAACAGCTCCGGTAAACAAAATAAATGAACAGTGAAAAATAAACATTGTGGGTTCATGATTCCAAAACATGCAAAAAGTGATTTTTAAAATGCAAACTTAAATTCATAATAAGATGATAGCATAATCGGACTCTTACACAGACACCCAAACAAAGATAAATCTAATTGGAACTATCAAACCAAAGATCTAAAACAAGGACTGTGAGATAGGAGGACGGAGAGGGCTAGCGGCTGCTGGGGAGGGAGTGGAGGGGCTGGGAAGGAGAGTTAGGGAATGGAGATGGGCTTATGGAGCTACTGGTGAGAAAGAAAAAAGATGAGATGGGGAATTGGGAGAGGGAGCCAGTGAGGGATAAAAGAGAGCTAGGAAGAGAGGGAGAGCTAGGAGGGTTGTCGAGTTGCTGGAGAGAAGAGGAGGGGAGCTAGGGAAAGATAGAAGAAGAGGCAGGAGTTGGAGGGTTGCAAGAAGGCCGATGAGAGGAGGCAGAAGCTGGGAGAGGGGAGGAAGAAGAAAGGGAGGGGAGAAGAAATCGGGATGAGGGGAGAGGGGGGAGGTAAGGCCTGTATGGGTTTTCTTTCTTCCTCGAATCTGCCATCTACTCTTCACTTGGTTTTTTTTTGAAGCCAACCTTTCGGGGGAGGCACGGCTCGGTGCTCGCCCCAAACTTTTTTATTAAAAAAGCGAAGAAGCAAAAGAGAGAGAGATACAGAGTTAAAGGATCGAGTAGATCCCACAAAAAGCCCAAAAAGAAGACGCACTACATCAAAGCCCAATCATTGGAAAGTGTAGCTGAATACGCCAGAATATTCTCCTTGTAGAACCTTTGTCCCTTGAAAATCGTCGAGTTACGCCCAAGCCATATCGCCCAAATGCACGCTAACGGACAAATGAGCTCCCCTCGCGCCCTATCTTTATTTGTCCGCAGAGAGTCCCAAAAAGCCATAGAAGAGGAAGTTTTGATCCACGGAATTCGGGCCTCCGCCCAGATGACAGTAGTGTCGGGGCAAAGGAAGAAAAGGTGCTCTAAAGTTTCCAAACCGCCTCCACAAAGCGCACAATCCGTAGAATCGAACCCCGCGAACAACCTGGTGCACCTATCGCGAGTCAATATCCTCCCGCGTCTGAACAGCCAGAGAAAACAAACGACCCTCTCCGGGAGCTTCATACGCCAGAGAAAGTTAATATCCATGCACATGAGGTCCTGTTGCGACATATCCTGCTGCGAAATAGCCCTGAACGCCCGCCTCGTGGAGAAGACGCCGTCGCGCCATACCCAGTGATCCCGATCACCCGAAGGCCTGGGCGCATCCTTAAGCAGCTCGAGGAGAGCTAGGAGGTCATCGAACCGCTGATCAGAGAGGTTACTGGTGAAGGATGGGAACCACTCATCCCTCGACCAAGAGGAGGCCACCGTCGCCCGAGAATCACGCGCCAAAGCACGGAGGCGGGGGAAGGTATCACCGAGAGGGGCCACACCTGCCCACTTATCCCGCCAGAACAAGAAGGAGTTACCATCCCCGAGAACAGGATTGAAGAGATGAAAATAGCGCCGACTAACAGATAAAATCCCACGCCAGAAAGGGGTTCTAGATCGGCGATCATCCAAATCTCGCACCATCTCCACCCCAATAGACAGCAAATCACGCAGAATGGAAGGGAAGAAGCTGTTGGAACTTCCCCAAAGCCTATTAACCCACTTGAGAAGTAACGCGTCATTTACGCGATCAAGCCGCCGAATGCCAAGGCCGCCATCGCACTTCCTCTTAGTCACCTCCGCCCAACCCACCAGGTGAGGACCACGCGAAGAAGGTCCCCTTCTTCCCCAAAGAAAACTTCGCATCAAACCCTCAAGACGCTTCTTAATCCCCACCGGTATAATCCAGTTTGAAAGGTAGTAAATAGGGATAGAAGCTAGAACCGACCTAATAAGAACGAGCCGACCTCCCCGAGAGAGCATGGCTGCGCTCCACCCGGCGAGCCTCCTTTCCACCCTGTCCACAACCTTGTGCCAATCACGAAGCCTAGATCTCCCCGTCCCCAGGGGCAGCCCCAAGTAGTCGATTGGAAGCGAGGACGGAGGAGTTCCCAATAACATCCCACAAGCATCCGCCGAGCCCGCATCCCAAGCGAAAGGAATCACCTTGGACTTGGATTGATTAATGAGAAGTCCCGAGAGCTCGCTAAAGATTTCCAAAGTCGCCGCCATCCCCCTGACCTCGTCAATGCCACCTTCGATGAAAACAGCAGTGTCATCCGCATACTGAAGGGTTGGGACGATCCGGTTGCCGCAAGAGAATCCCATGGAAAGGCCATGATCCACCACCCGAGCCGCCATCCGGGGAAGCACGTCGACCGCAATAACAAAGAGAAGTGGTGCCAAGGGGCAGCCCTGCCGCACGCCCCTTCTAGGCTGAAACCGATCACCAACGATGCGGCCGTTCAACTTAATAGAGAATGAAGCAGTAGAGATGCACCTGCGCATCCATGAGATCCAAAGCTTAGGAAACCCGCGAGCCCGTAGCACCATCCAAAGAAATTTCCAATCCAGCGAGTCGTAAGCCTTAGCAAAGTCCACTTTCCATAGGACCCCGCGCTTCCCCCTCCTCATCCAACTCTCCACCATCTCAGAAGCCAGAGCTGTAACATCAGAAATTTGACGACCACGGATGAAGGCGGCCTGAGAGGGCGCGATTAAATCGTCAAGCAACGGCGCAAGCCTGCGTGCAAAAACCTTTGCCACGATCAGGTACAAGGCATTAGAAATCGCAATCGAGCGAAAGTCTTCAATAGCGCGGGGAGAGGAGATCTTAGGCAACAAGACGATGAGAGCCCTATTGACCTGGTCGAAGCTCGCGTTTCCTTTGCAAAATTCCAAGATAACCTCCCAAACCTCCTTCCCAACCAACTCCCAGAAGTCCTTGTAGAACGCAATGGGGAAACCGTCCGGACCTGGCGATGCGTCACCGTTGAGATCCTAAATCGCATTCTTGACCTCCACCAAGGAGACCTCCTTAACCAGCTCCGCACAAAGCAAGGGCGAGAGTTGCGGGGTGCCCTCTCCCGACCAGAACCAACGATTAGGAGCACGAAAAGAAGAGGACTCCCTGTAGTACGCGGCAACCTCTCTCCCCAAAACCCTCTCACCCACGACCTCCTTGCCTCCAAAGGAAATGGAGTGAATATAGTTTGAACGCCTCCTGTTACTGGCCACCCTATGAAAATAGGAGGAGTTAGCATCCCCCTCCCTGTAATGCTTGGAAGACCTCCTCGTTGATTCTCCTTCAGACCCAGCAGCGCTGAGACTCCTCGCAGGATCATCTGAAGGATCTCCATGTAAAAAAGCTCTCGTGCGAAGTGAAGAAGATTGAACCTGAGGTGCCGCAGAGACAGACCCCGAAGAAGGAGGAGGGTCGAGCTCCTGATTCGTCGTAGGGAGCAATGAACCCGGATCCGCCAAAACCGAATCCGCCTCCTGATGCTCGGACGGGTCAAGTTCGACCAGCCGAGAGACCGGTTCGCGTAGGGATCCGCCTGAGGGTCCGCCATCGACATCAACAAACCGAAACCCGAGAGAGAATACCCGAAAGGCGGAACCAGGCGAGCCATTCGAGAAGACGAAATCCCCACCGGAAAGTGTGCACCTACCCGCCACGTCACCCTTGAAACGCCATGGGCGGCTACCAAGCATCGACTCCATGCGACAGGATGGGCATCACGTACGAGAACCTCCGAGGGCCTTACGAAAACATCATAGCAAGGCGAGAACCCCGAAGTGCAGTCCTTCTGCGGAAGCTTCTCCTCAAGAAATGAAACGATGCCCTTACCGGCTCTCCCACCTCGAACAGCCCGGTCCGACGTACGGGGCGGCGGTGGCACCACCACCGACAACTCGATCCTGCAGTAGAATCTTCCCAACTTTAAGTCCCCAAAGAAAATCTGATCTGACGCTCGGTCCAGGAAGGCCTTGTTGCACTCCATGAGAATCGTCGTGGAGGATGGATCGGATCCCGGCGATAAACCGTCGTCAGTGACGGCCAAAACTTCACCCCACCTCCTCAGAGGACGCCGAAGACAATGAACGGACCTCGATAGGAAAGGAACACCTCGGACCACAGCAACGCAGACCTCCAGCTCCGAGCACGCCCCATCCGCAAAACGCAAATCCCTCTAAACGATGCCTCCCTGAGGCCCGGCACGCAATAACCGAAGTCATTGTTCATACGATAGGCCCCTAACGCAGCACCTTTTCGTCCCTAGGAGGAATACGTCTCCGGAAAACTGCCTCCCCAAGAGTTCCCTGAGAGTGTTGCGCAATGCCTCGACCGCCATGCAAGCACCCAGGAAGACGCCGACGATCGCCCTTCCACCGTAAGAACTCCGCGCAAGGTGCTCCCCCACCTTCGACGTACCCGCACCCCGCGTAGGGTGATCCCCCAACTTCGACGAACCCGCCCCCCGCGCACCAGTGTCCTCCAACGACGAGAGAGCGTGCTCCCCTCCGCTTGTGCAGGCATGCAAGCACCTCCTGCGACCACCTGCGCAAAAGATCGTCCTCCATAAGCGGCGGTATCCACCTTTCCCCGCGGACCCCTTGACTGCGAAGTAAACCTTCTGAGAGAGAATTGATTCACGTCACCCCTCGATCTTGCACCACAACCAGCCTGCTTGTGACCCAAACCACCGCATGCAAAGCATCGTGGTCTTGCAACACACACCGAAGCAAGATGTCCCCTTACGCCACAGCGCCAGCAAACGCGTCCCGGCTTCTTGTGCGAAACAGGCACCCACCTCCCACCCGATGAGAACGCCGCCTCCCCTTCTGCTGCAACGAACTGCGGACTACCGCTCTGAGAACCAGACGCTCCCTCCTTCTCCGTAGCGAGGTCACCCCCCCTCGAGAGAACGAAAGCATTCTCACTTGAGTTTCCTGTTTCCCCCCACGATGAGCGCTCCGCCATCCCCCGATCTCAAAGAATGTAGCTTATTTTCAAAAAAAAATTACATAATAGGGATGTCCTCTTTAAAAATACAAAAAAAAATACAAAAAAATTATTACATAGGGATGTCCTCTTTATAATAGGGATGTCCTCTTTAAAAATACAAAAAAAAACTCAAAATTACATGGGTTGCACCATAGAATGTGTGATGCCTTTTCCAAACCGTAAGCTCCATAGAAAAGACAAAAAAATATTACATAGAAGCCCCTGGAGAGATGTATAATGACAAGGATACTCTTGGATATTTCTTTATTGCTGAAAGTTTCATGTAACTACTCAATGTTGGGAACGAATTACATCAGTGTAGGAGCTCCATGGATGCTTGGGAGTTATTTGGGAATATCATGTCTCTACTGATGGAGTCTCGAGGTTCTGAGAGTCCGTAGGTTCATATTGGCATGGTACTAAGGAGCATGCGAGTTGTGTGGCAATGATTTATGCTATTTGATAGGCCAGAAATGGGGTGATCTTTCGGCAAGACCGTTTTTATGGTGAAAATGTGGTAGGCGCTTGTTGAGAGTTGAAGTGTGTAGTGCACGTCTTTTTCCATGTAATCGACCTGTAATTATTTTTTTGGTGATTAAATGGTGATGTTTTTTTGGCATACACCTATACGATGGAGGCCCTTTTTCTTTCTAAAAAACTTTTTTTCATTATTAAATTAGGATTTTATACCCACTTCAGTGGTCTGGTCATAGTGCAGTGGGCCTACCACCTAGAAGTCTGGGGTTCAAATCTCCCCTTGTGGGGGTTGCGTTAGGTAGCCGACAGCCAGTGCAAAAATAGTCAGATCTTTCATCATGGATTTGCGCAAGAATCCATGTAACCGACGCTACTTAAAGTGGGAGAAGGCTTTGCCTTTTTACCTGTTTTTATTAAATTAGGATTTTAAATTAGGGTGTTATGTTCTGTCCATTAAATTAGGGTCAATAAATTAACTAGAATATGTTACTTTTAATTTCGTATAATTGAGTCTGTTGCAAATTCTATTTCAATTTGAATAAGGAGATCGCATATGATCTCCAATTAATTAGTTAATCACTTAAATCGATTAGTTAGTTGGTTAAAATCAATTTAGGAGAGAATTACAATTTATTTTGATTTGAAATTTTATGTACTTTATATGTGTAATTCCACCCCTCCTATATAAAGGTATGGTAATTCAATGCTTTAATCAGTTGAAGTTTAAATAAGATTGGTTATCCATTTCTATTCCTCTCACTTCCCTTCTTCCATGCTATCTCTGCGGTTCTTCTTCTCCAAATCCATCGCATCCGACAAGTCTTCCCTTCTTCCTCCTTTCAAATGCTTCCCCACCAAATATTTCTACAATCAAAATTATTTTTTCACCGTTTGAATTTCACATTTGCATCAACGTAGTTCAGTTGTTGCTGGTGGGGATGCTGCAGTATCATTTCCATTTCAGCCTAATGAGTTGATGCCTCTCTTGCATGTTGTGAAAAAGGGATTCACGGACGACTGGGGAATTTCCAGCTTTATGATAAAAAAAACTTTGGGCAAACACCTATACGGTAGAGGCCCTTTTTCCTTTAAAAAATGATAAATAAAAGTGTGTCTTCCATTAATTTCTTCATTAGTGATCACATTTTATGGTTACTTGATGAAAAGACAAAACGAAATAATGTAATTAAAATACTATGCCGCATAGAGCAGAAATGCCCATCACGAAGTAAAAAAAGATATAAAGTGCAGTCTAGCATTTAAAGAAAACCCATAAAAACAATAGATTTAATTGAAGTTATTACTGTTAAAAATTGATATACGTTAACAGACCCTGCTGCCTGGTAGGACAAGTTAACGTAGGAAATAGAATACATGTTGGGTTCCTGGGACGGCAATAATAAAGTCTCAAAAAGAACCTAAATGATCACATGATTGAAATTAGGTCCAGTTTGAAGTGAAATTGGGTGGAGTATTTTAAAGCATGCTGGTGTAGGGGCTTCTTTTCTATAAAAAATGATGGCAGCTAAAGGAAGAAAGACAGCATACCCCAGAGACTTTAACATACTGTCCGCTTTTGGCAGTTCTGAGTTCAGCATCTGGATGACAGGCTATGAAATCTGTTGCAGCTCTTCTTCCCCAACAACTGTTCCAAATGAAAAGTGTAGCCACAGAAGCAAACATAATCACAACAACAATCAGAAGTATTGGATTGTGAACGGCGCCAAGGATAAAACCAGCAGCAATGAAACCCATCACAAATAGCAGTATTACAGACCACAATATTGTCCTCGGAAATCTTCTCTTGAATGAAAATTCATCTTCCTGACTAAGACTAGTGACAGCCTGATTGTAAGCAACAGATGCGCTCTTTGATTTGAGTGATCCAGTAGAATCCAGAGGACCAGAAAATTTACGTGGGCCACCAGAAGAGTTTAATGGCCCCGAAGAGATAGGCCCTGAAGTAATGAGGCCAGTCGTAGGGAGAACTGGTGCAAGTGGTCCAGAATTTTGGCGTGCCATTTGAGTAGCACCTCCAGATTGAGGACCAGAACACTTTTTTATCGGCTCACCATGTTTGTTTAAAGGTCCAGAACTGGATTTTGACCTATTAGGTGCTGAACCAGGGACTCCAGAAGAAGCAGGCCCGCAAGAATAGCTAGATCGACCACCTCCACCAGCATTAATTGGTCCAGAGTGTGAAGCACCACCACCAAGGGATCCAGTTCGAGTTGGTGCATTCGAAATAGGACCAGATTTTCTTGTCTTGGAATGCTCCCCATGAATGTCAAACATCTTCCCAAGTTCACCAGATTTTTTTATATCTCCGCCAGTATAAGGCATGGCCACAGAACTTGTTACCACAGGCTTTTCCTTGGGCTGCTCAGGTCGGCCAGAAACATACAGGCCATTGCTGAGCTGATGAGAAGGGAATCTGGATCCCATCTGACCAGTTTGAAACCTCTCGCCAAAAATATGCAATGTGTCCCTCGCAATTTAGCTATTTCAGCTGCATACACTTCAAGCCAATGGCAAGAGGGCAATGTCACCAATAAGTTTTACTTATCCGCAATTACAAAAAATGTAGTTGGAAATAAGAACACCTCACTGTTAATGAGAAGTTCACAGATGAAACCGCAAGGCAAATCACCAGACAGCCTGCAAGGTACCAATCAAAACGACATAATTAGTAAGATTGCATTTGAATGGAATCCCATTGCAAGAAACTAAGTTGACATGTAGCTCTAAATCTATAATTATACATGGAAAAGAACAAGATATATTAGGATAATTTGAAAGATACAGACTTCAGCATATCTAAAAAGAGGAAGGCAAAAAAGTAAGTGAATTTTCACCCAATTTTGCAGATCGTAAAACGAATTAAAGAACCACGGCTAACACAGATCTAACATTCTCCCAACATATGGAGCTCAAACAGGACAAGTAAGATTGCTTTTGCACCACTCAATAACTATACTTCCTGCTTCTACAAGCGGGAGAGAAGGGGGGGGATATTTAGGCCCGTGTGAGGGGCCTGTAATTTGAACATTTGTCAGACATAAGCGGATGTTCAAAATGGTTAAAGATATGGCGCACGTGTGAACAATCGTACCCATATCTTCGATATGTGAAAAAAATAGAGTGCAGAGTTCTCCCAATTCCTGAACTTTTTAAGATTTGGGGCTACAACTCAACTCCCATTCGAAAATATCCTGACACCCCACTAAGATCCCAAACAGGATGCTAGTAAAGATCACGGATCTGCAGTATGTGTCCCCGCAGACACTAAAGAATTTAAGAATCCACATTGTTTGCACAAAGCAAAGCCCGGATGCAGAATCACTTCCCTCCAAGAATCCAAATTTCAAAGATTTCCAAAATCAGAAACTTCCGCAGTTAAAAGATCCACGAAGCAGCCGCCAAGACACACCATTTGCATCAGGGAGCCGGATCGAAATAAACGAAGGCCACAATGCAAAATCGCAAATTAAGTCGAGAGGCGGGTGGAATGCGGCAGATCTAGACGAAAGATGAACAGATCCGAAGCTAGAGGAGGAGAAAGAGAGCGCGTGGTTTCGTACCTAAGGAGGGCAATGGGGGAGAGATGAGCAGCGTGGAGGAGCGGCACTTCAGCGGGTGTGTGGCTTCTTTGATGGAGTAGTGGAGTGAAGATCAGAAGGGAAGGAGAAAGATCTCTTTTTCCACCGTCTCGGGGCCTACTTGAAAGGGAAAATGTTTTCTTCGTGTAAGTTCGACGCTTTCTTTAGTAGTAAATCACATTCTGCCATCTATAGCTTCTTCTCCAATTCCATCTCCTTTTGCACGTCAAGGAAGGTAATATTCGTCGGCAGTTGAGTCCAGATATTTGAGAGGGCACAAGATCAAGTATTATAGATGTTCCGATTGACGTAAAGTAGAAGCCCGCATTTGATATGGTGAACTGTAGACGGTCCGAGGTTCAAGTATACCGGTTATATTATCTGAATTGCGTAAATGCTGATTATATTGATAGTCTTCCATGTTTCCCGTAATTGTTCACAAGATTTGAAAACCAATAAATAACTAAAAGTTCTTATTATTACCAATGTTTTCTTGTGGGCTGTTTCATTTGAGGAATAAGAAGGTATATTCTCCCTTCATAGATGGTCAGCATTTTTTATTTTGAGGTCCAAATGAGAATTATGATTTCCCTCACTATTCCTCCTTCATAGGCTTTTCCCACAAAAAAATATAAATAACTACTACTTATCTAACATCTTATCTAACATAATCCTCTTATCTCTCCTTATCCCCCCATTCCTATCAAATAGAGAATAACAAATAACTACCAATTATCCCTTATTATTTCTCATTATCATCTCCCTTCAATCGAAAAAAATAGTATACTATCCATTCTTATCCCTTTGTCTTATTCCTCTACCAAATGGTCTAAGGAAACCATTCATTGTGCAGATTTTTTTGGCAATAGATATTAAAAGGGTCACAATATCGTCAAAGGGGTAAAAATAAGGTGGTATGCATGTAAGGAAATATGAACTGTATAATCTCTCAAAGGATCATATAAATTCATAGTTTCTGAACCGAGAAATGAAGCACGCTCATGATATATTGGGGGTCACAATGATGTAATCCGCTGCCATCTTGTTTATGAAACAAAACAAGAATTTGAGAAAATTAATATATGCTTTTTGGAAAACATACTATTGGTATTATCATCTAGTAGTCGATGGAGAAATCTATTGGTAACCCTTGAAGGAGACATCCAAACATGAGTTTGAACGTCTGGTTTAATCGAAGTCTTACGTTTTGTAGGATGCTTGTGTATTAAAAACACTCTAGGTTGATGCGATCATAATAGATTGTATACCATGACACTTCCATTCTGAAGGAATGATGAAATAATGTGGATATTAGGGATTCTGCTTTGTGGCTAAATGAGTGAGATGTAATTGGATCAAATCTCAATTCATAGAACTCGTTTCTAGATCAAAGAGTTGGAAATTGATCTGAAATGGTTCGATGTCAATTGAAGAAATAATTCAAAAAATGTTTGATTGGAATTTTCTAAAGAGGTTTAAACCCTAATATAAGATGTAAATCTAATTTTTCAAGTACGTAGTATACAAGTTTATATAGTTGCTATGGCATTATCTTCAAGTATCTATGAATATTGTTCGTGAATTCTAATTGGATTATGTCTCATACATTGAGATATCAAACAACAAGATAATAATTGTTATTATCAGTGATAATTTTGTATGAAAATCTGTGAATATGATTCACATTATTGACATTGATTAATATGGATAGAGATCCATCATAATTAATATTAATATAAATATGATTCATATTTAACTAGAACATATGTGAATATGATTTACATAATTGAATAAATGTAAATTGATTTTCTTTTATGGACTAATGAATTGTATTCATTTTTTGTTGGATGATTTTATAATTTCCCTATAATGGTTAGTGGAAATTAATTATTTGATGAAATAGTTAATTCCATAATTTATTAGCTGTGAGAAAATGAATTAGTTAAAAGGAGAAATTGAAGAGATGAATTTCTCTTCAATATCTCAGGTGGAGAGAAAATCAAGAAGAAAATCATTTTCTCTTGTTTTTCTCTTCTTTAGTCGTTAATTCAAAACTCTAGTCATGATTCTAATAGAATTGAAATTTTCTTCTTTCCTTAGAAATTAAAACTAATTAGAGGTGGGGTAGAGAGACTTTCTCTCCGATCAACTATCATGGACAACCATACATGGAGTAGGATTCCATAATGGTTGTCCATAGATCTATAAAAGTAGGGTGTGGGTCCTCTTGTCTAATAACTTAAGAATTGAACTGAGTTGTATATCCATCTTAAAGTGATCTCTAGTCCTAAGGAGAAAGAGAAGAAAATAATAGAGAATTGTTCTCATTATTTTCCTTGGTTGTTACCCCATATACTTCATAAATCGCCTTGACCGTTCACCATTATAGCTACTTGACTTCTTTTTGTTGGCTCGGCCAATTTTAAGAAGGTCTATCTTCTTCTCCATGCTTCATGTATGAGTAGAAGGACTCGATTTCGTGTGACAAAATCAGGAGGAAGAAATCATTCGTGGACAACTTGGTGGAGAGGACATCACAATTTTGCATGAAATATCACGACTCATCACCGTACCTACAAGTACAAACGTTTGTTGAATCGAACTTGACTCAGGGGGTCTCTTTTTAGAGACTCGTGCAGCAAAAGGTATTCTTCAATACTTTTGTGATATTGTGAAATAGTACGTAAATTGTTTTCATTACCACATGATTTCACATTTACCCATCTTTTATGGTTATATGATTGCATCAGTGTTCAAATGATGAATATCATATTTTTACAAATTTGATTCATTCATTTCATGTTTCTGTGATGTGTGAGGTTTAACCTCTCTTCAGAGTTGATGAGGAGGATGAATATTGCTTCTTCTTTACTTCAGGCGAGACTTTACTTGGGTGTTCACGAACTCAGAATAATCATTGGTTCATTAAGTCATGTTGATGTTATGTCTCATTATCATCTAGTCGTTCTCTTGTGTCTTATTGAATAGGAGGGAGAATGGATCTATCATCTCCCGCTGGCTAAATGACTTGTTGGGATAAGGTGGTATCTTTAATAATACCAAGTTTGATCATAGTAAGAGGGGTTAGGTCATACGTGAGGAGGAACGTAGCCCTAGATATAAGGGTTTGGAGTAGGTAGGAAAAGGCTACGCTAAATAGTAGGTGGAAGTTGTGGAAGGATGTTATCAGTCTCTCTACTGAAATGTGCGGTCTCAATATTGAAAGGCTTAACTCTAGTCATAATAAGTGGGTCATCGGGTTAAGGAACACTAAAGTGGTGTAGAACATGGGGGACAAGGATACTTAAAGAGATGTGGTGAGAGAGAGCAGTGGAGAGAATAGATAAAAGATAGCGACACCAATTGAATGGGCGATGGTTCGCAAAGGTGTAGATCAAAACAAACATGTCATTGGTGGCATACGAGAAGTTGGTTATCGTGTTCCCAAAGTTCCAAGAAAATACATTGTTGAGGCCTAGTAAGGGTCTTGAAAATAAGGTGCAATATGAGGAAGTCCTGCAACGAGAGCCTACATAATAAGGAGTTCTTCATGACAATTATCATGAAATATGCATGTCAAATGATCACTAATGGTTGGACCCTAATTAGAATGACCACGAATGTGACCAATCACCAAAGCATCCACTACAAAGGTGTGATTATGTATGTAAGTACAAATACAATATCATGTGGAAGAGTCATCAATATCTTGAACATTCATGCAACTCCACGAAATGGTGGAACGAACTAGAGTCAACTAGAGAACCTCTCAAACCATGGTAGAAGGTTTGATCAAAGAAGTGATACATCTTATCTGACAAAAGAGATCAAAATAGGCAGGGAAATGGTCAAAGAAAGTCGATGAATGAATAGGATGACAAGTTGAGAGTTAGAGGCTCGAGTAGTGAAGGAATCTATCATGAAAGGTGGAGTATTGAGGCCCACTAGTAGAGGTCTGACCACAAACAGATCTCTTGGGTGCCATATGTGAAGGTTTCGGTGAGGAGAAGAATTCCTATAACACAAAACAATAAAATCGAACATTACAAGCCCTTGAACCCATCAAAAGAACGAAGAGAAACCATAACTAATTAAGCAATACCCAAACACATCAGTTGACCAATCAACGAAAGCTTCTGATTATCAGCACTTGATCAACTATCCAAACACAACATATGACTTGGTTTATCGTGTAGAGGTTGGAGGTTAGGGTTTTTGGATTTTATTTCGAGTTTTGGAGAGAAACAATTAAGTAAGTTCTTATGGGATGATGAGTATGTATAGAACTGGTTGGGGTCGATTTTGAAGGGGTAGGTTAGAGTTAATTGAAGAGATTTGATATTGCGAGAATTCTAAGTATAAGAAGTCACTAATTCTAAGTTTCAGACTTGATCCAGTGTCCAAATGAGATATCTGAGCACTCTATCTTATATTACTCATCGAGACCTTCCCTACGAGCCTAAGAACATTGAATTCCGAGTCCATGTGAGGAAGTTATGGGGAAAATGCGACCGATTTACAGCTTTCCAACCCAAAACCGAATCTAGATTCGTTTAGGCTCAAGCCTTTAAAAAGATGCCTGCCCCTAAGTGGTCTGTCTAAACAAAGCACTTGGCCTCAACGAAGCTCCATCCCCTTCACTTGATCTCCACCATCGGAGATATTTTTGGCGGCCAATCGAATATCTGAGGGTACATGGAGTCGCATAGTGGGCGTAGAACTATGCTAAACATCATGAAATAACCGTTCAAGTGAGGGTACTATCGTAGGGGACGATCTCAAGGTATGGCTTGTTGTCGGATTCATGATGTTTTTATACCATTAGATTAAGGCAGATGTCCACTACCTATTGTCAAGGTTTTCATCGCATTTTGAAGTGGTTTTGGCCGCGACAAGAAACTTATCGCATCACATTTTCAAATTTTTCAGCAAATCCTTGGCCTGCATGTGTGATCCAAGCATATTTTCGTGATGTGGGTGTTAGTAGGAATACAATGGTGTAGTCAGATCGGTGATGAATATGCATTTCATCATTTTTATTCATTTATTTAGCTTAAAATCCCTTGTAAAACACTTGTAAAATCACTAAATTCATTCTGTTACTAACTTTGCTCCTTGTGTAAATATTGTATGTTTATCACTATTTTAACCTAAAAAATAAATAAATGAATAAAAGAAAAATAAATAAAATAAAAGACTGTATATATGCAATAGATACAGGTTGAATCAGACCGCGACAGAAGGTCAAGACTTGACCTGATCGGCAACGAATAAAATAGGGAGAGATAAGGCCTAAAATCCAGAAAATTCATTATCACTTCTATATATGCATCACTTGTACAATATTGTCCATATTACACATTCTTTCATTAATTTATTCATTACCAAGTCCTTTGTAAATAGGAACTATTTCTTCTTGAATTTGTGAATAAAATTCTTTTGTAAATAATAAAAATAATTACAACACAATTTTATATATATTTTATAAATAACAACACTCTCAAAAAGCCACAAAGTACAAACTTGCAAGATCAATATATGTTCCATTGAGACTCCAAATTCATCAAACTCACTTTCATCGTACTCCAAATTAAATTATTTTTAAAATGGAGGTGATTTCATAAACTTCAGAGTTAAGGTGCGAAATGTGGCCAATTGGGGTACTATTGTATAAGATACTTATATACACTATGTATATTATTTAATTATTTATATTCTTGTGCATACTTGTGAATATTGTATTTTTTATTAATTTTTAATATTGTATTTAACTCATATAAAATAAAAATAAAAATCACAAAATCAAATATCAACAAAAAATAAAATCATATATATTATATATATTGTATATGTATCACCATGTATATACAGTACTTATACCTATTTAAATACCTAAAAAATTGATTCTTAAAATTCAAATAAAAATACCATTAGAACCCTTGTAAAATAATATAAATAAATAAAA
The DNA here is from genome assembly GCA_037367405.1 of Ottelia alismoides. NCBI lineage: Eukaryota > Viridiplantae > Streptophyta > Magnoliopsida > Alismatales > Hydrocharitaceae > Ottelia > Ottelia alismoides. The sequence continues at coordinate 156,227 of JAZKJV010003122.1, forward strand.
TATTAAAGTATCTAAATTTGTATAATTAAGTAAATTAAAAATCAAAATATTGTATATATAGGTATACATATCTACAAATAATACCTTGTATATTTTTAACCCTTGTATATACATTATTTAATTAGTTAAAAATCAATAAAATAACTTTATTTTATTCTTAACATTTTTCATTTACATCGTTTAATTAAATAAATTCATTTTCAATTTTTTAAATTGATTTATTTAATCTTTTTATTGATTTGTTGTCATTTTCTCTAACTTATCTTTTTCCGCCGTGCGTTCTGGTTGGTCGATCCGAGTTGTTGACCCGGATTAACTGCTCAATCGGTGCCCCTTCTCCCACTACCTCGCGTTCTGCCCGCTCTTCACCTAATTTTCCCACACACCTCTTCCAATAACTGCCCTCGACTCCTTCTCCGCGCTTTCAGCCCAGTCATTCATCTCCATCGCTATCCCTTCATATCTGCCAACCGTGCCTATGATCTTGCCCATTTTTAAATCGATGGCATTCATCCTATAAATAGACATCTTCCACCTCCGGCGAGGGTTTGATCCAACTTTGGCCCCATCCGAGATCGAGTGACAGGGGATAGTCTCCCGTGACAGAGGAGTTGTCCTCCAATCGGGAGTGTGAGTAGGAGTGCAAATGTCGTGTAGTTCTTCGCCACCACCGTAGATCGAGGCGATATCTTCCCTTCTTCCATTCCTTAGGTAATTTAGGTCTTGTAGTTTTGATTCTGTGTTCATTTTCGCTTGATTTCCATTAAATAGCTCGGATTAGGTCTTCATCTTCAACCTATGATCTACACTATCGGAGGAGCTCCGATCATCCAAATCATTCCCTGACCTCGCTAACACATCCGCCTTGCCCTTCTCCAGCTTTCCACCCTCTGCCCACCTTCAGATCATCCCAGTTCTAAAGCTCGGTCTCCTCTCCGAACATACTTCACTGGAGACCCCCATCCAGCCACCATCTTATATGTTTTTTTTACCTAACTTCTTAGCCGGAGGATGCCTCCGAGCATAATCTATCAATTGCATGTCGAAGGAGCTCCAGAGATAGCGTAAAGATAAAAAATCAAGACTAGAGCAGGTTCTTGGAGCATCATATTTCATCACCTTCCAGAATGACTATCTGGTGGTTTCACGTCGATCCAAGGTGCACACCAGACGTGGAACCCAAGGAGATTTGATCTGAGTCCGATTAGAGCGAACCAGAGTTAAGACCAGGGAGATCCAGCCAAATCAAACTCGACAGGAAAGACCCTCTTCCTAGTTCTTCCAAGGATTCCCAGCCCCAGCGCCACACGATCAAGAACATTCGCCCCGGTTGTAATCATGGCCGTCCATATTGCCCCAAATCTGAGCTGCGAGACCCATCATCTAGATATGATCGAAGCCCTTCATGCACGAGCAATTGTCTGTCGTTAGATCCAAGCTGTAGTGCGTCTGAGCCGTCCGAGGTGCCACGTATTTAAAGGGTATATTTGTGCCTTTACCCCTGCCTTTATTTCATTTTCAAATAAGTCCATGTATGGATACATGTTCGCTTGTAATAACTTGAACATTTGCATTGTTACCCTTCATCTTTATTTTAATTGCATTTAAGTCATGCTTGAACTGTAAAGCATGATTGGCACGTGCATTTTAGGTTATTTGCAATAAATGGTCTGTAGTTTTGAGTTATTATTTGAACCCTGGATTTATTTTATTTACATTTAACTCCAATCCAACGAGGCACGCGTGCTTTGGCATGCAATTCTTAGCAAATTTACACAAAACACCTTGCATTTATTTCTGTTGTTATTGTTTAGTATTAAAACTTTAAATAACTACATATATACCTCTGCAAGTCTGCATCTATTTTGCTTATTAAAAATTAAATAAAAAATATCAAAACATCATTAAAAATTCCACAAAATTTCATCTAGCTTCATGTTACATCTATCTTGCATCCACAATTTGTATTTTGCATTTTCATTACTTTATTATTTAAAAAATTAAAAAACAGTCCCTAAAGTCCTTGCTTCTAATTGAAACTCAATAAAAATATACAAATTGTATAAAAAATTCAAAAAAACTTATTTATTTCTTTTGATTTATTTTAGGTTATGTATACTTTTAACATTTTTATTCTTCATAAAAACCATAAAAACATAAAATCTCTCAAAAGTATAAAAAATCATAAAAATTCATTTAAAAATAAAAAATCATAAAATCCCTCTTTGGAAAATACAAAAAAAATTCATATTGTATGTATATCATCTATTTTTGACCTTATTTGTTATTTTAAAATCCAAAAACCCATTTTATTCTCTATTTATTTCATTCTCTATTTTTGATTTATTCAAAGGCGTTAAAATTTTGGAAAATCTGAAAAATAACAAAAATATTACAAAATTATCAAAAATCTAAAATTAATTTTAGTTTAATTTTCTGATTATTTTGGTACATTTGAAAAATGGGATCTTTACCCCATAGACCCTATAAACTTTTCCAATTACCTCCACAACCTTTGAAACAACCTAATTCCCCCCTCGACCCCCTAAACATGCCAACTCTTACCCCATGAACCCTCCGGGTAACCTGTTTAACGTCTGTGAGGGTCCTTGGGGTAATTTATAGGGTCGATGGGGTAATTATGTTGTGTGAAAGGTCGTAGAGGTAATTGGCAAAGTTTATAGGGTCTGCCTGGTAAAAATCCCTTGAAAAATACATAAAGTTTGATTGAGTGCGTGTGCATTATTTTTCTTTAAATAGTCATTATTTTAAAAATAAAAAAAATATTTTTTGCAAAATTAAAAAAATATGAAAATTAGAAAACCAAATAAAAATATAAAATTAAAATCAAATAAAAATACAAATTTCAAAACCCAAGGCTAGTGTACATAGAAATTCCATAATTCTTTTCATTGATTTTTCATTACATAGAATAACCCTCGGGATTTTTGTAGCCTCCATGAGTTCGATCCTACTACCTATATAGGTAAATTAAATAACAAAGTTCTGTTGCTACATTTCCTCCATTTATTTTTCTAGAGAATTGAATTAAATTTTTGTTTTACACTTCTTTGGGTTGTGACGACCACATTTTCATTTGTGAATAACTCATTTAAATAAAAACCGAATCCTAAGCATTCAACAATCATCGATTAGAGCGATTTTAGGGACTTTGTTGAATGTTTTCAACTACTGTCTAGGTATGATCGATCATGCAATTTTTTTATTGATCATTTTGGCTAAAAATGAACGATCATGATTGGCTTTCTGATCGATCGGTGAAGTTGGATGATCAATCATTTTGGAACTGTGGACCCATTTAGACCTTAAAATTAATAGAATTTGATTATGAAAATGATGTATAACTAATAGGACATCAATATATGTTAGATATCTGGATTATAGCAATAAATCAATAATCAAGTGAAATAGGTACAGTACAATGTAAATTGAAAACAAAGGATGTTAATGGATGATGAATATATGATTCATCACTTTAAATGTTGAAAACAGAGCTCTGTTTTCAAGCGATTAATTGCATTTAGGAATTATTAATGCATATTTAGCATTCATGCATGTGTAAATATATTCATATTTTATCATTTCATAATTGTATTAATAAGAAGCCAAATAATCTAACTCCAAGTTGTTTCACTTTTTTCATTATTTTATATTAACTCCAAATCAAATAAAATCAACTTCATGTTGTATATATTACTAACATTAATAAAAAAAGAATACCAGAAAAATAATAACTTGTATATAATGTTAAATAAAATTAAACCCTAGTTTTGAGATATAAAGTTGTAAAGTTAAATATCTCCCATATATTACTCTACTCCCTTTTGAATTAAGGTACATTAAATTACCTACAAATCAAGGTCAAATTCAAAGAATCGGAGTTAATATGTAAAACTTGGATTTTGGGTCCATATTGTACATTGTAGATATTTACTCATTATTTTATGTAAATACATTTCTTTTTTATTTTCTTTCTTTGATTTATATTTTAAAAAAGTGTAAAAAAATTCAAATCTAAAATGAATCAAAAATCAAAGAAAATGAATCATTCTGAGTATGTATATATGATCTTTACATAAGTTCAATTTCTTTTATTTCTTTATTTTCTTAATTATTAAAAATATCAAAAAGTATATTAATTTACAAGTATTTATTTTATAATTCATTTGATTTTATTTTAACTTGTCCATTATTTAAAAAGCATAAAAGTTTTGTAAAACATAAAAAAATCGGGTATTTTATAGATATAGAATACGATAAAAAATTCAATTTAATCATATGACATCTTTTGATTTTGATTCCTTCACGAAAGTTGTAGATCTCATTGATATGAACAACTTTTCGAGAATACTTTTTTATTTGACATCATTTTACATTTTATTTCAATTTTTCTTTTGATTATATTTTCTGATTTTTCTAGGAGCGACATGTGGCAGCTCCTGGAGCCGCCATGCATCACCCCCACTTACTCCTCAGCTGCCCTTTTTTGGTTGTTAGATGAATTACCCCTTCATCCAATGACCTAGATCATTTTCCTTTATTTTATTTTATTTCTTTTATCTTATCTTTTTATTTCTTTTAGTTTGTTTCGCCACTTGGCTTTCTCTTGATCGTCCAATCTCGGTTGATCGCACGGTTGAGGAGTTTTTTCTCCCCCAATCGGAATTCTCGGCCGACGATCGACCTCCCTCGCAGCTCCTCTCGACGAAGTCCACCTCCCTCCCTCTACATGCCACAGGGTTTTTACCAAAGATTCATAAAGGATTTTTCAAAGATTTTCTGACCATTGATAGAGTTCTTAGGAAAAGGTACAAAGTTCCTTATAGATCACATGTGTCTTGAGGCCTTCGAGGTACTTAAAAGGAAGATCATGGATGCTCCCATCCGATAGGCTCCGAATTGGTCTCTTCCCTTTGAGATCATGATGGACGCTTCTATTTTGTAGTCGGGGTCATGTTAGGACAAAGGAGAGAAGGGATACCTTGTGTTGTCCACTACACGTGCAAGGTTCTAGATCAAGCTCAAAGGAATTACACTATCATAGAGAAGGAAATGCTTGTTGTAATGTTTGCCTTGGATAAATTCAGGCCACATCTTTTAGGATCCAAAGTCATACTGTTTACATACCACACAACCATCGTGTAGTTAATAGAAAAGAAGGACGTGAAGGCACGTCTTCTGAGGTGGATTCTACTGCTCCAAGAGTTCGATTTGCATATCAAGGGCAAGCCCAGAGTAAAGAATTGGTGGTTGATCACCTCTCTCGCATTGAATCGCAAAGTTCCCCTGAGACTGACACTATCAAGGACTCCTTCCCCATTAAGTCGGTCTATTTTGTCAACTCTCTTCCATGGTATGCCAATATGGTGAACTTTCTGGTGTCTAGGACAGTGCCCCATGATTGTCTTATGAGCATCATTGACCAACTTAAGTTTAAATCCAGAAAATACCATTGGGAGGATCTGTTCCTTCTCTTCGAAGGTCTAGATTGCGTTTGGTGGAGGTGTATTCCTCATGAGAAATAAACGAGTGTCCTTACATACAATCGTTCCTTGGAGGCATGTTGAGGGATTTGAGCTTAATAAATGAGATTTAGAGTGATGAATATGAGATTCATCATCCCCCTATACTTAAACCATGATCGTCCCTGAGCATCAAAAAGAAATGCCATGAGGTGAAATGAGATTGGGTTCCATACCAAGACCATGATCTGAAGGTGAAAGTGAACTCGACCTTTGGATTATTTATGTGTCGGAACTTCTGTGAGACTTAGAATTTTAAAATCAACAACCTTCAAGTTCTACACATCATTGCTACAATTTCGGCTCAAAAGTCATCTTAGATCAATCTTCTTCCCAAAGTATACCCTATGAACATTGAACAACCGACTCATGTGTGTGAAAGGTTTTAGCTCTTCCCATCCAGAATGTCAGACTACCATGCTCCTCTCCTCTCCAGTAACTCATCCTCGGGGAGTCATGTATTTCCTTCTAAGGTCTGTCGCGTTGTGTTCACAATCGAATTGGGGGAGAAGATAGAAGACGAGGAAAAGAATTGGAGGGTGGCCAGTGTAGTCACCTCTCCTTGTGAAGATGGCCAATGTAGCCGAGTCTCCACCAAGATCTGCAGGTTTATTGAAGCTTGGACCTTTTTGGTCAGATTTTTATTTTGGTAGAATGCTTCTTTGTATTTGGAATTTTTGGTGGTTCTGCTTGGATCTTGTTGTGCCCATACAGATATAGAATCTTTTTGTTCTGTACATTTTTTGGGGTATTAGAAAAAAATTATGCCCAGCCGTCCATCCCTTTTCTGAAGCTTTATTTCAACCTGTACTCCAGTCTTTAGATTTCCATGCTACCAGAAAAGAAACTCACATAGTCTTCCAACATCCCATCTGAGTTGAGCTAAGTGCATAGTGCGAGAGTACACATTAATTCCCTATTCCAGAGTTGTACCCAGAATGAAGAGACCAGGTTAGACACTAAGAGTCAAACGCCGCACATTATCATGTGGAACTTAAAGAATTAAGTCAAAGACCTGAAGTTTCTAAAACGCTATTTCTCGGTGAAGTTCCTCTGAAAATTAGATGGATTAAGGTCAAGTCCAGACCACTCTCGGTTTCGGCTTATAACTCGGTTCAGAACCCAATGGCTTTTCACAAATGCAAATGAATGCGATGCTGGATGAAGTGCAGGTGTATGAAATGTAGACACATTTTTTATGAGAATTTTTATTTTATTTTATTTATTTTATTTTTTAATGAAAGGGATTTTTGGTCTTCTTTCTTTTTCTTTTCTTTTTTTTGCAAAAATGAATAAGAAGCCATTTTTTCAAAAATTTTGGGCACAGTTAGTGTTAGTAGCAAAACTTTTTTTTGAATTAATACCACACCATAAATACATATAGACTTATGTGCAAGTACGAGATATGGGTAAAATATATACGAAGTATATACAGAGCCCCCTATACTTAGCGAGTGATATGTCCTCAGAGCACAAGAAGCGTAAAGAAGACATAGCTCGGGCTAAGCATAAGAGAGTGAAAAAAAGGGAAAAGAAAAAGAACAAGATTTACAGAACTGCCCCCTATACTTAGACTGTGAACAGTCTAAGTATAGAAGAAGAGCGGAAAAAATAAAGTGGTCGGGATATGTGGATGAAGAGAGTATATGCAGGTGGGTGTCGGTTCCCCCTATACTTAGGCTCTGGTCAGCCTAAGTATGGAAGAAGGGTGGAAATGGAGCGATCAGGAGATAGGAGAAGAATGGTATGTACATATGGCATTGCCCCCCCTATACTTAGGCCTTGGCCTAAGTAGAGGAAGAAGCAGTATAAGGAGATCGATGTAGTCAGGGGGGAGGGTGGGACTGATCTGATGAATCTTCAATGTCCTTGCTCTGCGTGAAGTAGATGACCTCAACTTGAATTGTCTGCTCTTTGGGTGATTCAATATATGGCTTCAGCAATTGTCCATTTACTGAGAAAGGTTGTGCATCATCTTTGAGTTCGACAATATCCACACTTCCATTGGTATGCACATCGATGACAATGTAGGGACCCGTCCATTTTGATTTCAGTTTCCCATGAAAAATCTTCAACCGAGCATTAAACAACCACACTTTCTGCCCAGGGACAAAGGTTTTATCTCGAACGTGTCTATCATTCCATCTCTTGACCTTGTCCTTATAAATTACACTGTTGTCATATGCCCGATTTCGGATTTCAATTAGCTCATTCAGATTTAAGTCACGACATAATTTCCCAAGGTGACAACTCCAATTCAACTTTTTGATCGCCCATTCTGATTTGTGAATCAGTTCTACAGGTAGATGGCATGGCTTGCCATAGATCATCCTAAAAGGTGAAGTTTCGAGTGGAGTCTTATAGGCTGTCCTATAGGCCCACAACACCTGGTCCAACAGTTTCGACCAGTTCTTCCTATCTGGACGAACAAACTTCTGAAGAATACCCTTCACCTCTCTATTAGAAACCTCTGCCATGCCATTAGATTGTGGATGATATGGGTTGGCTATTCTATGCTCTAATTTATACTCCCTAGCCAAAGATCTCATTTCCTTATTCACAAAGTGGCTACCTCCATCAGAAATCAAAACTTTTGGTATCCCGAACCTTGCAATGATATTATCCTTGATAAACTTACAGACGACTTTGCTATATGCGGTTCGGGTTGGAATAGCCTCTACCCATCTTTATAAATAATCAACCGCTAACAAGATGTACTCAAATCCATTGCTATTGGGAAAGTGACCCATAAAATCAATCCCCTATGCATCGAAAACATCACAGAAAATCATTGGTTGCATGGGCATTTCATCTCTATAACCAACCGTTCCTCCCATCCTTTGGCAAATCGGGCATGACCGTAAAATTCATTAGCATCTCTAAATAAGGTCTGCCAATAAAATCCACATTGGAGTACCTTGTGTGTGGTTCTCTTTCCCGAATGGTTTCCTCCAGCCTCGAGAGAATGACAATGTGTGAGGACACTCTGGTATTCTTCCTGAGAAATACATCTTCACTAGACACAATCTGGTCCTTCATAGAAAAAGAAAGGATCGTCCCAATGGTATTTTCTTGAATCTGATTTTAATCGATCAATTATTCTCTTGGTCCAACCAAAGGGAACCTTCTTGGAGACAAGATAGTTCACGATGTTGGAATACCATGGGGTTGAATCAATAACGCAAACTGATTCGTCTGGAAAAGCCTCCTTAATTGGTTCAGTGTCAGGATAATTATTTTTCTCAATTCGGGAAAGGTGATCAGCAACAACATTCTTTATTCCAGGTTTATCCTTGATCTCCAAATTAAATTCCTGGATTAACAAGATCCATCTCAAAAGTCATACCTTGGCATCCTTCTTATCCATAAGATATCTAATTGCCGTGTGATCTGCGAAGATTGTCACTTTAGAGCCCAATATGTATGATCTGAATTTTTCAAGGGCCCAAACAACCGTGAGCATTTCCTTTTCAGTCATTGTATAATTTCTCTGTACAAGATCCAACACTTTGCTCGAGTAATGAATTACATAAGGAATTCCATCTCTTCTTTGTCCAAGTACCGCTCCGACAGCAAAATCCGATGCATCAGTCATGATCTTGAAGGGAAGAGACCAGTCGGGAGCTTGTAATTTCGGCGATTCACATATTTTCTTTTTCAGGAGCTCGAAGGCCTCTAGACACCTATGATTTACAATAAACTCGGTGTCTTTTCCTAAGAGCTCAGTCAGTGGGCGGGCAGTCTTTGAAAAATCAGGGATGAACCTTCGATAAAATCCAACATGCCCTAAGAATGACCTCACTGACTTGACGTTGGTTGGTGGCTCAAGTTTCTTGATCACATCCACCTTGGTAGGGTCGACCTCCATTCCCTTTTTGGAGATGACGTGCCCCAACACGATACCCTCGGTCACCATAAAGTGACTTTTCTCCCAGGAGAGTACCAAATTAACCTCCCTGCATCTCTGAAGGACTTGGTCCAAGTGCGCTAGACATGTATCAAATGAATCATCATGATCTGAGAAGTCATTCATGAAGACTTCTAGGAAATCACCAACCATTTCGGCAAATACGGCAATCTTGCACCGCTGAAATGTGCATGGGGCACTACAAAGCCCGAATGGCATGCGCTTGAATGCATAGGTACCGAAGGGACATGTGAACGTGGTCTTTTCCTGATCCTCGGGAGCGATAACTACTTGATTGTAGCCGGAGTACCCATCAAGAAAACAGAAGAATGCTTTCCCTGCAAGCCTATCCAAGATTTGATCAATATATGGTAGTGTAAAGTAATCTTTCTTAGTTGCAGTATTCAGGCGCCTGTAATCGACACAGATGCACCACGATGTGGGTACTCGGGTCGCGATCTCTACCCCCTCCTCATTGGTGACCATCTGGATTCCTGACTTCTTCGGGACGACATGAAGGGGGGCCACCCACTTGGAGTCAGAAATGGGGTATATAAATCCTGCTTTGCACCATTTTTCTATCTCTTTCTTAACCACTTCCTGAAGATTGGGGTTTAATCTTCTCTGAAATTCACGGGAAGGCCTTGCATTATCCTCAACATAAATTTGGTGCAAGCAGAGATCAAGGTTTATTCCTACGAGATCTGACACAGTCCAACCGATAGCTTTTCGATTTCGCTCAAGGACTTCAAGTAATCTAGATTCCTGGTCAATGGTTAATGATGAGCTAATGATCACGGGGAATTTTTCTTTGGGTCCATTTAGAAATTCATACTTCAGTGTGGCAGGCAGTGGTTTCAGCTCTGGCAATTCTGAATCATCAATTAAGTCTGACTGAATGACTTTTGCATCTGGCTCAGTGTCAGTTTGTGGTGAATCACTCTGTGATATGCTGGCTACCAATTCTGAAGAAAGGTGAGTCGGATCGCTAAAGTAGTGCGCTAATTCGGCCAGAGCCACGTCCGACTCATCATCGATATTTCTTGATTGTCTCGAAGATGATGGGACTGACAAATCCGAAAGGATTTCTGTGTCATTAAGACTGTAATAATCTGGATGACTAGATAAGTTTGGCAATATCTCGTAAACTGCACTGTGCACTATTTCTTCTTCTGATGTTGTGCTTTCAATCTGCATGTCTGGCAGTTGGTCCCACGACCCAATAGTGCTGAGGAGATTGCATTCTGATGTTTCGTCATATTCAGTGGTGGATTCGAAGTCTGTCCTTTGCCACTTTGTCTGTTTCATCTCCAAGTCTACTTCTCCGCCTAGGGAATGGAATTTCATCATTCCGGTACCGTAATCGAATACAGCTTTGGCGGTTCATAAGAATGGTCTTCCAAGAATGATTTGTAATTCCTTCCAAAGGTTCGGGGTCTCCATATCAAGGATAGTGAAATTCACTTTGTATTCCGTACCCTTGATCACGATGATGACATTTTTCACTTCTCCCTTAGGTCTTTTAGTGGATTTATCAGCAAATTGGAGTAAAGATAATGATTTCTTGAGAGGACCTAACTCCAATCTATAATATAAGGCTAAGGGTAGAAGATTTATGGAAGAACCATTGTCGAGAAGTGTGCGTGCGGATGCAATACCGCCAATAAAACTCTCCACATAATGAGCACCCAGATCCCTTTTCTTTCTTGGTAAATGCTGATTTTTGACACATTTGGTCGTGGTAACTATCAAGATATGAGTCTCCACAAATTGACTTGTTTTCTTTCTACGAGTCCTGGTGGGAGTACATTTCACCTTCAAGTACTTCTGAAATGCTGGATTACTGGCCACATACTGATCAAATGGTACTTTGACGGTGATATTTTGCTGGCAGAATCGTTCCATTTCTGGGTCATCTCGAATGTTTTTATTTTGTTTTCCTTTCTTAAGAGCATGGGGGAAAGGAAGGGAAGCATTTGAGACAAGAAATAGAGAGCCAGAATCATAAATAAGAGCATCTTTATTAGAAATGGAGTTCTTATTACAATAATAATCAAAATCAGGTTGCTGAAACGGTGACAAAGGGATTTTTGCATCAACTAGAGGTTCAAGGTCCTCTGCAGACTCCATAGATGCTTTTTCCTTCTCTTGTGCTGAGATCTTCAGGCATCCTTCTTCTTCATCCTCAAAAGCATCCTCCGATTGATCTTCTGAGTCTTCCTGATCCGGATCCTATGCCCGGTCAGGTACGACCACGGTCCTTATGCTCATGAGTGACATGGCATTGATTTTGTCAAACGAAAGGATCTCATGTTCAGATGTGGAGAAATCTGAATAGTATAACTGGCCATTGTGTTGAGACGATTGAGATTTATTCAAGCTATTGGGGTTAGCTTGAACTTGGGCGGGAATGGTTGTGGTTGGGGTTGTCTGTTCATCCTTCCAATGGGACAAGCGATTAACATCAACCCGTAGATCGTGCAACTCATTTTGGAAGTTACGAATTTCTTCAAGCATTTGTCTCTGTATATCTACCGGTTCTTCTTGAGGGTTGGATGATTGAGCTGATTGTCTAGGAGCTTGATATTGCTGATGGTATTGCTGAGGTTGGTTCTGGCGATTGTAGGGCTGTTGCTGCTTCGGATGCTGGAAAGATGCAGTGTTCTGAGTATGCTGTGGAGCCGAAGGAAATGCATCATTTTAGAAAGTGGGCAGACATTGATAAGACTGACGGCCCCCCATATTACCCTGTCGGGTAGTGTCCTGTGTGTACCAAATATCGTTTACTTTGAATGTCAGAGGCGGGGCTTCTTTGACTGTCTCGGTCGATGGGGGTGGTTGCTGGGAAGGTTGGGCATAGGATTGGTCATGAGCCCATGGTTGTTGTTGTTTTGATCCTGGCTGCTCTATGATGATGCACATGATAGATCGGGGTCGTAGGTGCAGTAGGCATCCCCATCTTGGACACCTTCTCAGTGAGCTCCTCCATTTGCTTTGGGAATTGGGAAATCATGATGTCGATGCCGTTCATCCGCTTATGAATTTGATCCACCACTGTCAATTTATCGGTGATGATGTTCATGTTTGGAATTAAATCCTCTGCTATCTCTACGACCGTTTGCTTTCCTCCTTTGGCTTGAAAAGTGTGCAGGGAATCAGTGTATGCTCTACTGGTGATTTGTGAGCGGCTTGTCTCTGCCATCTGCTCCAGTACTTTCCAGACGGTTTCAGCTCCTCACGATGGGTAGTTGCCTCCGCAGGCAGTACTGACTAACCCTTGAGTCTCGTAGTTGAGGCCAGAGTAGAGTGATTGAACTAGGATGTTGTTATCTAGGTCATGGGAGGGATATTTCTGTAACATGTCTTTAAACCTATCCTTAGCCTCACAGAGTGGTTCATTAGGCATTTGAGAGAAACTGGTGATACGAGTCCTCATTTGGTTGGTCCGACTCAAAGGGGAGAATTTTTTAAGAATAGGTTCTTGAACCTATCATAAGTGGTTACAATCACTCCGAAGTTTTTCACCCAGTAATCTGCCTTCCCTTTCAAGGCGAAAGGTAGTGCAGTGAGACGAATGTAGTCCTGGCTGACTTGTGGGTGCCTTAGATTAGAACATATCAGCTCCAAGTCTCGTAAGAATTCTTATGGCTCTTCAGTCGCGTTACCATGGAGTTGGGGTAGTTGACTCAGGAAGTGTGGCTTCAGTTCATAGTTAATCTCTGGATGAGGTGGCTGCAAGTAATTTCTAACTCTGTACTATCTAGGATTGTATGTTGCTTCCATTGACGGTTCTTCCCCAGCATTCAACTGCTCAAGTTGTTCCCTTAGTAATAGTTGTTGCTGCTCAGATGCAGTCAGTGTTGCAAAAATCATCTGTATTGGGTCTTCATTATGTTCCTCTCCTAGTTTCTTCCTGGGAGGCAACTTGGGCGGCATCTTCTTCTTCTTCTTTTCACCTTCAGAATGGGAGAAATCGGAGTCAATAGAATGGAAAGATTCAGAATCAGAGTTATCGAGGTGAGAGTCTTCCTTGATGTGATCATGAGATAAAGCAAGAGTATGGGTTTTACCTCCTTCCCGGAAGCTGAAAGAATCATAAGAGGAGGATTCATGGGAAGGGTGTCCATGAACCCAAGGTGGTCCTGAGTAAGAGTGCTTCTGAACCTTTGAGATTGGAAAAGTTGTGGCGGTCAGAGAAGGGTTCACGGAGTCCGAACGAGAATTAACACAATTTTCCATTCTCGATTCAAAATGATCAGCAAGAGGTTTACGGTTCATGATCTAGGCACAAGTGTGCGGTATTCGTTGATTATCTAGTTTTTACGCACAATCTAAACACAATACAAGAGTTTGTTTCACCAACTCACTCAGTGAAGGCCGTGAGAGTTCAGCTAATTATCTTGTCAGTTTTAATTGGTGAGAATTTAAATCTTACAAGCCGTTTAAACGAGCTGTTAGGTGCCTGTATTTTCCGACCGACTGTCCCGAATTCTTACGACTAGTTGCACCTACTTTCAACCAGTATGGGAGTAAGTAAGGACCGTAGAACGGCTACCCTTTACTTGAGGATGAAGCCTTACGTAGTGTCCTCTAAACCACCCACTCTGCTAAGGAAATCCGGACCGTTTACCGGCTGCTCGTTAGATCCTCACTGAGAAGTAGCTAATCGCTTTTGGTAGAATCGGTAGTCAGTATGAAAATCCTGGCTTTGGCTCTATCCTAGTGTGCGTCTCTCTCCTCGCTGCAAGATAAAATCAAACAATGTCGGGGTTGCTCTCCCGCAAGAATTCTTGATTTTATGGGTTCTTAAGATCGGCTATATTTAGCAGACCCAATTTTAATCATGTGATCACTGAATTATTTAAATGATTACAAATACATGTCTATCATCTAGTCCCAATTTCCTTTAGAGCTATGGGATAAAACAAGAGGGAGAAGTTCGGGAAAAGCTGATGCACGCGATAAACTATGATGTATGCTCAGTTAGAAGACTTACAGTGAATCCTCGCAATCTCCATATGGGATGCAATACAGAATTGAAAAATTATTCTAAATGAACGCAAGCCAATGAAAAACCGCACCTAAGGAGAAAGTTCTATTAGCAAGAAAGAATTGAGTTAAATTTTGGCTAAATTGAACGATCTATGTGCGTCTCAGTTAATGTGAAGTGTGGCTTAAGTCCTACGAGCACAATCAAAAATATAAATGCTCTGAGAGCCGTATGTGTAGGTCTATCCTAATCGCCACGCAAGTCAGGCCCCACCCTCGCCGGAGAGTGAAACAGGCCACGACACACCACAGAAAAAGTTTAGAGTCTTTTTACACACGCGAGAGTCCAAACGGACACCGCTGTAAATTAATTAATTACAAAACTAAAATTGCAGAAATAAAAAACCTAGACTCTACGCTCTCTCACGACTCGACTCGATCTTAAATTAATTGCGACTTTTTCGGATGTCGGTGAAGATACTTCGATTTCTTGAAAAATCGCTCCACGTACGTCGGGTATCTTGCAAGAAAAATAAGAGAGATTTGTGTAAGAGAGTGACTCAAAAATAAATCAAAAAGAAAATAAGAGAAATAAATGCAGAAAATAAGTGTAGAGAAAATAAAATGAAATTTACAATGAAAGATTCAGGGGTCAGACTACCCGAATACGGAAAACCGAGCGAAAATTGTCAAAACACAAAACTAAGTCGTTTGCCTCCCCGGCAATGGCGCCATCTGACGAGTCCGAAATCTGCTTGTTAAGAAGATGTATTTATCATCGTGTGTAAAATTAATGTGTCATTTCATGCGTTATAGGCGATAATCGGAATCGGTCAAGAAATAACCACAAAATAATTTAATCAATTTTTAATCTAGTGGTTTTATGTTTGTTGTACTTGGGCAAGTCCCAAGGTCGAACACAATGAGGCAAAGGAACATCCTAGAATTATGTCTATCAAAATTCATTCACGGTTTTCGAGGCAGTCTTTTTTTGTTATTTTTTATGCAATTAAAGATGTGAAATGCAATTTTGGCCTATTTTAGGGACTAAAAAGTAAAAATCAATCAAACGACGTCCGAAAAATATGGAACTTGTCCATGATGCAAAATATGATGAAATGAATGCAATATAATGTTTTTGGAATTTTCAGATGCAATATGAACTTTTTATAAATTTTTGAATGCAAACAAAATAGATTTTGATATATAATTTTAATAAATAATAAACCTATTTATTTTCAGGGGATAAAATTATCTAAGATCTATTACTAGGTGATGGCTCTAAAAAAAATCCTAAACCTCGAAAGTGTGAGATTTAATACATATTAAAAATCAAATACAGAAATATGCAAAATAATTTTTACAGGGCAATTTATCATGCAAATGCAATTCTTTTTGGGCACGATGTCAAGCACAATAAACTCTAAGAAATGTGATTTTTCGGAGATTTTTAGAGCAACGGTTAATTAATGGCAAATTTAAGAGCACTATCTGGGAAAAATCCACAATTTTCCACAGAATAGTTAAGTATTAATTAATCATTAATCACAAAAATATCCACAATATGTCAACACGTAGAGAATTAAATGAGAAACATCATGCTATTTTCTGATAAAAAATAATGTACTGGAGATGTCTGAAAATGAAGGAGAACACAGGGGTAGAACTGCAGTAAATAAAATAAATAAAATGCAAGGGGGACTGATTTGTAATTACCAATTCTATGGGGAGTGATTTTGCAAATTCTCCAGAAGGGCACGTGCCTGGCACGTGCTCTCGAGTCGGCGGGGTTGAGGCGCAAATACTAGGAAGTCTTGGGGGCCCCTCTGCAAATGTTCTACTGCTCACGTGACGCCTCACGTGCGAAGTCAGGCTCGGGAGGAGTCTTGGCTCGGATCTCCACGTGTTGCGCATCTGTGCCTCAGCGTGGCCCGAGGCTAGTGGCTTGGCGATCAGCTCGGGAATGATCCGGACCATTGATGACGATACAATCTAACGGCTGGGGGTCCAAAGAACGTCAACGGCTTGGATGAAGGCTGCTTGGTGATTGGACGGTTGCCTTTGGCCGACACACGGTCAGAGGTCGTCGGAGGTGAGGCAGAGCAGCGGGGCTGACGTTGGTGGCTTTGGTGGTGTTGTCGATGAAGGTCAAAGCTTCTAGCAAAGATGCGGCTGCTGGAGCTTGTGAAGGTGGTGGCTGTTGTCGAAGCGTGGCCGGTGAAGTTAGTCGGAGCAACGGCACTATGCGGAGTTGCCCGCACCTGGAGGAGATGGGCTTCTGTGCGGAGGACGACGAAGCGGAGCAGGCAGTGGTCGTCGATGATGATGACGGTGTAGTTGGTGATGAAGGTGATGACCGTGCTGAGTTGGGCTCAACGGCGAGATGGGGTCGATGAAGGGGATAATGATCAAGAGAGAGAGATCGGAGATGGAGGGCTTAACAGCGGAAGAAGGGAGTTGAAGCGGAGGAGGAGATACCTGGGGGAGAGGGGGGCTCGACGACGACCGTCGGAGCGGAGCAGCGGCTGAGGAAGCGAGGCTGCAACGAGGTTATGGAACCTCGGATCACGCCGTAGAAGAGCTTCGCCGGTTGTCACGACCAGAGGGTGTCCCTGGAGGTAGAACGGCAGATGGGTGTATGCGTGGATCGGCGGGGTCCATTTATAGGTCGAGGGTTGCCTCCGGCGATGGAAGGTTGTTGCGAAATGAGCGGAGGAGGTTGGTCGTGCGAGATAAGCAGAAGAGGTTGGCCGTTGCGAGATCGGAGGCGATGGTTGCGAGGTCAACGGTGGCGTAATCGAGGAGTCGTTGGGAGGTTGAAGGCGATGGACCTGAGTCCTCTGATCGACCCGTGATCGGACAGCTTGAAAGGAGACGCGTAGCAGCAGGAGGCAGGGCGCGAGGCACGTGCGACGCACGTGCGGTTATTTTATTATTATTATTATTATTTTGGGATTTTTACCCGACATACCCTATAAACTTTGCCAATTACCTCTACGACCTTTTGCACAACGTAATTATCCCATAGACCTTGCAAATTACCCCAAGAACCCTCATAAACTTCAAATAGATTAATCGGAGGGTTCATGGGGTAAGAGTTGGTAGGTTTACAAGGCTGAGGGGAGAATTAGATTATTTGAAAGGTCGTAGAGGTAATTGGCAAAGTTTATAGGGCCTGCCGGGTAAAAATCCCTTTTATATTTTCTTATTTTTAATTTCTGTTTTAATATATAATAATTGTATATATATGTAATTATATGTAATAATATATATAATATAGGGTATATCTGTAATATGTATATAATAAATATAAAAATTAGTAAATACAAATAAAAACAGTCCTTTTTATTTTTTAAGGGTTTAAAATATATTTATAACATTTTTAATATGTATATATAACTCTATATGTATATATGTACTATATAGGGTTCTATTTATAAATATAGCTACATATAATAAAAAAATATAAATAAAATATTTTTGTGTTTTTATATTTTCTTATATTTTTGTTAATTTTTAGTGATTTTTTTGCTAATTTTTATGTATTTTCAAAATGCAAATATCCCAAATCAGGAATAAATAAATAGGCTGAATTTTTTTTAGAATTAAAAATATAAAATGGGTTCAAAATTTCTCAAAACTCTTTTTAGTATGTAGTAATATATATATAAATATAAAATAGAGAACTATTTTTTTGGAATTTTTTCGGACAAAAAGGAAGTGGTCATAAGTCTTTTTCTTAATAATAGAATAGAGAAACTTTGTATTTGTATGCACATTTAAATGGTGTTTAATGTATTTTGTTTACGTACAATATTGTGTGCTTCCATTGAATTTTTATCTGTTTGGTTTAAGTAAATAGTGTTGATGGTTCATTTCTTATTAATTAACTTCGATGTAGAAAATGTAATATATATAGAGGTTGTTCATATATTGGATAATTAGTCCCTATCTCAAGTATGATTTTTGATTATATTTAAATACATGCAGTGGTTTAGAGTAGGTAGTGCAGGTTCGATGGGATTTTAACCCCCAACGAACCTGTAAATTTTTTACAGTTCTGTTGTAGACGAGCACAAGTGCTCTCCACAAGCGCTCTCCAAATGCATACTTCAATATAAATCAAGGCGGGTTGGGTGAGCACACCGGCGAGGATGTCGTGCTCGCCTAGTATAGGTTGCAACGAGTAAGTGTACACATGTTTTCACACATTTGAGATTGTGTCTAGCCTCATTGCGTGCACAAAATGAGCGATCACATGTGCTCGCCCACGGCTCAGGTGAGTACTTTACGAGTACATCGCGAGCACAGAGCATGGAAAATGTGCTTGCTAATACTGCATTTTTTGCAGTGGGAGGACCTCTCTTAATGATGGATCGAAAACACAGAGAGGGCAACAATTCCACCCCTACCAACTTATCATGTATATGTCTACCATGTCCACTCATAGAGGATCCCTGATAACACGATATCCTACGAGGGTCAAAATATATTGTCGCTGAGGCGACCGCTCACAGAACACTAGTTAATCAGCAATTAACCCACAATAAAAGAATAAACCAATTGAGTCCCAAAAGTGTGAATTAACATTTATTACTCTACCACAAGATGCACAGTGAATAAGTATGTAGAGGTCGAACCACAGAGAGCAATGCAAAAATGAAGTAGCCAATGATGTTCATGTACAACAGAGTCATTCTTGTATGAATTCTATTTTTGTGGGTTTTCTCTTTTTTTTATGAAATTTTTTTATATTGTTTAATATTATATAATTATATATATATATATATGTGTGTGTAGAATATAGATATATAAAGATATATACCCATAAAGGGGTATGTATAGAGCATATAATACATATATAAGTAGATAAGATGTATATATATCTCCTTTTTTTTAATTTTATATTTTGATTTTTTTTATTTTTAATTTTCAGATTTTTATACATAAATATATATATATATATACATATTTTTTTAATTTTCTATATTGGAATATATAAGCTATGTAATAAAAGAGAAGATAGAGTATTTATAAAAATACGTAAAAATAGTCAAAAATTCAGAAATAAAATCTTTTTAGTGTTTTTTTGGATTTTTTTACTGTTTTTGTGATTTTTGGGTATTTTTCAAAATGTTTTTGGTATTTTTGAATAGCAAAATAAGGGAAAATAGGGAGTTAGCTACTGGTCGGGGGTAAAATGGGAATTACAAATATAAAACAACCACAAAATTTTTCCCAACTATTTTTAAAATAAAGAGGATAAAATATAGGACCTACAGGAGTTGAGTTTGTATTTTTGAGAGTTTTCTATAATTTTTTAGAAGTTTTTGAGTATTTTCGAATTTTTAAGGTTTTTCTTTTGAGATTTTTAGTGATTTTTGGATTGACACTAAAATATGATAAAATAGACCACAGGTAATCTTTTTGGAATTTTTTGAGGTGGTTTACTATTTTTTTGGTATTTTCTAAGCTAGACAGTAGACAAAATGCATGTTTTTGATTTTTAATAAATGCAAAAATGCAACAAAAATGAAAACTAAAAATATGGCGTGCAAGAGCAAGCTAACAGGAGCTTATATTGATTTTTGTAGAATTTTTCAAGTTGATATGATGCATGAAATAAATAGACAAAGCATACAAAAATATATGGCCTGGCAGGGGCATTTGTGCAAATAAAAATAAAGACAGGGGCTGTAGTGCAAAAACACCAAAACTATTACACTTGGTCTGCAATTTTAAGGGTTAAAATGAAATACAAAACCCGCCAGGGACCCCCGCGCAAAATGACCATCGCGTGGGACTACACGTGATCTGCACCCACATGGACCAAATAGTAATTTCAGAAAAGTTTGAGGTCCTGGTTGCAATTTTCATAAAAATAATATACTTTCAATTTTATTTTATGGACTAAATAGAAATATACAAACGTACATGGGGTCATGTGCAATTTAACCACCTCACGTGGGACGACACGTGAGGTGACGTGGACCGGACCTAAGAGTAATATCAGAAATGAATAGGGGGTCCATGCAAAATTTACACAATAAAATGAACTTCGACTTTTATTTATAGGGCTAAATAATAAATACAAAAAGGCTGGGGTGAAGATCGGTAAATTACCCCTAAGTGCGCGCTGATGGACGGCGTGGATCAGTTCACTTGGATACGCGTCGCGCATCCAACGGCCGGTACCGCTTTGCCGATGAAGGGCTGAGATTAGATCAGCCGAGTTGATCTGATGGTCGGTGTAGGGCTTCATCGGACGGCTCTGGTGTGATTTGGGGGCGCCACCCTGATCGGACGGCGACGGAGCCTCCTGGAAGAACAGGGAAGAAGCTCGCCCGAGGCGAGCTTCGATCTTGAAGCTTGGGCTCCTCCAGGCTTCTCCCTCGTGTCTGAGGTGTTCAGATGGTAGCTGGAAGCGTCCCGCGTCTGCTCGTGGTCTTGGCGTGGCTCCTGGAGCTCCAAGGAGCTCAGGCGAGGTCGATGAAGGTCGGGACCTCCAGGAGCCTCTTCCTGGTTCGAATCGAGTCCAAAAGGGCTCCTTGCATCGTTTGACCTGCATAGGAAGAACCGGGGGAACGAGGGTTATCTCCTCGACCCCGGGTTTTGAAGCTCTGGCGCAAAATGAGGTGAGGCGGAGGAGCTCCGACGATAGGCGAAGGTGGAGCTCCGATTCGCAAGGACTGGGGGTCCTTGGTTGAACAAGAATGATCGGGAGATGGAGCATACGATGGGGAATGAGGTGAGGTGAAAATGGCAGTCGGAAACGGTCGAGATCACAGTGAAGAAGTCACCGGAGCGGAGCTCCGGCGAACTTCGATTTGTCGATTTCACGCTATACTAATTAACTAAAAACTACACTAAGCACGGGAATGAAAAGCTGGAATCGAAATCTACCTAAAATGCAAGAAAGGACAGCTCTTATACCTGCGGACCACCAGGGAGTAGGATGGACGCTGGAGCTCCGCCGCGTCAAAACTTATCCCTCCTCCGGCCGATTCAAGTCGCTGAGATGCTCCCCCTGTCACGAGGAACCTCCCAGGATCAAATTCGAGGCTTTTGGTTGGATGAAAGTGGCCAAATTTGAGGAGGAGGTCGAGGGCTCTTATTTATAGACAGACTGGCCGCCCTTCTTGGCCCGCGTATTCCAGCGAGTACAATGATCGTTTTCTTGATCCAACAAGCATGCCTGATAGATGGATGATCCCTCTACAGATCTCGTGAAGGCGGCGAGCGAGAACAAGGGACGAGACGCCCGGGAAAAAATGGCGCAAGTCAAGGGTTCAGCAAGGTTCAGAAGCGCCAGGTCCTGATGGGACAGTTGACCA
The DNA here is from genome assembly GCA_037367405.1 of Ottelia alismoides. Lineage (NCBI taxonomy): Eukaryota > Viridiplantae > Streptophyta > Magnoliopsida > Alismatales > Hydrocharitaceae > Ottelia > Ottelia alismoides. Next base: position 178,000 of record JAZKJV010003122.1, read on the forward strand.
GAGGTCAACAAAGGCTGGCACCCCATTGGTCCACATCAGCCGCTAACGGACAAAATAGGGAATTTTATTCAAAAATGAATTATTTAGCATAGTAAATGATTTTATTATTTTTTCTAATAAAATAAAAAATGTGTATTAATTCATGTAGTATTTATTTATGATTTTTATTTAATTTTTTGATGTATTTTATTATGGTTTTATTTTAATAATGTGTTTATGCATGTATTTAAATGTATTTTGTATATATTTATTTTTATTTTGTTTATTTTATTTTATTATTTTATTTTCTTATTTTCTAAATTCATAATTTATTTTTGTGAATGTGAGGGTATTTTTATTTCACTTTTATGGGTTGATTTACATATTTAAATAAATAGGTAGATGTATATGTAGGTATACTTATAGGTATTTTACCTATATATTATGTATACTTTATTTATTTAATGTATTTTATTGGTTTTTATTTTGTATTTGTATTTTTAATAAGTTATATGTAATATTTACATGATTGTAAAAATATAGATGAATAATGAAATCCCTTTTTATTTTATATACATATAGATAGCATAGGTATTTTGTCTATGTATCTTATAGACTTATTTTATTTTACAAATTCTTTTTGGTTTTATTTTAATTTCCATATATACATGTATTGTATACATTATTTACAAAATTCTAAAAATATAATTTTGTAAAAATAATGAACAAGGAATAAATTGAATATTTTAATCAGGCAAATTGCACAATGGGGGTCAAAAACCTAACTTTCACAGATAAATTCCAAAAATTATGAAACCAATTTTATTAGATAGTTCTTGGAATGCTATATACAATTAAAGGTGAGTTTGGTGGATTTTGAGTTTTTATTTGCAAGATATGGGTCTGTGAAGTTGAGATTCTGGCTTTTTATTCTGTGTATAAAATGTACACTGAGTATTATTTTTACACAAACTTAATTTTGTATTTTTATTTTCATTATTATCTACAACTTTCATGTACAAAGTTTCTTTATTTGATGAATGAATAATTATACACAAAATGGGTGTCAAAAATGCCTAAATAAATGAATAAATAAATGAGGTCTTTATTGTACTCTTGGCCCTTATCTCCCCCTACTTTATTCCTTGTCGACCAATTCCATGCTGGTCTTGGTCTCGGGGTTTGGGTCATAAAATATTTGCAATATTTTATTCCTTTTTCTTTTCTTCTCTTTATTCTATAATTTTGGCATCAAAAACCTTATTCTATGTACAATAAATACAATAAATAATGAATGCTATTATGTACAAATTGATGCTATTTACATGCATTTGCTGGGGTTTTTAAGGCCAAAATGATAGAATAAAGGTGATGAAATGTAGATTCATCACCCCCTATACTTGCCTTTGCTAGTCCCTAGCAAATACTTATGCAATAAATACAAAAAGAATAAAGAAAAGAAAAAGAGAATTAAAGAAGGATAGAGTGAATAGGGGTGCTTTCAGTGCAATGTATGTCTTTATAAAATCTGAATTTAGAGCTCCTGTCAGACCTTGGGTGTAGATGTGTGTGGAACCTAGTCGGGAACCAGTTTTAAAATACAACAGCCTTCGAGAGTCACAGAACTCGGTTCAACCCACCTCAATAGCCTGGTCAGAACTGGTCTACATCATACGCAAACCCTTATAACTATGAAGCTGACTTGTACAATGTAAGTGATAGTGGCTCTCCTCAACTGAAATGACAAAGGAACTGACTTCTCCATAATGACAACCCAATGATTCCCCAATCACACAGCTCTTTCCTCAAGGAGCAGGGTATTCCCTTCTAAGTTCAAGTGGCAACCAGCTCAAGAGGAGGGGGTGAAGAGAAGAATGGACGGTAGCCAGTGTAGCTACCTATCCTAGGATGCAAGACCAGTGTAGTCAAGTAATCCAGCTGCAGGCTCACATGTTTGACTTTGGAACTCAAGCTTGCTTATTGGCTTTACAACATATGTACATACTTTGCAGGCATTTTATTTTTGTACAGGTCTGACCATTTTTTTTTCGACATACTATTCACAGCAGCATTTTCATAAGGAGTTTTTCCTCTTGAGCCAGTAGACTATCCCTCTTTTGAAGCTTTATTGCAACTCACAATCTCCTGTCGTTAGACCTCATGGCTATTGAACCAGGTTGGGGTGCACTTCCCTCCCTAGACGAGGACGGATGTTTCCACCCATGTGCGTCTCAGACTGGCAAATCCAACCCCCTCACCACTCCAACTGAGTTGAGCCAAGTGAAAGGTGCAAGTGTCCAAGTTAGGTCACGGTCGGTAAGAGTCATGCGTGCGTCTCGAAAAGTTCTAGTTAGTCAGTTGAGGTGACTTGAACCCAACCCTGATTTCTCAAAGAATTAAGTATGCATAGACCTGAAGTACCTTAAACCTAGTTCCCATAAGGTTCCAGTGCGGTTAAGTGCGGTAAGGTCTAACCAAGCTCCAATTTGAGACTTTATTGGACTGATTCAATCATCAAGCTCACTCAAAAAGAATATGAATGGTATGCTCATGCTATGCACAATGAATGATGCAATTTTTCACAAGGAATTTACAGGAATCAAAGAATCTTTTTACAAAAATAAATTTTTTGCAAATAAAAAGCTTGACACATACAAAAAGTACTTACAATTATTTACACAGGTGTGCCGCCTTATTTACAAAATGTATGGATTTATAAAGACTTTACAGGTTTTAACGAAGTAATTTATTTAGGTTGTACAGAAAGAATTTTATGCATTTTATTTATGAATTACAGGTATCTGTCATGATGCTTTTATTCCTCAGGTCTAGTTTGAAAATAATTTTGCAAACTATAGTACACGATAATTTTTGCAATCATTTACACACATTTGAAAACTATTTTTGCAAAGATTTTTTACATTATATATATATATATATATTCCACAATAGTTTTGACAAACATTTTCAAAACATTTGCACATAGGTTTTTCAAATCCTTTATTCCACACAAAGAAAAAGTTTTTTCAATCCAAACAATTTTACACAGGTTGAAAACATTTTACAGCAAATTTTTCAAACGGTTCACACTATTTTTCAAATCATACTATATAGGTATTTAACCTGATTTATTAATCAATATATACAAAAGAAGAAAAACTGTATTTGATGTACAACATGGTTTTGGCTCTTATAAGCTTTATTTGGTATTATTGCTTATTTTTGTAAGAGAGATTTTCGTGCAGACTCCTCAGACTTATTCGAGAATCATTTTCAAAAGATTTTTGAAGACTATTGTCCAAACTAATTTGACAAACATGTTCACGCATTTGAAAATGGTTTTACAAAGGTTTTTCACACAGGATAGATAGATTTTTCAAAGCAATTTGACACCCAAATTTTTCAATCATTTGCACACAAATTTTCACACATTTTTATTTCACTCAAAGAGAATAAATTTTACACACAAAACTGATTTTTCAAAGGTTGAATACTTGTACACACTATTTTCAAGCAATTTTCAAAAGATTTTCCAAGGAGAATATTTTGCACAAAATGCTTTTCCTGACTTATTAATCAGTAGAAGTACAAAGAGTCTGAGGAGCTCACAATCATCTTTTATTATTATAGAGTTACTTATTACTTTTTATATTGAGTTGATATTTTATTTTTCAGTATGAGTTATGGCTTATAGTATATACATGGTATATACGACCCCCCTATACTTAGCTAGAGCTATGTCCTCATAGGTCGAAGAGAAAAGAGAAGACATAACTCGTACTGAGTATAGACAGATCTAAAGAATATATGTGAATGAATGAATGAATGAGAAGTTGACCGTCCCCCCTATACTTAGGATCAAATAATCCTAAGTATAGCAGACTGTACACAAAGTAAGGAGGGTCAAGGGTGGGAATACACAGATCGTACTCAGATTGTCTCCCCCTATACTTAGGGTAAGATACTCCTAAGTATAGACAAGAAGAGGAGACAATGGAGAGGATCGAAATGAAATGAAAAACTCGGGGTGCACATCCCCCCTATACTTAGGACAAAGTACGTCCTAAGTATGGAAAACTGTCTACAAGGGCGGCACCTTTTAGATACAAAAAGAAGATAGAAAAGGAAATAAAGAAAAGAAGAAAAGAAGAAAATCAGATAAATAGTTTTTGGAGTACATTGTCTGAATCTTCTGATGCTGTCACTGTTGTGGATGTGTCATCATGGTGCACGAGCTGAATGGAGTCTACGACGGCCAAGAATGTATCTGGTTCGAGGTACGACTTCAGGAGTTGACCGTTGACGATGAATGGTTGTGCGTCAGGGGACAATTCTGATATGGCAATACTTCCATTGTCACACACTTCACAAATTCAAAATGGCCCTTTCCACTTACTCTTCAATTTGCCCGGAAAGATCCGCAACTTTGCATCAAATAACCACACCTTCTGTCCAACATCAAAGGTCTTTCGTCTGATGTACCGGTCATGCCAACGTTTCACCTTCTCTTTGTCCATCAATGTGTTATCGTATGCATAGTCTCGGAACTCCAAGAGTCTGTTCAGATCATCTTTTCTTTTCTGACCACTTTTGCGTGAGTCCAAATTGCAACTGTTAACTGCCCATAAAGACTTGTGAATCAATTCGACGGGCAAATGGCATGGCTTCCCGTATACAAGACGATAGGGCGACATGCCCAAGGGAGACATGTAGGCGGTTCTGTAAGCCCATAAGACCGAGTCCAAGAGTTGGGACCAGTCTTTTCTGTTCGGCCTGACAAGTTTCTGCAGAATAGTCTTGATTTCTCTGTTTGATAATTCTGCCATGCCATTGGTCTGAGGATGGTAAGGAGATGCGACACGATGATCGATGCCGTACTCCTTCATCAATTTCTTGACCTCTTTGTTAATAAAATGGCTACCCCCGTCTGATATGAGAATTTTCGGTATCCCGAACCGCGAAATGATGTTCTTCTTCAGGAACTGACATACTGTTCGGCTGTCGGCGGCTCGAGCAGGGATAGCTTCAACCCAACGACTCACGTAATCGATGGCAAGAAGGATGTGCTCAAAACCTTGACTGTTAGGGAAAGGTCCCATGAAGCCAATGCCCCATGCATCGAAAACGTCTGCTATCTGAATAATTTTCAGGGGCATCGAATCTTTTGCAGTGAGTGTGCCTTTCAATCTCTGACAGTCAATACACCGTTTGACAAATTCTGCAGCATCCTTAAATAATGTGGGCCACCAGAACCCGCACTGAAGTACTTTGGCTGTCGTACGATCTCCAGAGTGATGTCCACCAGATTCGAGCGAGTGACAATGTTCGAGAACACTAGATTGCTCCTCCTGAGGGATGCACCTGCGCCAAATACAATCCGCCCCTTCCCTGAATGAGAGAGGATCCTCCCATTAGTAGAAGCGGATTGTCGACATGAATTTGTTCTTCTGATTCTTCGTCCAATCCGATGGTGTTACTCCCGAGGTGAGGTAATTGACTATATCTGCATACCAAGGAAGAGAATCCACTGCTAAGATTGATTCGTCAGGAAAGGCTTCTGTAATGGGTGCACTGTTCAGAGAGGGCTCGTGCTGCTCAATTCTGGAGAGATGGTCTGCTACCACATTCTGAACTCCAGGATTGTCCTTAATTTCCAGATCAAATTCCTGGAGGAGAAGGATCCATCGAATTAGTCTCGGCTTGGCATCCTTCTTCTGCTGGAGGTACCAGATAGTAGAGTGGTCGGTAAAAATTGTGACTTTTGATCCAAGCAAATAGGATATGAACTTCTCAAGGGCGAAAACCACAGCCAGCAACTCTTTCTCCGTCACTGTATAATTTCTCTGTGCTTCATTTAATGTTCTGCTGGCGTAGTGAATGGCATAGGGCGCTTTCTCTTTCCTTTGCCCAAGAACAACCCGACTGCAAAGTCTGATGCATCGATCATTATCTCAAAAGGAAGAGATCAGTCATGCGGCTGTAAGATTGGAGCCTGAGTAATAAGCTCCTTTAGCTGATTGAAAGCAACGAGAACCTGCTGATCTACATCGAACTCGGTTTCCTTGCACAAAAGTTCTGTCAAAGATCGGGCAATGCGGCTGAAATCCTTAATGAATCATATGTAAAATCCCACATGCCCCAGGAATGACCTTACATTCTTCACTGATTGAGGTGGCTGTAGATTTGCAATAACATCCACCTTTGCCGGGTCGACTTCCATGCCACGTTTGGAAACGACGTGACCCAGCACGATGCCTTCGGTGACCATGAAGTGGCTCTTTTCCCATGAAAGCACTAAATTGACTTCCCGACACTTCTGAAGCACTCTGTCTAGCTGCTCAAGACAAGAATCAAAACTATCACCATAGACAGAGAAGTCGTCTATGAACACCTCGAGAAAACTACCTACCATCTCGGCGAAGACTGCTAACATGCATCTTTGGAAGGTTGTAGGTGCATTGCATAATCCAAAGGGCATTCTCTTGAAGGCGTAGGTGCCGAACGGGCAAGTGAAGGTAGTCTTCTCTTGATCTTCAGGGGCGATTGCCACTTGGTTGTACCCAGAATACCCATCCAAAAAGCAGAAGAACTCCTTGCCTGCTAGTCTTTCCAAAACTTGATCAATGAATGGCAAGGGGAAGTGGTCCTTCTTCGTTGCTGCATTAAGACGGCGGTAGTCAACATACACCCGCCAGGATGTTGGTACCCAAGTGGATATTTCCTCTCCTCTATCATTTGTAACCACGGTAAGCCCGGATTTCTTCGGAACTACATGCAGTGGGCTTACCCATTTTGAGTCGGAGATGGGATAGATAAAGCCTGTGTCGCACCATTTCGTTATCTCTTTAATGATGACGTCCCAGAGGTTAGGGTTCAACCTTCTTTGGAATTCGCGGGACGACTTGGCATCTTCTTCCAGATAGATGTGGTGCGAACACAAAGTCGGATTTATCCCTCGGAGATCTGATACACACCAACCAAGTGCCTTGCGGTTCTTTTCTAGAACCTCGAGAAGACGAGATTCCTAATCCGCAACTGATGATGACCGGATACATTTGTTCTCCACCCGCAAGGAAAGCATACTTCAGGCTTGCAGGAAGTGGCTTGAGTTCTGGTTCTGACCTGTCCAACTTGTTGGTCACTTCAGATACTATGCTGGTGGTGGGATGTACTTCTTTGAAGGGGCTACCATCCTCATCATTCTGTTGAGATCCCAGTGATGTGTCGAACGGTTCTGCGCTAGGCGGATCGTGTTTGGTCTGTAGTGAATAATCAAAGAGATGCGCCTGCATCTGAGAATCAGTCTCTCAAGAATCATCGGAGCAAAGGGTAACTGTGCTTTCCAAGTCCTCCTCCAGAGTGAGGATTTATCGGGTCCATGAATCGTTTAATGACAAGAATGAATATCTGATTTCTTCAATAAAGTCACAGTCTGCTTCGGATGCTGCATGGCTCTCATCAGTTGTGGCGTTTGTCTCTCGGCTCATGTTTATAGTGATTTGCTTGGTGTTCGAGCTGAAAGTGATCTTCCCAGACCCGTAATCCACCACGGCACCTGAAGTACGTAAAAATGGTCGGCTAAGGATGATAGGGGTCTGGAGCAGCGGTGCTGGTGAGTCCATATCAAGGACTACAAAATTAGCTGGGAATTGCATCTCCTGCACTTTTACTACAACGTCTTCCAAAAGACCCCGGGGCCGCTTGATGGATCGGTTAGCGAATTGAAGGATCATTCGTGTCTGCTTGAGTAGACCTAGCCCAAATTCTTGCATTATGGATGATGGCAAAAGGTTGATGGAAGACCCACTGTCGAGGAGAGTGTGCTCGAAGACCTGGTCAAAAATCTCACAACTGATAAGAGGTGCTCTTGTATCTTGCTTCTTCTGTGGGAGGTTGCTGATAGCTGCAACAGTGGCCATGGAGAGCACGTGCTTTTCTACATCTCTGTGTCTGTTTTCCTGTGTTGGGCGATGCCTGTTGGTACATGCCTCCTTTAGTCCTTTCTTCACAGCTGGCATGTACTCCATGGACTTCAATAAGGGAATCTCAACAGTCAATTTGTCTAATATGTCCACAACTCCTGGATCAGACAATGCCTTTTTTCGTTTTGTAATTTTTTTGGATTTTTCTATTGCATGAGGAAAAGGAATATGTACATTGCTAGCAGGAAAAATAGAATTCTTATTTACATCAAAATCATTGCCCATAGAATGTTATACATCCGGACTACAAAAAGGAGTACAAACTGTATCCTGGCATGTGGGTGCTGCAGGGCGAGCAAAAAGTGTAGTGTCTGCTCCGTCGGCTTGCGAGGGATCGGCTGCTGCTAGCGGCTCCTCCAAGGCTGGCGCGGCTTTGCTTTGGCTGCAAGCTTCTTTTTGTTGTTTTTGATTTTGCTGATTTTTTTGTATTTTCTGCTGGAACTGATGGCAATGCACGACGACTGGGATGGCTTCTCCTTCTTCTTCCCCCTCACCCGCCCCTGTAGCTGGCACGGCTGATGCGGAAGATGACGATCCACCTGTTTCTTTATTCACCCCATTCTTGGTGGCAGGCGGAGACAAGGCCCTACCGCTCCTACTCTTTCTTCTTGAAATTATTGGGGTTGGCTTCGACCTGAGCTGGAATGGTGGTTCTGGTGGCGGTCAGGTCGTCAAGCCTCTTGGTCATATCCGCCAGCCCTTTGACAAGTTGGGCCAGACAATCCATGGTGGGGTTTGCAGGGGGTACCTCGGTGGGTTCAGCGTGCAGACCATGCTGCTGTTGCATGGATGGGTGCGGAGGTTGTTACTGGTGGTGCTGGGGTGATGCAGGAAGTTGAAGTTGCTGATAAGAGGGGGAAGATACTGCTGATACTGCTGAGGTGGGGCAGCCGCATACTGATGAAACAGTTGTGGATGGCGGTATTGCGGCTGCTGGTATGGCTGATTCTGCCTCCATTGATTTGCATACTGGGGAGGCTGATGATACCGCTGATGAGACTGAGAGGACTGTCCAAAACGACCACCCTGATGTTGGTGGTATTGCAGGTTGGCTAGTGGCTGACCCTGGGGTTGTCCCATAGGACGGGTCGGCTGTGCATCATTGGTCCATACCCCGTTCACTTCCTGAATCAGGGGTGGTGGTGGGAAAACTGGACCAGGTTCTGAAAGAAACTCTAGTTGGTACACAACCATCTGCTGCTGCAGCTGGTGGTGGTCGGGCGCCTGCACGTAGTACACATGCTGGACTGCCGGTGGCTGCTGGCTCGGCTGAGGCTGATGCTGCGGTTGCTGCTCGTCCTTCTTCTCAGCTGGAGCTTCTGATGGTGTCGCCGACTGAACAGAGTTGATGGTGCCCACCAACAGTTCAAGGTACTTGTTGATCTGATCAAGCTTGTCTAAATTCTGAGTCCTCTTCTCGATCACGGTGAGTTTTTCGAGGTCCTGTGATCGCTTCTCAATGATGTCAACTTTTGAGAGATGGCCGCCGATGATACTGAGGTTGGAGCTCTCATCTCTCTGCCTCTTTGGATGCTGCCATGTGTACTTGTTTCTGGAGGATCTGGGGCTGCTTCTGATATGCCTTGAATGAAGAGAGGGCGGCCTCTCCTTCGGCCATTTCTTCGAATATCTGCCAGACTACGTCTTCATCCTTGTTGAAGTGCGAACCCCCACATGTTGCGTCAACGAGCCTTTGGCTCTCGATGTTCAGTCCCCCAAAGAAGTGCTGGACCAAGCTGGTCTTCAGAATCTCATGATGGGGACACTTCTCCTGCAGATCAGTGAATCTCTCCCATGCTTCGTGTACTGACTCATGGGCTCCTTGGGAGAAATTACTGATTCGGGCACGCATCTGGTTGAGTTGATCGAGAGGGTAATACTTATGCAGGAAGGCTGACTTTAGCTCCTCCCAGGTCGTCACAACCTTCTCCAGATGGTTGACCCAGTAGAGGGCCTTGTCTTGTAAGCTGAAGGGGAACGCCATCATCTTGATAATGTCCAGAGGGACATTGGGATAGTGAGTGGTGCGGCAAATGCGGGAGAATTGCTGCAGGTGAATGTACAGCTCTTCATTGGTATTTCCATGGAATGCAGGGAGAAGAGCAATGAACTGGGGTTTCAGATCAAAGTGAGCGTGTACCGGTGGAATGAGGATCCACTCGGTCATCTGGTTGTCTCTCGGATTGTATGTCTCTTTAAGTGTAGGCTAGGGTGGTGGTGGGAATTCTAGATCTTCATTGTTAGGCCCACCACCTCCTCCACCTCCACCTCCTCTGCCTCTGCCTCCTCCTCCCTCGTCTCGGTTCATCATATCGTTCAACATATCCTGGAATGCTGTTTGCGTGAGGGCATGCTCGGTCAGCTGCTGTTGGATGGCCTGGATAGATGCCAGCAGTTGTGCATTGACTTGATTCTGGTCTGGCATCTGTCCCTCTGGTTGGGGTGGCTGCTGACCCTTGCCCTTTCCTCCGGGAGCCATATCGGGGTCTGAGTCGGACGAAAGGAACTCCGGAGTAGTCTCCAGGGCTTGCTCTGGCTTCTATCTGCAGAATGAGATAGTCCAAATCAGACCACTTGCAATTTTTGTTTGGCCGTCATGATGAAGCTAGAATTCAGGTCAACCCCAGCATGTTGTGAGCGGAAAAGGATGTGGACTGTAATCGACTTCCATTCACAACGGCGAAGGCGGGACAAAAGTGATCCTAGTTTATTGGGTGGCCAAGAGAAAGGTAGAAAACGAGGAGTCTGGAGATCGATCCGCAAGGTCCGGATCGGGTTCTCGGGAATCGCCTCAAAATTATTGGCGGAGTTGAGTTCATGGAATCGATGTGGGTGTCGGCGAGGTCCCGACGGAAACCATCCATGGATCAGCTTCACGAAGCACAAGAGAAGATCGGATGTTGGAAGAAAGATACGATGGTCAATGAGGAATAAAAGGAGTGTAAAACAGTAGAGAGGCTCGGCTGAGCGGGGTGGTCAAAGGAGATTGACATAACAAAATTTGCACAAAGGCGCGGGACTCGATATTTGATCCTTAATCTAGATCCATACAAACACAATACAAAATTGGGTTCACCAACTCACGCAATGTGAAGCCGTGAAGGTTCGGCTATTTATTATCTTTTCATTTTTAGAGTTGTGAATTCATGCATATCTTGTAACAAGTCCTTAGTACGCTACCCTATAGGAGAGAGAGTACTGCCAGAAGAGTATCCCGTACTTGTCCTCCTCCTGTGTAACATGTAGTCTGTACTTTTTGGAGTCCTTGTAACCCTTCCTGGATCCCTACTCAGCCAAAGAAATAGATAGAGGAAGCCGATAGGCGAAACCAATACTTCGGTTCTCGCTCGCAACGGAATCACCCGTGAGCGTGCAAGAACCTACTCGGACTCGGACGCAGGACAATGAGACAGACACCCCCGTGAAGGCGTGGCCTATGCTCAATACTTCGGACAGGGTCGATGCTCTACACAACAGAGAGTCATCATTGGTGACCAAGTCCTACTTGCCTACGTACGATAGAAGCGCCATTACTTCGGAAATCCAGGCGATACACAAGGCAGTTGCAGAATGGGTTTTTGGCTTTAATCCTTAGGGGGTCGCACTCGCTCAAGGGAGTAGGGTTTTGGTCCCCCTCCAAGGGACCTGAAAACAATGAGGGCTTTATGAACCTGGTACAATGATAGTTCATTACAGATTTTAATTAAGGTCAAAGTTTATTTAGCAGTCCCCTTGTTTTATTTTCTTGGGTTTTCACTTTTTTTGAGTCTGTTTTCATACCAGCGCCTAACGTTTTTGTAGATTCTCATTTAAGTCTTAGGTGCTCAAAATCAGAGGGAGATAGCGGAAAAGCCGTGCAAGTGGTTCCATGATGGAAATCTCACCATTGAACCGAATGATGCATGCTGAGTTAGAAGACTTACAATGCATCCCAGCTCTCTCCATGCGGTATGCAAAACAGAATTTTAAACCTATCTACATGTCGGTATGCAAGGCACAAAATCACCCTAAACATTAGCTGCTATTAGCGTGAAGAACCATAAGTCGCTCATTCATCTTTAGCCTGAAAGGTCCGGTCTTGGCTCACCCCTCCTCTGCTCAACACACTTGAGTTTAGGAGATAGCGCTTTATGGGGCTCGCTGTGGCACAAAGGCTAAGAGACAAATGAACGGCTTGTTTGAGTTTGACTAGATCCATACGAAGTATGCTATAGGAACATGCATTCTTATTAATGTTTGGACCTAGCTACCAAATCAAGCAACCTATATCTAGGGGCTCCAAGCACACAAAACAAAGTAAAATAAAGGCGGAAAGCTCAAAACTTCGGGAAACAAAGAAAAGAAAGCGGTGGAAAACTCGGAAAACAGCGATGAGGCCCCCAGATGAACAATCACCCGGGCACTGGACCTCATTGTGAAGAGTAGAGTCCTGTTAATTTTTACATGCTAAAATTGTCTCTCTCACAATAAATTACAAAAATAATCCTAATTGCTCTAAACCTATCTAACTCCCATCCCCTTGTATCCTTGGTTCTCTCTCCATATGGTCATGGGGTGAAGACCACCCTCCTCCAAGCTCGGCTGCCTTGGCTCCCTAAGAAACCATCCTCGCGTGGCGGGCCCTCGCATCAAAGTCACAAAGTGATTGAATTAGTATATCTCAATCAATTAAATAAAGCAGGAAGAAATTAATCACAATAAATAAATCAATCGAGCATAGTGATCAATTGCAAAATAAATAGCTGCTCACAAAATTAATGACATATCAATGTTTATAACAAGAATGACAGAATTAATAGGCTACACTCATTGCTCCTCGGCAACGGCGCCATCTGATAACACGATATCCTGCGAGGGTCAAAATATATTGTCGCTGAGGCGACCGCTCACAGAACACCAGTTAATCAACAATTAACCCACAATAAAAGAATAAACCAATTGAGTCCCAAAAGTGTGAATTAACATTTATTACTCTACCACAAGATGCACAGTGAATAAGTATGTAGAGGTCGAACCACAGAGAGCAATGCAAAAATGAAGTAGCCTATGATGTTCATGTACAACAGAGTCATTCTTGTATGAATTCTATTTTTGTGGGTTTTTCTCTTTTTTATGAATTTTTTATATTATTTAATATTATATATTTATATATATTTATATATATATATGTGTAGAATATAGATATATAAAGATATATACCCATAAAGGGGTATGTATAGAGCATATAATACATATATAAGTAGATAGGATGTATATATATATATCTCCTTTTTTAAATTTATATTTTGATTTTTTTTAATTTTTAATTTTCAGATTTTTTATACATAAATATATATATACATATATATATATTTTTTAATTTTCTATATTGGAATATATAAGCTATGTAATACAAGAGAAGATAGAGTATTTATAAAAATATGAAAAATAGTCAAAAATTCAGAAATAAAATCTTTTTGGTATTTTTTGGATTGTTTACTGTTTTTATGATTTTTGGGTATTTTTCAAAATGTTTTGGTATTTTTGAATAGCAAAATAAGGAAAACATGGAGTTAGCTACTGGTTGGGGGTAAAATGGGAATTACAAATATAAAACAGCCACAAAATTTTTCCCAACTATTTTTAAAATAAAGAGGATAAAATATAGGACCTACAGGAGTTGAGTTTGCATTTTTTAGAGTTTTCTATAATTTTTTAGAAGTTTTTGAGTATTTTCGAATTTTGAAAGTTTTTCTTTTGAGATTTTTAGTAATTTTTGGACTGACACTAAAATATGATAAAATAGACCATAGGTAACCTTTTTGGAATTTTTCAAGGTGATTTACTATTTTTTTGGTATTTTCTAAGCTAGACAGGAGACAAAATGCATGTTTTTGATTTTTAATAAATGAAAAAATGCAACAAAAATGAAAACTAAAAATATGGCGTGCAAGAGCAAACTAACAGGAGCTTATATTGATTTTTGTAGAATTTTTCAAGTTGATATGATGCATGAAATAAATAGACAAAGCATGCAAAAATATATGGACTGACAGGGGCATTTGTGCAAATAAAAATAAAGATAGGGGCTGTAGTGCAAAAACACCAAAACTATTACACTTGGTCTGCAATTTTAAGGGTTAAAATGAAATACAAAACCCGCCAGGGACCCCCGCGCAAAATGACCATCACGTGGGACTACACGTGATCTGCACCCACATGGACCAAATAGTAATTTCAGAAAAGTTCGAGGTCCTGGTTGCAATTTTCACAAAAATAATACACTTTCAATTTTATTTTATGGACTAAATAGAAATATATAAACATACAGGGGGTCATGTGCAATTTAACCACCTCACGTGGGACGACACGTGAGGTGACGTGGACCGAACCTAAAAGTAATATCAGAAATGAATAGGGGGTCCATGCAAAATTTACACAATAAAATGAACTTCGACTTTTATTTACAGGTCTAAATAATAAATACAAAAAGGCGGGGGTGAAGATCTGCAAATTACCCCTAAGTGCGCGTTGGTGGACGGCGTGGATCAGTTCACTTGGACACGCGTCGTGCATCCAACGGCCGGTACCGCTTCACCGATGAAGGGCTGAGATTAGATCAGCCGAGCTGATCTGATGGTCGGTGCAGGGCTTCATCGGACGGCTCTGGTGTGATCTGGGGGCGCCACCCTGATCGGACGACGACGGAGCCTCCTGGAAGAACAGGGAAGAAGCTCGCCCGAGGCGAGCTTCGATCTTGAAGCTTGGGTTCCTCCAGGCTTCTCCCTCGTGTCTGAGGTGTTCAGATGGCAGATGGAAGCGTCCCGCGTCTGCTCGTGGTCTTGGCGTGGCTCCTGGAGGTCCAAGGAGCTCAGGCGAGGTCGATAAAGGTCGGGACCTCCAGGAGCCTCTTCCTGGTTCGAATCGAGTCCAAAAGGGCTCCTTGCATCGTTTGACCTGCATAGAAAGAACCAGGGGAACGAGGGCTATCTCCTCGACCCCGGGTTTTGAAGCTCTGGCGTAAAATGAGGTGAGGCAAGAGGAGCTCCGGCGATAGGCGGAGGTGGAGCTCCGATTCGCAAGGACTGGGGGTCCTTGGTTGAATAAGAATGATCGAGAGATGGAGCATACGATGGGGAACGAGGTGAGGTGAAAATGGCGGTCGGAAATGGTCGAGATCACAGTGAAGAAGTCCGCTCCGACGAACTTCGATTTGTTGATTTCACGCTACACTAATTAACTAAAAACTACACTAAGCACGGGAATGAAAAGCTGGAATCGAAATCTACCTAAAATGCAAAAAAGGACAACTCTTATACATGGGGGCCACCAGGGAGCAGGACGGATGCCAGAGCTCCGCCGCGTCAAAACTTATCCCTCCTCCGACCGATTCGTCGCTGAGATGCTCCCCCTGTCACGAGGAACCTCCCAGGATAAAATTCGAGGCTTTTGGGTGGATGAAATTGGCCAAATTTGAGGAGGAGGTCGAGGGCTCTTATTTATAGACAGACTGGCCGCCCTTCTTGGCCCGCGTATTCCTGCGAGTACAATGATCGTTTTCTCGATCCAAAAAGCATGTGTGATAGATGGATGATCCCTCTACAGATCTCGTGACGGCGGCGAGCGAGAACAAGGGACGAGATGCCCGGGAAAAATGGCGCAAGTCAAGGGTTCAGCAAGGTTTAGAGGCGCCAGGTCCCGATGGGACAGTTGACCGGAGGTCAACAAAGGCTGGCGCCCCATTGGTCCACATCAGCCGCTAACGGACAAAATAGGGAATTTTATTCAAAAATGTATTATTTAGCATAGTAAATGATTTTATTATTTTTTGCTTATAAAATAAAAAATGTGTATTAATTCATGTATTATTTATTTATGATTTTTATTTAAAATTTTTGATGTATTTTATTATGGTTTTATTTTAATAATGTGTTTATGCTTGTATTTACATGTATTTTGTATATTTTATTTGTATTTTGTTTATTTTATTTTATTTTATTTTCTTATTTTCTAAATTCATAATTTATTTTTGTGAGTGTGAGGGTATTTTTATTTCACTTTTATGGGTTGATTTAGATATTTAAATAAATAGGTAGATGTATATGTAGGTATACTTATAGGTATTTTACCTATATATTATGTATACTTTATTTATTTAATGTATTTTATTGGTTTTTATTTTGGATTTGTATTTTTAATAAGTTATATGTAATATTTACATGATTGTAAAAATATAGATGAATAATGAAATCCCCTTTTATTTTATATACATATAGATAGCATAGGTATTTGTCTATGTATCTTATAGACTTATTTTATTTTACAAATTCTTTTTGGTTTTCTTTTAATTTCCATATGTACATGTATTGTATACATTATTTACAAAATTCTAAAAATATAATTTTGTAAAAATAATGAACAAGGAATAAATTGAATATTTTAATCAGGCAGATTGCACAATGGGGGTCAAAAACCCAACTTTCACAGATAAATTCCAAAAATTATGAAACCAATTTTATTAGATAGTTCTTGGAATGCTATATACAATTAAAAGTGAGTTTGGTGGATTTGAGTTTTTATTTGCAAGATATGGGTCTGTGAAGTTGAGATTCTGGCTTTTTATTCTGTGTATAAAATGTACACTGAGTATTATTTTTACACAAACTCAATTTTGTATTTTTATTTACATTATTATCTACAACTTTCATGTATAAAGTTTCTTTATTTGATGAATGAATAATTATTTACAAAATGGGTGTCAAAATGCCTAAATAAATGAATAAATAAATGAGGTCTTTATTGTACTCTTGGCCCTTATCTCCCCCTACTTTATTCCTTGTCGACCAATTCCATGCTGGTCTTGGTCTCGGGGTTCGGGTCATAAAATATTTGCAATATTTTATTCCTTTTTCTTTTCTTCTCTTTATTCTATAATTTTGGCATCAAAAACCTTATTCTATGTACAATAAATACAATAAATAATGAATGCTATTATGTACAAATTGATGCTATTTACATGCATTTGCTGGGGTTTTTAAGGCCAAAATGATAGAATAAAGGTGATGAAATGTAGATTCATCAATCCCCCAATCCAAGGCAAGCACTTTCTAAGCCAACGTGAGTAACATGTCTAAAGATAGGGGGCAATACTACCAGATTAGGAATGTGGCAAGTTCTAATGGGACATGAAGAGAAGGGCATCTCAATGACATCACTGATGGGTAACCACATGCTTCAGGCTCACTAATGGGGTATAGTTTTTGTAGGAGACTATACAATTCATGCATTTTTTGACTCGGTGCATCTTATTCTTCATGTCATGATGTTTTGTGGATACCTTAGGCCGAGAGCATACCAAAATATTATAACCATATTTTGTTAAGGGATCCAAGGATTAGGTGTTTATTTTCCATTGGGTGTTTCCCGATTGTCCAGTTTATATTGGAGTATGCACGTTAGTGGCTTACTTGCTACTCATTCATTTGGAGTGTTTTGATGTTATTCTCCTCATGGATTGGCTCGAGAGTCACCACGCATGTTTATATTATTTTAAGAACCATATTATTTTCATGGTTTTTGAGATACAAGAATTTTTATCTGATGGGAGTACCTCATCGAGAGATGTAACTTGCATATCATCTTTACAAGCGCATATCTTGCTATATCAGGTGTGCGAAGGCTATATTTCTCATATCATTGGGATTCAAACCAATGTGGAAGGAATTGAGGATGTTGAGGTTGTGAAGAACTTCCTAAATGTATTTCTTTAGGATTTTGCCAAGGTAGAGTTTGATATTTCTCTCATTGCAAGACCTCAACTAACATCTATAGTGCCATAC
Source organism: Ottelia alismoides (assembly GCA_037367405.1). Classification (NCBI taxonomy): domain Eukaryota; kingdom Viridiplantae; phylum Streptophyta; class Magnoliopsida; order Alismatales; family Hydrocharitaceae; genus Ottelia; species Ottelia alismoides. The sequence goes on from JAZKJV010003122.1 coordinate 195,779, forward strand.
AGGATGGTGATGAAAAAGATTTTGACAGAGGATCCTAATGCCTGGTCTTGGAGGGTCTACGGTGCCCGACAAAGTCAGGTATGACAATCATTGTGTCGTTTATTCTCGTAGTACTCAGATCGTATCTCAATATCTCATCAACAATTAACCCACAATAATGATCAAGCAATAAATAAGGTGAGCTAAAATTTATTATACCCTACAAAATAGTAGGTATGGTACGCAAGTGTAGGGGTCGAACCATAAAGGACCAACGAGGATAGCAACAAAAATTTACAATCGAAAGAAAATCAACAAATGCTTTTGTGTATTATATAGGGATTTTCTAATTTTTGTGGGTTTTAATATTTTAAATTTTAGTATTTTTAACTTTTAATATTTTTTAATTTAATATTTTTTCTTTTTATAGTTTCTGATTTTTAGTTTTCTTTTTAATATATAAAGGAATAATATATATGATAAGATATAACAAAAATAATATAAATATACTTTATAATAAATGTATATAAAAATCAAGAAAATACCAATAATATTACTCCTTTTTAAAAGGTTTTTAAATATTTATAGGGATATATAAATAATGATTATAAGTAATATATGATAATAATATATATGCCATATAGAAGGTTTTATATTAATAAATATACCTTTATATAGTCAAAACCTATAAAATTAAAAAAAATACTTTTTAATGTTTTTCTCTGTTTTTATTAATTTTCTTATAATTTTTGCTAATTTTTTTTGTATTTTTAATTGATTAAAAATATCAAAATAGGGACTTATAATAATGGACATTATTTTTTGGAAATTAAATATAGATAAATATCTCAAAAAAAGTAAAACTATTTTTAATATATAATATATAATATAGATAAATTCAGAAATATAAACTAATATTTTGGGTTTTAAAATATTTTTAATGATTTTTATAATTTTTTGGGGTTTTTATTTTTTTATGTTTTTAAATTTTTGTGATTTTTAGTCTAGAGTTGTAAAATACAATAATAAATATGCCTAATTTTTTAGAATTTTTAAAAGTGAGTTTATAATTTTTATGTATTTTTAAATGCAAACAGGAGATAAATGTAGTATTTTTTATTGTTAATAAATATAAAAATAAAGAAAATGCCTTAATAAAATTATATGTGGTAGAACAATAATAAAGGCATCTACCCTAATTTTCGTAGAATTTATAGAGCATCAGAGATACTAATCAAAAATAAAAGCAACAAAAAGAAACTACAGTACTAGCCGGGTTATTTTTGTAACATACCAAAATGTCAGGATCCTGGATGAAATTTTCACAAATTTATAACTCCTGAAATTAAATAACATGATAAAAACTTAATACCCACACCTACTGGGTGTCCTCAGCAAAATGGTCGTCGCCTTACATGTATAGGCACATGAGGTGACGTGGTAGAGGACCAAACCATAAATAAAATAAAGGAGGGGTCTTTATGAAAATATTGCAAAACCTTTTGAACTAGAGATGAAAGTTATAGGACTAAAACTAAAATACAAAACTGATGGTATAAAATGCGAAACTACCCTCACGTGCACTGATGGATGGCTCATGTGTGTCACTTAAACATGTGTCACCACCTTGAGGCCCGATGACGGTTCACATATGTGTGGTTGAGATTAGATCTCATCACCTAATCCAAGGGATGAGGTGCATGGCAACCAACAGTTGTTTTTCGACCTGGAAAGGGTCCTTGATCCGACAGCTCAACAGGGTGGAGGAAGAACAACTGGAAAAACATGCCTCCGGTTAACTTTGATCGCTGCTCCTGGGTAGCTCCGACAACTTTTGGCACTGATGAGGTACTAAATTGATGCATGGGGACGTTCCGTAGCCACTGATTTGCTCCAAGTGGATCTAGAGCCTAACGATGGGGCCATAGAGCTCAAAGTAGAAGTTGGGAATCTGGAGCATGTTCTTGGAATAAAAAATGCCTCAAATTAGGCAATCGACCGTCCTAACCTGCACGAGAAGCTTAGGCCCACCGAAATGAAGGTTCAGGGGGCGTATTGGTTAGAGATGGAGAGGAACTAGGTCGGAGCAGTGCTCTCCGATGAGGGGTAGCGGAGGAGAGAATATCTCTTGATCTAAGGTTGATCAGAGGGGATGAAGCGGCTCGAGGCATAGATAAGATGGAGGGGAATGAAATGTAGGTGGAGTGGGGGTCTGAACAGGGGTGGATGGCGGAGAAACAGTTACCGAAGCACGAGCTCGGGCAAAGTACGATCTTAAATTTCACAATGTAGGAATAGAGATATTAAGGACATGTAGATTGATATACTAAGGACTTGGATATCATATAAATCATGTATAATGACTTAACATCATATTAAATCTGATATTAAGGATAATGACCACCAAATTTAACTGAAGATTGAGTCGGATCTTGAACCACATTGTGAATAAATGAGAACTCTTTTGGATCAATCTTCAAATCATTTGAAACTTGATTTGGTTTCTGAAGTAAGATTAATATAATAAAATACAATTCAACTTGTCTCTAACTGAAGCCACTAAGACCCATCATATTTCATCATTCTCTTGCAATGGAGACAATCTGATATGATTGCACCTATTTTCACATGCAAGTAATCATGCATATTTTTAATGATGATAAAATTGTTATTATATTATCTTTTATTTTAGATTGGAAGCAAGATAAGTACATCATATAAAATATGCAAAAATATCATAATGATTAAGATCATGTAGATCTACTCAAGTTACAATCAAGTTGAAAAAATTATAAGAAGTCTTTAATTCAATTGACACAATGAGTTGAAGATAAAGAACATACAGATCCGAGTTTTTTTATTTATTGAGAGAGATGTATGTAGTTGTTGTGGATATACATCACATCTAAACTCTAGTTTAAATTAGTTCTTATAACTAATCAATCAGCTGACTAGATTCTCAATCAATTGATTTTGCTCCAACAGATTGACAACTTCAATCAGATAACTAATCCTATTAAGCGACTGATTCAACGGTCAATTGATGTATATTATATATAGGGAAAAACGGGGCTGCCCCACCCCAATTTTTGCAATTTTTTTTATTTTTTGGGAAAATATCACTATGTATATTCATCCATATATCTCTCCTATATGCCATTCGAATTTCGTCAGAAACAGAGACTTCTACGGCCTCCATCCAGACGTTATGTTTTTAACGGTCGCATGATTTTTTAAATCGACCCTGTCTGGATGGAGGCTGTAGGAGTCTCTATTTCTAACGAAATTTGAATGACATATAGGAGGGATATAAGGATGAATATACATGGTGATATTTTTTAAAAAATAAAATTAAAAAAATGACAAAAAATAGGGCGGGGCCCTTATTAATGAGCGCACACATTTATCAAATTCATCAACCGCACTCTCACATCTGGGTCAAGATATCTGTATCATATCAAGAATTTCATTTGGGTTTTCTGAATACAGCTTCTGCACTCACACGCAACACTGGATACTCTTGATAAGCTGAATCGAGTTGGGATGTTAAACCAACAATATTTTGTGGGTCCACACCCATAGGTATCTTTTTCTTTCTTTGTATCCTTCTCTTTCCTCTTTGCATTAGATAAGTATGTGGGTCCACCTCCACACTTTACAAAAAAACAACAACAAAAAACCAAAAAATACTTTTCATCCTCCTTTTATACCTTGTTTTACCATGAGGACATGGTCTTTGATAAGTATGGGGGGTGTCTGCATAATTTTCAAAATTGCATACTTTTCAAAAAAAAATCTCTTCAAAAATTTTGCAAAAATTCCCTTAAAAAATATTTTCAAAAAGCAAGAAAACCACCAAAAATACATCCTTCCTAGTTTTATCCTATCTTTTGAGAAAACAGCTCTTCATTGCATGGATCATAGATAGAAACTGAGTTGACCTTAATCCACTTAGTTCCATTAGAATTTCACTAGGCATGAGTTTTTAAGATTTCTTCAGGTCCATATGGACTTTATTTTCTCAGTTCCACTAGCTCTACTGGTGAATGAACTTCTGTATCTAACTAGATCACCTGAGCAACTAGTAGCACTCTTAAAACTCTTCAGTGGATATTAAACAACTGCACATTGCACTTAGCTTGATTCAGTTGAGTTTACGAGATACAATTACAATCTAGTTGAGGTGAGGAGTTGTCCTCTTGGTTGTGCTAATGCCTGAACCTTATCTATAGTCAGTGAAGGAACCTGACTCAGGAGCAACATGATCTCTCTAGTCTAAGTGTGTCAGCAAATAAGCCAGTATCATGCCTCCAAAGTCAATATTAAGCCGATACTATCTTTGATGCCAAACCCAAGACAAAAACACCACAAAAAGGCATATCACAATACAAATGCCAAAAAAACCACCAATCATGCAAAGATATGTAAAGCAAAAATAATGAAAGAAGACCACCAAATAACCCTTCTCCACCAAAAAGCCGTGGTAGCAGCCCAATGATGCTACCTAAATTCTTAAAAGAGGCTCAAAGAGGCCCAGGGTTATGCTCTGCAAAAGGGAAAAAATGAGAGCAACGGACCAAAGCGGTCTACGGAAAACCCCAAAAATTAAGTCCCATTCTCCAATAACTATGGGCTATTTTTTCTATGCTGACATACTTGGGTGAAAGGAGAATATGCCTGAATCCAGGTGAGGACTGAGGATATATGTATAGGGAATCATTCGGTACCTCGATAGATTGTGTTGATAGCTCGTTCTCTTGACTCACGAAAACTAAAACTATCACTAACACTGTTTATATTCACTCAAGGTCAAAGAGAATATCTGTTTCTTAGGGATGAGCTGACCTGATCGACCTTCTAAAATCATGTCTGATTTTGTTGGAACTAAGAGGCTGTTGAAACTACAAAACTCGAGTCAAGTCGACGATTCGAACAAATCATTAATCCATGGGTCAACTCTACTGAAGTCCGTGTATTTGTGTGGTCATGAACTGAAAACTCGAAGACTTTGTGGGTATGTCTGCTGCAAACCCTCACCAAATCCATCTTGGCTATTCTCCTTGTCCTTCATTATTACTTATCTTATTTTTGCTCGGGACTAGCAAAACTTAAGTATGGGGGTGTGATGATTATATTATATATGGGTATAACATGCTTAATTTATGTGAAATACAATATTAATCTTTGATGTGTAAACTCCAAATTCACACAAGTTGCATTCTAAACATATAACAGATAAAATCCTCATAAAATCAATAAATCAGCTAAAGAAAAATATTCTCACAAATCTCTATGTACAAGTAAATATCATCTTCTAAACTGAGATCAAGTATTATTTATAAAATTCCGATTTGTTGTTATCAGAGAGAATGAAGAATTATTGGGTATGCTTATAACATAAAACATCCAACACATTTCACTTCACCTTTTTGTTGGAAAGAAATGGGAAAGGGTGAGAGTAAAAAAATTCCCACTCATTAAATGTCATACATGCATGTGACTTCTCACTTCACTTTGAAAAGGTGCATATGACTAATATAAATTAAGACCATCCCCCATGAAAATGAAAGAATCAGCCATGCTAATTCCTCTCTTCTCCTCATGCATGAATGAAATTAAATGTTTTTATCTTTACATGCATGTGACTCTTCATGTTGAAGAGATGCATAGGACCTTTATAAAATGACCCGTGTAAATACAAGGCTCTCCTCTCATTTTCTCATGCAGGTATAGAAGTAGCGCACGGCCAACGACCCTCTCCCCTCGCGCACTTCCTCCTCCTCGCGGTTTTCCTCCAGCCCGTAGCAGCCCGTGCGTCCACACGCACGGCCATCTCCTCCAGTTCGTAGCAGCCTGCACGACTATCTCCTTCCGCGCTGCTGCGACGCATCTCCTCCTCGACGACCTTCTCTCTCCGGCTCCATCCTTGTGTGTGCAATCAGCCCACGCATCTCCCCGCACACTCCCATCTCCACCATCATCATCGTCTTCACTCCGGAATCAAATAGAGAAGCATTTCTTTCCCATCTTATTTCTCGCTTGTATTTTTTTCTACCTTAGCTAATTTGTTTAAGTTGAATTTGTAAGAACAACTTTTATTGTGTAAGCTATTCTCAACTCCATTTTTCTTGAAAATATATGCAATGCAAGTTTTATATTTCATCATTCTCTCTTGAAAACTTCCAAGTAAATCTCATCTTCCCATATTAAATTGCGAATCAATGTCCACTTCCTTACTTAGTTGCACTCATACCATCATTTGCTTATTCTAAGTTCTAGGAAGTATTCTCACTGTAGATCGCATTCTGTTATAAGTTTTCTTTCATTACAATAGATTTAAAATTTGAATCAAGTTTTAAAGAAGAACAAAAAGAGCGAGTTTGCTTAGTCCCTGCGGATACGAACCTCTACTTGCACTATATAACTCATATTTTTCCAACATGCTTGTAGTTGTAATCTTATTTGTTTGATTGCGGTTTTGCGTGGAACAACAACGATGTGGTAAAACCAACTTTTTAACCCACATAAAATCGCATCAACATATACTTAATACGCAAGCATCCTACATACTGGAAGACTTTGAATAAAGTCAAAGTTCAAATCCATATTTGGTTGTCTCCTTCAAGGGTTTGTAAATAGGTTTCTCAATTGATTATTTGACGATAATGGCAATCGGATGCTTTCCAAAAGCACATTTTAACATTCTTGAATTATTATATTATTCCATAAATAAAATGACCATCGATGGAATTCATTATGATCCAAAGGTCTCAAGAGTGAGATCTTTCTCTCGGTTCAGAAAATATGAACCTATATGATTCCTTCAAGAGATCACACCTCATATTCCCTTTATGCATGCCAACTCATCGGTATGTAGACATTGTCATGAACCTTTTGACCTTCCAAATGTACATACTTGAATATATAAATGTATATGTGTTTCTGATGAAAGGATATTTGATTATTTATGATAGTATATGATACATATCCTCATTATTTCAATCTCGTCAAGTTAACTCTTTAACTTGACTCATCCCACAACTCTAAATCTCTATTCCTATATAATTAACTCTTTGGCTTGTTCTAATTTGAAAAGCATGCTACTTCAATCAAGTATACATATGATAATCAAGAATACATAATTTTGTAAAAAAAATACATATTGAGTTACAACAACAATAAAACAAAAAACCCTTGATTGATCGATCAGGATGGTAGCAAGTGCGAGCAAGCATTGATCGATTAAAGTTGAAAGTTGATCAGTCGAATGCTAATCAATCGGGATGTGAAGGTGATGAATCTCCATTTCATCACCTTTATTCTATCATTTTGGCCTTTAAAACCCTAGCTAATGCATATAAATAACATTAATTTATACAGAATAACATTCATTATTTTATTGCATTCATTATGTAAATAATACTATTTTTAATGTCAAAAATATAGAATAAAGGAAAGAAAAGAAAATGAATAAAACACCAAAGGTATTTTATGACCATGAACCTCGATACAAGTTAAGAATTGAATTATCGACAAGGAATAAAGTAGGAAGAGATAAGGGCCAAGAATACAATAGACACCCAATTCTTCTATTCATTCAATAAAGCATTTTGGGGACCTTTTTTATTTATCACTTTTACACCTCAAAGTTGTAGACAATAATATACAGAGAAATACAAAATTAAATTCTTGCAAAAATAACATCAATGTAAAAACTATACTCCGAATAAGATTCCAAAAGCCCAACTTCCCAAACCCATATCTCTCAAATAAAAACTCAAAATGTGTCAAAATCACCTTTAATTGTATATAACTTTTCATAAGCTATTTAATGAAGGTGTTTTTTTATTTTTTGGAGTTAATATGTGAAAGTTAGGTTTCAGATCCTTATTGTACAATATATCTGAATAAAATATTTATTTTTTTTATAATTTTTATAATTTTATATTTTTATAATGTTGTAAATATTATTTATAGTATATGTACATATTAAATCTAGAATAAAACCATAAAGAAAGCATAAAAATAAATAATGTATAAAACTACCTAGATAAAATACCTGTACTTATACCTATATAATTTATTCCCTTATTTATTTAAGTATAGAAATAACATCAAAAAATATAATAAAAATATACTTTTACACATAAAAATAAGTTGTAAATATATAAAAATAAGAGAATAAAATAAAAATTAAAAATACAAAATAAAAAATAAAATATACAAAACATAGATGAATATACCTATAAATACACCCCTAAAAATTAACTTGAAATAAATAACACTAAAAAATAAATAAAATTCATATTAAAATACTAAATAAAATAATAAAAAATATTTTATAATAAAAAATAATAAAATCATTTACTATTTTATAATTAATTTTTTTTGAATAAAGGAGGCTCTTTTGTCTTGTAGCAGGCTGACGTGGTCCAATGGGCTTCCAGGGATTGTTGACCTCGGTCAACTCCCCACCTTTCTTCTGACTTCTCAAAGAAGTCTCGAGCGGCCCGCCTTCTTCGATTTTTATAGGCCGTCCTCTTGCTCCTTCCACCTCGAGCTCTTCATGGATCCCATTCCCATCATGATTCTCTCTCACGCCGGATCGTCAGATCCTTCTGATCTTCCTCGAGCATGGCAATAATCGACGTCAAAGTCCGCCATAACCTTCTGTCTATAAATAATCTGCAAGGCTCCTGCTTCCATTCTTGATACCTACTGGAGCCTTTGATCAAGTTTAGGTGTTCGTGAGTGAAGGTCAGGTGACAACTGAGTCTTCCCCATGCCTAGAGAACATCAGAGCAAGGAGAGGAGGAGGTCCACGACGAGCTCTGGTTGCCCTTACCCCTGAGCCCCCTCTCAGGTATAAGGGTTGAGTTCTTTCCTATTTAGGTAGTTTTAATTCTCGTATTTTAATTACAGTCATTAGTTTCACATTTTAATCAGTAGTTCATTATACATTAGTCAAAGTTCCTCGCTGGAGCTCTCGAGTTTCGGCCTAATTTTACCACAACCTGACCAATCTCCGACCCCCACATCACACCCACTATCTTCCTCTGCACCTTCTTCATCTAAACCGACCCCCTAACCAACCGGATCGACCCTCAATCCAAGAATCAAAGGTCCAGCTCCGTCGCTCGCTGAACCTTCGCCGCCCACCTCCATTCCTATGTAGAGAAGCTTCAAAATGGGACGAGCTTCATTGTCTTGGACCCAGTAACACCCTTATGCAGGTCCCAGGTTGAATAGGCCTCTATTGGGGGTGAATCGACTCTAGGTTTTACTCCCCAGGTGCATGGCGCTCCATCGACTCACCAGGGCTCATCTCTGGGTCCTGGATATTGTGAAAGGCACCATTGGATGCGGATCAGCAACAACAACGTGGAGAGCAGCTCATCATCGTGGGAGGAGCCTCGGAGCGTGAGGAATATGCAGAACAAGTAAGAACACGCTCGTGTTTTTCCCTGTTCTTGGAGATGAACCCAACACTGTTGGATGGAGCCCTCCGCTCCAGATCGCACCAGAGGCATCGAATCTTCCAAAGCTGGCACCATTCTATCGCATCTCGCGATCTAATCTCAGGCATCCAGATGCGAAGGGGTACTAGATGCGCGGATGACGACCCGTGTATAAGTGACCCGCATCCAATTATCCGTTTCCGCGCAAAGGAAGTGGAAAATTGCTAATCTATCCCCATAATTTTTGTATTTATTTATTAACTATGTAAATAAAATGTCGAGTAAATAAATGTGGACTTTATGCATTCAAGCCCCTGTATTTATTGTAAATGACAAATCGGTCCATTCTACGTCACCTCACGTGTCGTCCCACGTAAGGTGGCGAATTTGCAGAAACACCCTTGCGACTTTTTGTATTTAATTTTAGTCCATTAAAAGTTCATATACGTTGTATATTTATGGGAATATTGAATGTATGCCCTAGATGATTATTTTATTTGCAAAAATATGCCTTCTAGTACATGTATTTTTGGTGCTTGGATTTCATTTACTAAAAAAAGAACCCATGCTCTAAAAATCATGCAAAAATAGGGTCAGATGCCTGCTAACATGTATTTTAACGTCCCATTTTTATTTTAACATTTTTGGCATTTTACCAATTTATTTAAAATGAAATGAGCATGTTTTTATCCTTATTTTTATTTTAAATATAAAAAAATAGGAAAATGTTTTTAAAAAATCCAAAAAAAATATATATGTTACTAATAATTAAGATTTTGACGAAGTCTTTCAATCCACAAGGCGGATCAATAGTTGTTGAATTGACCTCAGATGAAATCTCAATTAATCAACAATTAACCCACAAATATATAAAAGCAATGCAAATAATGTGTGGAATTAAAATTTATTTTATATAACTCTATAAAAGATGTGTATAGTGCAAGTAGTGTAGAGTGTCGAACACATGGAGCAAACTAGATAGATTGTGCAATGATGAGCATAAATGTGATTGTGATTCTTTGTCTATATGTTTTTATGTGGGTTTTTAATTTTGCATATTTTTTATTTTTTATTTTTTATTTTGTTGTTTTTAATTTTATATTTTTATATTTTTACATTTTCTTTTTATATTTTATATTTTGTATTTTCTTTTCTTTTAAATATATATAATATAAGATAAATAGGAGTATATATACAATAATAGAAAAGAGAGATATGAATATAACTAAAAATAACCAAAAATTACAGAATTAAATAGTTTTGGTTTTTAAATTATTTTTTTCTATTTTTATGATTTTTAATGAACTTTTGCTAATTTTTATATATTTTTAAAGTCCAAAATACCATAAATCAAGGATTAATTAAGTAGGTAAATTTGAAATGGATATTAAAAACAGAAAATTAAGTCCAAAATTTTCCTAATCAATTTTAACACATAGATAATAATATAAATAACATTAAAAAATAGAAAAGACTATTTTTGGGGTTTTAAGAATTTTTTATATTTTTACAAATGTTTTTGGAGTTTTCCATTTTTAAGTGTTTTCTTTTGCTATTTTTATATATTTTTGGTCTGGAGTTGTAAATAAAATAAATAAACATAAAAAATATATTTTTTAGAATTTTTTTAAAACTATTTGCATTTTTTGTATTTTCTACTGTAGATAGGGATTTTGTGGGCTCTTTTTTATTTTGATAAAATAATTAAAGGGTCTAAAAATGTAAAATAAAATTAGGGTATGAAACTAGGATGCGACAATCCGACACGTATTTTTTGGGATTTTTTGAGCAAAATAGATATATTTAAAAAATAGAGAAAATAAAAAGAAACTACATTCTAGCGAGGGCATATATATACAATTAAAATAAAACACGAGGGACTTTCCACAATTTTACCAAAAAGTTACAACTAGAATAAAATATTTTTGGGTCGAAAGAAAATATATAAAACCCCAAGGGCATACCTGCAAAATGACCACCTCACGTGGGCGACCACGTGAGGTAAGCTGGCATGGACCAAAATGCTATTATCAAAATTTAGGGGGCTTACTTGCAAATATTACAAAATATTTTAAATGATAGAGGAAAGTTTCTGTACTAATTATCAAATACAAAATTTTCTTAGGGCAAAAGAGCAAAATACCCAAAACATGCACATGGGCCAACGGTTGGATTTGGTTCAGTTAACATGTGTCGTTCCCAGGTCCACCGATGACACTTCGGAATGTAAGGCTGGTGTTAGATCCCAACTAGTGATTTGACGGCTACAACGAGGCGCATCCAACGACGACTGTTCTCCACGAAGAACCGGGAAGACCCCTGGTTTTTCCGAGTTTTGATCTGATATAGAACGACCCTCCGGCCACCTGAAAGAATCAGAGCGGGTCCAAAATGGAGCCAGGGCTCCTCCGCTTCAGCTGGGAGTGCTAGGAGGTACAACAGAGCTCCGATGATGACGAGCGAGCTTGGAGAAGATGAGAGCTCCAGGTATCGACGTTCTCTTCAAAATCAACCCCCAAGGGGTCTTTCAGCATCCAGATGCTGTAGGAAGAGGGCACAAGAAAAAAAGGGGATCCTGGGGCTTATTGGCGTTGGTGGGCATGTGGGTGGCTCGAGCGGAGGCAGCTCCAACATATGGCGAAGGTGGAGCATCGGGGTTTTGATCCGAAGGGAGTTGAGGTTTTCTGGAGGTGGGCAGAGATGGAGAAGGTGAGAGGGAGGCAAATGAAGTGGGCAGCGGGTTCGAAAAACACGTGAGGATGAGCCGTGTGGTTCGCCGGAGCTATACACCGGAGCATAGCTCTGGCAAACTATGCGAAAGGGATTTATGTCTGAAACACGTAATCAAAAGACAAACTAATTGCGGGGAATTAACCTAAGATTAAAACCAACTAGACAAGACGAGGAAATGGACCTCGAGCAGGGCTAAACCGCGAGATATGGACCTCATGCTGACGAGCGATGGAGATGGTGGAACGACACCCTAAGCTTCATCTGGCTGCGCTACAATCGACTGGAGGAGAAGTTGCCATCTTCTCTGGTCCTGAGCACCAGAGAGAACCGAAGCTAGGACAAATGGGGTTCAAAACTCGAATCAAAGTTAGATGGGGATTTTGTATAGGCGGGCTTCGAGGAGAGATCATGGGTGAATCGACGATGTACTACCCTAGGAGAAGGCACGACGTGGATCCTGGATGTACAGAGAACAAATCTCATGAAGGGACCTAACCTCCTCTAGAAATGCATCAAGTGTGAAAAATACAAGAATGATGGAAAAGGCAATCTATCAGAGACTACAAGGGCGAGTCAGAGAGTTGACTAGGGTCAACTCTCCAAGCATCCTAGTGGGTCTACGTGGACTAAGCAGGAAAAATCAACCTGAAAATAATTTGTAAAATAGATGGTAATTATTAAATAATTTTATATTTTAAGTTACAATATTTGTTTATTATTTTCTATATTATTTTATTGATTTTATTAATTTTTTCGAGGTGTTTCATTATGAGTTATTTTTTAGGGTTAATTTATAGGTATATTTACTTATGTTTTGTAGATTTTATTTTTATTTTGTATTTTGTATTTTATTATTTTATTCTTTTATTTTATAAAATTATAACTTATTTTTATACACGTAAATATATTTTTATTATATTTTTCTGATATAATATATACACTTAAATAAATATAGGTGTATATTGTATAAGTATATGTATTGTATATTCATCTATGTATTTTGTATTTTATTTTATTTTAATGTTTTATTTAGGGTTTTATTCTAGTTTTAATATGTATATATAATATAAATAATATTTGCAAAATTATAAAAATATAAAGTTATAAAGATAATAAAGATTAAGTAAAATGAATATTTTATTCGGGTATATTATATAATAGGGGTCCAAAACCAAACTTTCACATCTTTACTCCAAAAAATATAAAACCACCTTCATTAAATAGCTTATTAAAAGATATATACAATTAAAGATGATTTTGATACATTTTGAGTTTTTATTTGGAAGATATAGGTCTGGGAAGTTAGGATTTTGGAATCTTATTCAGAGTATAACTTTTACTCTATATATTATTTTTGTATGAAATTAATTTTTGTATTTTTATATATTTTGTTATCTACAATTTTCATGTAAAAAGTGCCTTTATTTGATGTATAAAAAGTGGGAAATAAAATGGGTTCCAAAAATGAATAAATAATGAATTATTAAATGGGATTTTTATTGTATAATTGACCCTTATCTCTCCCTACTTTATTCCTTATCGACCTAGTCATCAAGATGCCTAGGTCTCAGGGTTCAGGGTCATAAAATACCTCTGGCATTTTATTAATTTTCTTTTCTTTTCTTTATTCTATAATTTTGGCATTAAAAATCATATTTTATGCAGTATTTGTACAACAAGGGATGAATGTTAATTTATGCAAATTTAGGGTATTTACATGCATTAGCTAGGGTTTTTAAGGCCAATATAATAGAATAAAGATGATTAAATGGAGATTCATCAGTTGCCTATTTTATCATGATTAACCCAAGACCAAAAATCCCTAAAAATAGCAAAAGGAAAGACTAAAAATTAAAAAGCTCCAAAATCCAACTAAAAATATTAAAAATCTTTTAAAAAACTAAAAAATATTTTCTATGTCTGCATTTTATTTATAATATTATCTAGCTGATAAAATTGATTTGAAGAATTTTGGATGTGTTTTGCTATTTTTAATCTTCATGTCAATCTTGGCCTAATATTTAGTCCCTGGTTTAGGCTCTTTTCGATTTAAAAATACATAAAAATTAGCAAAAATTCTAGAAATATGACAAAACATTAGAAAAATATGTAAAACAAAAAATAAATTAATTTTGTTATTTTTTATGTTCATTCACTTATTCATTGATATAATTAGTGAATTATTTCTTCTTTTACATATTTATTCAATTATTCTTTGTGTATAATCATTTTGATTAAATTTATTTGATTATCTGTGCTAATACATCTCTTTGTGAATTTGTTGTGAGGGCATGCTACGCGAGATCAGTTTCTTAGGAGACCGATGCAACCAAGCTTGGTGGAGACTGGTATTCTCCTTCAGATCAGTTGGAGAGGTGACAAATGATATGCAAGAAGAAAATATCAAGCATAGAATTTAATTGGGTTTATTTATGGTGAGAGAGAGAGAGGCATTCGTTTATAATTTATAGTAATTAAGACTTGGACACTACTCTCCACAACGAGGTCCAGTGCCTGGGTGTCTGTTCACGTGGGGGCCTCATCGTAGTTTTTTGTGTTTTACTGCCTTCTTTTATTTTATTTCCCGTTGTTTTGAGTTTTCCTCCTTTTTATTTGTTTTGTGTACATGGAGCCCCTAGACTTAGGTTGCTTGTCTCAGTATTAGGTCCAAATTCCTAATAATAATGCATGTACCTATAGTCTCTTACATTTGGATCTAATCAAATTAATAAATGTTAGTTATTTGGACTTGAGACCGCATGCTGAGAGAGGTCATATAAAAGCTTACAGGACCCATTGTGGTGGAAATCGATTGGCATCAAAGACCGGACCTTGGTCTCATTTCTGAATAATTAACATATGATTCTTCACAATTAATAGAAGCTACTATTTAGGGTGATTTTGTCGATCGCACTCTGCCATGTAGTTAGGTTTAAAAATTCTATGTTGCATACCACATGGAGAGAGCTGGGAAGCACTGTAAGTCCTCTAACTCAGCATGCATCATTAGATTCAATGGTGAGATTTCCATCATCGAATCGACTTGCACGACTTTTTTGCTAGCTCCCTTTGATTTTGAGCACCTAGGACTTAAATGAAAATCTATAAAAATGTTAGGCGTTTGTATGCAAAAAGATCCAAAAAAAGTGAAAACTCAAAAATTAAAATAAGGGACTGCTAAATAAACTTTGACCTTAATTAAAATCCTTAATGGACTTTCATTGTCTTGGGTTCATAAAGCACTCATTGTTTTCGCGTACCTTAGGAGGGGACCAAAACCCCTCCCATGAGCGAGGCATGACTTGCTAAGGATTAGAGCCAAAAACCCAGTCTGTAACTGCCTTGTGTATCGCCCGGAATTTCGAAGTAATGACGCTTCTATCGTACGTGACCAAGTACATCCTTGTCAGCGATGGTGTTCCCGCCTTGTATGAAACATCGACTTGATCTGAAGTATTGAGCTTAGGACATGCCCTCATGGGTGTGTCTATCTCATTGGTTTGCATCCGAGTAGGTCCTTATACGCTTACAGGTGATTCCATTGCGAGCGAGGACCAAAGTAGTGGTTTTGCCTATCGGCTTCCTCTCTTTATTTCTTAGGCTGAGTAGGGATCCAAGAAGGGTTACAAGGACCTCAAAAAGTGTAGACTACATGTTACAAAGG
The DNA here is from genome assembly GCA_037367405.1 of Ottelia alismoides. NCBI lineage: Eukaryota > Viridiplantae > Streptophyta > Magnoliopsida > Alismatales > Hydrocharitaceae > Ottelia > Ottelia alismoides. The sequence continues at coordinate 211,613 of JAZKJV010003122.1, forward strand.
AGGATGACAAGTACATGATACTTGTCTGGAAGTACTCTCTCTCCAATAGGGTTAGCATGCTAAGGACTTGTTAAAAGATAATAACTCTAAAAATAAAATATAGTAAATAGACGGTCCTTCACGAATTCACATGGCGTGAGTTGATGATCCCATTTTTGTATTATGTTTGTATGGATCTAGATTAGGTTCAAAAATAAAGTCCCGTACAGTTGCGCAAATTTTGTCATGTGTGTCTTCCTCTTTGACCCCCTCTCAGTTCGAGCCTTTCTACTATTTTACACTCCTCTTATTCCTCATTGACCATCGTATCTTTCCTCCTATATCGATCTCCTTTTGCTCCATGATGGAGATCCATGGATGGTTTAGTCAGGATCCTGCCGACACGCACAGTGATTCCATGGACTCGACGTCATCAATAATTCGAGGTGATTCCCAAGAACCCATTCTGGACCTTGCGGGCCAATCTCCAGACTCCTCGCCTTCTTCCCATCTCCTTTGACCGCCCAATAAATCGGGACCACTCTTGTCCCACATCCGTCGTTGTGAATGGGAGTCGATTGCAGTCTACATCTTCTTTCCATTCACACCAATCTTGGATTGACCCTAACCTCATATTCATCTTGGTAGTTGGGATTCAATTTCAAGTGGTTTCATTGGGATTCTTTCACATTTCATATAGAAGCCAACCCCAGTCTTGGATCCCAATACATAATTCATCTCCTTTGACTCAGACCTAGAAATGGCACCATAGGGAAAAGGGAAAGGACAACATCCTTCATAGATGGAGTCGGGTGAGGGACCCGATCAGAACCAAGTCAACGCTCAGTTGCTGGCTTCCATACAGGCCATACAACAGGAGATGATAGAGCATGCTCTTGTTCAGACTGTATTTCAGGACATGCTGAGTGATCTCAGGAACATAACAACATGAGGAGGAGGAAGAGACATACCCGCGTGATGACCCTGAAGAAGAAGAACTGGAACTTGAGAGGCAGAAACCAAGGCTGAAAGAGACTTACAACCCTAGAGACAGCCGGATGATTGAGTGGGTTCTCATCCCACCGGTGCACACGCACTTTGAGCTCAAGCTGCAATTCCTTGCTCTTCTACCGTCATTCTCTGACGAACCACCCACTACCCCAACTTTCCATTGGATGTGGTGAAGATGATGGCGTTCCCCTTCAGCCTACAAGACAAGGCCCTTTACTGGGCCAATCATTTGGGGAAGGTTATGATGACATGGGAGGAACTTAAGTCTATGTTCCTTCACAAGTTCTACCCTCTCAGTCGGTTCAACCGGATGCAAGCCACGATTAGTAACTTCTCCCAGGAAACTCATGAGTCTATTCATGAAACATGGGAGCAATTCATAGACCTGCAGAAGAAGTGACTCAATCATGAGATACCGAAGACTAGCTTTGTCCAGCACTTTTCCGGGGGCCTGAATGTAGAGAGCCAAAGGCTAGTAAATGCTGCATGCAGAGGGTCTCACTTCAATAAGGGTGAAGATCTGGTATGGCAAAAATTCAAAGAAATGGTCGAAGGAAGGCCGCCCTATCTTCATTATGAGCATATTAGAGACAACCACAGGTACTCCAAAAGCCAGTGCACATGGCAGTAGCCAGAGAGGCGGAAAAATATGACAGCTCCAACCTTAGTATCATCGGGGTCCATCTTTCAAAGGTTGACATTATTGAGAAGTGGTCACATGATCTTGAGAAGCTTTCTATGATCAAACAAAAGACTCAAAACGTGGACAAAGTGGACCAGATCACCAAGTAGTTGGAGCTGCTGGTGAGCACCATTAGAGTCGTGTAGTCGATGACACCATCTTCAGAAACTCCTGCTGAGAAGAAAGATGAGACATTACCGCAACATCAGCCTCAGCCTAGTCAGCATCCACTGGACATCCAGCATGTATATTACGTATAGGCACCTGAGCATGGCCTACCACAACAGTAGATAGTGGTCTTCCAGCTTGACTTCCTTCCCCCTTGGATCTAGCATTTTTACCTCTAACACTGATTCAGGAGGTCAACAATGTATGGAGAAATGATACGCAGTTGACCCATCCTACGTGTCTACAACATGGTCAGCCACAGGCCAGGCCTTACCACCAACCTCAGGGTGGTCATTTTGGACAGTCTTTCCAACCTTAGCTTCAATACCAGAATCACCAGTCTCCACAGTATCAGGGCAATTGGAGACAGAAGCAACAATATCCCTAGCTACAACACCACCATCCACAACCGTATCATTAGTACGCAGCTGGTTAGCAGCAGTATCCTCCTCCTCCATATCAACAATATCATCTTCCTACTCCACAACACCATCAGTTGTTCTAGCCTCAGCTGCCCAATAGTAAAAAACAGTGTGGTTTGTACGCTGATACTTCTGAGGTAACTCCACTAAACCTGTCCTTGGATTGCTTGGCCCAACCTATAAAGGGTCTAGCAGAAATGACGAAGAAACTTGATGACCTGACCGCCACCGAAACTCCCATTCCGGTGCAGGTCGAAGAAAACCCTAATAATTTTAAAAGAAAAAAGCAGGTAGAATGTGATGTCCTGTCTATGCATATCGAGTCATATAGACATGATTTTGTTTTATCTAGTGTTGTTACTCTCAGGAGCGGTAGGACTTTACCTTCATCTGTCACAAACCAAGGGAAGAATAAAGCTTTGTCAGGTTAATCGCCATCTTCTGCATCAGTCGTGCCAGCTATCGGGTCGGATGAGGAAGACGGAGGAGCCATGCCAATTGCCATCCATCTCCACCGCCACCAACAAAAACAACAAAAAATCAGAAAATTCAAAAAGACCAAAAAGATGTTCGAGTCGACGTGAAGCCGTGCCAGCCACGGAGGAGCCGCCCGGTGCATTGATCCTATGCCAGCCGACAGAGCAGAGACATCACATTTTATTTGTCCACCAGTAGCAGAATCATCAATTCCAGCATGTACACCTTTTTGTGATCTGGATGTACAAAAATTTGTGGACAAGAATTTTGTTGTAAATAAGAACTCTGTCTTTGATTTCAGTAATGTAAATAATCCTTTCCCTGATGCATTAGAAAAATACAAAAATGCAAATATAAAAAGTGCATTATCTAATCATGGAGTTGTGGATGTTCTGAATAGTTTGACTATTGAGATGCCATTAATGATGGCCATGAAGTATAATCCCGCGATGAAGAAAGGGTTGAAGGAGGCATGTATAAACAAGCATCAGTCAACACTCTACAATAGACACCGGCAGGTAGAGAAGCACATCCTCACCATGGCCACAGTTGTAGCCATCAGCAATCTCCTTCAGAAGAAGGTAGACAAGGGAGCACCTTTGATTAGATGCGAGATATTTTACCAAGTCTTCGAGCGGACTCTCCTTGACAGCAGTTTTTCCATCAACCTCTTGCCCTCGTCATTACTGCAAGAATTCGGGTTGGGTCCATTGAAGCAAACACACATGATCCTGCAGTTCGCAGATCGATCTGTCAAAAGAACCCAAGGTTTGTTGGAAGATGTTGTGGTAAAGGTGCATGATATGCATTTTCCCGTCGATTTTCTGTTCCTTGATATGGACTCTTCTGCACCCTTACTCCAGATGCCCATTATCCTTGCACGACCATTCCTACATACCGCAGAAGTTGTAGTTGACTACAGGTCTGGCAAGATCACGTTCAGCTTGAGCAATCACAAAATTACAATAGACATAGTCAGCAAGGCTAAAGTCGTATCTGATGAAAGTCATGCAGCACTGCCTGGAGCAAACTGTGATTTCATTGGAGAAATAAGAGATACACACCACTCTTTGAATGACACTTAGACCCTAGAATTCCTCTCTCCTAAGGAGGACAGGAAATCATAGTCGACACAAGCTCCGATGGCACATGGGAGACAGAATCAGATTCACTGATGGATCTCTTCGACTATGATAATTCATTCCAGCCCGAACACGATGAATTCATTGCAGATCTATTTGTCACATTGTCAGTTAAACAACAACCGGTTGAGATGAGCAGAACTTCCTCCAAGATTCAAGCAGATCATCCCCCAACCATCATAGTGTCTAAGGTAACCGAGAAGCCTGCCAGATCAGTACCTGAACTAAAGCCACTTCTGACAGGCCTTAAGTACCTTAAGTTCCTTTCGGGTGTAGAGAACATGTATCCCGTCATCATCAGCAGTAGGCTGACCCCGGATCAAGAATCTCGACTTCTGAAGGTTCTAGAAAATTTATAAGGCACTTGGTTGGCATGTCTCAGACCTCCGCGGGATATATCATGCTCTGTGTTCACACCACATTTATTTGGAAGAAGCTACCAAGCCATCCCGAGAATTCCAAAGAAGACTGAACCCAAACCCGCAGGACGTCGTCATGAAAAAAATCAAGAAATGATTTGCCACATGCTTCATTTATCCCATCTTCGATTCAAAATGGGTTAGCCCTCTACATGTTGTTCCGAAAAAAATCAGGGCTCACAGTGGTTACAAATGACAGAGGAGAGGAGATCTCTACTTGGTTACCAACATCATGTCGTGTATGTGTTAACTACCGCCTTCTTAATGCAACAACCAAGAAGGACCACTTCCCCTTGCCATTCATTGATCAAGTATTGGAAAGACTGGCCGACAAGGAGTTCTTCTGTTTTCTAGATGGGTACTCCGAGTACAACCAAGTGGCAATTGCTCATGAGGATCAAGAGAAGACTTCCTTCACTTGCCTGTTCGACACCTGTGCTTTCTGAAGAATACCCTTTGGACTATGCAACGCACCAGCGACATTCTAGACATGCATGCTTCCAGTTTTTGCCGAGATGGTAGGCAGTTTTCTCGAGGTGTTTATGGACGATTTCTTTATTTTAGAAATGTCGTGAAGTCAATCTGGTGTTATCTTGGGAAAAGAGCCACTTCATGGTCACAGAGGGGATTGTGATGGGTCACGTTGTTTCCAAACGTGGCATGGAAATCGACCCGGTGAAGGTGGATGTGATTGCCAATCTAGAGCGAACTCAGATAGTAAAAAATGTGAGGTCATTTCTAGGGCTTGTAGGGTTCTATAGAAGATTCGTCTGTGAATTCAGCCGTATCGCCCGACCTCTTACTGGATTGCTATGCAAGGAGACTGAGTTCCATGTTGATCACCAAGTTCTCCTATCATTTAACCAGCTAAAGGAGCTAATTACTCAAGCTCTGGTCCTACAACCACCAGATTAGTCTCTTCCTTTTGAGATCACGATGGATGCATCAGATTTTGCAGTTGGGGCTATTCTAGGACAGAGGAAAGACAAGGCGCCCTATGCCATTCACTATGCCAACAAAACACTAGATGATGATCAAAGAAATTACACAGCGATAGAGAAAGAATTGCTGGTTGTGGTATTCACCCTTGAGAAGTTCATGTCCTATCTTTTGGGATCGAAAGTCACTATCTATACCGACCACTTTGCTATCAGATATTTACAATAAAAGAAGGATGCCAAGCTTAGACTGATCAGATGGATCCTTCTCCTCCAAGAACTTGATCTGGAAATCCAGGATAAGTCTGGGGTTCAGAATGTGGTAGCGGATCACCTCTCCATAATCGAGCAGCAAGAGCCTCCAATGAGCAATGTACCCATCACAGACACCTTTCCTGATGAGTCAATTTTAGCCATGGATTCACTCCCTTGGTATGTCGATATTTTCAACTACCTCGTATTGGGTGTAGTTCCACAAGATTGGACAAAAATTCAAAAGGACAAATTCTTGTCAACTATTCATTTCTACTAATAGGAAGATCTGCTCTTATTCAGGGAAGGAGCGGATTGTATTTGGCACGGATGCAATCCTTAGGTGGAGCAACATAGTGTCCTCGAGCATTGTCGTTCACTCGAATCTGTGGGCATCACTATGGTGATAGAACGATAATGAAAGTATTGTAGTGTGGCTTCTGGTGGCCTACACTATTAAGGATGCTGCAACATATGTTAAGCGTTGCGCTGACTATCATAGATTGAAAGGTACCCTTACAGCTAAAGATTCAATGCCTCTGAAGATCATTAAGAATGTAGATGTATTCGATGCTTGGGGTATCGATTTAATGGGACCCTTCCCCAACAATCAGGGATACGAGCACATCCTTCTTGTCGTTGATTATGTGAGTCGTTGGGTTGAAGCTATCCTCGCTCGAGCCACAGACAACCATACAATGTGTCGCTTTCTGAAAGAAAACATTATCTTGTGATTCAGGATTCCAAAGATACTAATATCAGAGGGGGGTTAGCCACTTCATTAACAAAGAGGTCAAGAAATTACTGACGGAGTACGACATTGAGCACCGAGTCACATCTCCTTACCATCCTCAGACTATTGGTATGGCTGAACTTTCTAACAAAGAAATTAAGATAATCCTCCCGAAGCTTGTCAAGCCAGACAAGAAAAATTGGTTCCAACTCTTGGACTCAATCCTTTGGGCATACAGAACTTCTTACAAGTCTTTGATGGGCATGTCACCCTGCTGTCTTGTATATGGGAAGCTATGCCATATGCCAGTGGAGCTGATTTGTAAATCATTATGAGCAGTTAACCGTTGCAACCTGGACCCACAACAAGGTGGTCAGAAAAGAAAAGAGGATCTGAACAAGCTCCTGAAATTCAGGGACTACGCATACGAAAACACATTGATGTACACGGAGAAGGTAAAACGTTGGCATGGCCAGCACATCAAATAAAAGACCTTCGAGACTTGACAAAAAGTGTGGCTATTCGATGCAAAGTTGAAGATCTTCCCAGGTAAATTAAAGAGAAAATGAATAGGGTCATTCAGAGTTCAAGAAGTGTGTGACAACATAAGTATTGTGATATCAGAATTATCTCCTGACACGCAACCATTTATCGTCAATGGTCTGTTATTGAAGTCCTACCTTGAACATGACACTTTACTGACCGTTGTCGACTCTATCCAAGTACTAAGCACTGAAGGAACACCCACAATAGTAGTAGCATCACATGATTCAGATAATGTCACTCAAAAACTCTTCCTTTAAGCTTTCATATTTTCTTCTTTTCGTATTCAGTTTTCATTATCTAACAAAAAATTGTGTGTGGGTGTCACCCTTTTTGTCATACATCTATACTTAGGACATAATTTATCCTAAGTATGGGGGGATGTGCACCCTGAGTTTGTTCATTCTTTGATCCCCTCCACTATCTACTCTTCTCGTATATACTTAGGGATATCTTACCCTAACTATAGGGGGAGAAAGTCATAGTTGTGATTTGTTCATCCCCAATCTCGACCCTCCCTGCCTTGTGTACAGTCTGCGATACTTAGGATTATTTCATCCTAAGTATAGGGGGGACAATCGACTTCTCATTCATTTATTTCCTTGTTCATTCGTTTATTCTATACTCAGTATGAGTTATTTTTTCTCTTTCGCTATGATTTATGAGGACATAGCTCAAGCTAAGTATAAGGGGGTCATATATACTATGTATTTACTTTAGCCATAATTCGTACTTTCGTATTTTTAATAAGTATGGTTAGATCACTATTCATATACAAACATATACAATCCGATTAAATCACTTAATAAAAAGATGTGTATTATTCCTTAAAATAGTTTTGTATATACTGATTAATTAATTAGGTAAAAATATTTTGTAAAATGTTTGAAAAATACTTTGAATATATTTTTTAAAAAATCCTTTGAAAATTGTTTGAAAACTATTTTGTAAAATGTGTTCAACCTTTGAAAAATATTTTTTTGAAAAAAAAATCTTTTTTGTGTGAAATAAAAATCTTTTGAAAACTATTTGCAAATGGTTTGGAAAATGGTTGTAGAAATAATTTGAAATATATATATATATACTGTTTGAAAACCCCTTGGAAAACAATTTTCAAATGTTTGTAATTTTTTTTAAAAATTATTTTGGACTATAGTTTTCAAAATTATTTGAAAATGATTTTCAAATAAGTTTGACGAATATACACATCACACTCAAATTTTTTATTAACTGTATATACATATTTATAAAATAATCATACATCCCTTATAAATTCTTAAGAACCAAATCTTGTAAATATAAAATGCATCCTAGTGTAAATATTTGTACATGTTTTTATCCAAAATCTTTTATTTTTAAAAATCACAAAAACATTTGCAAAACCAAAAATCCAAAAATATTTGCAAAAATATTTTTGAAAAATTTCATAAAAAATTGTAAAACCTTTTTCAAAAATCCATAAAAAGTTCAAAACTTTGAAAATTGCATCACTTGCATTGTACATAACATTCACATTTTTTTAAGATTAAGTTTGATAATCGAACGAGTCTAAGTAAAATCTGAATATTTGAGCATGGTTGGACCTTAAATCTACCTAATCGTATGAACCTTATAGGAATTGGAATCAAGGTACTTCATGTCTAGTTGATTTAATTCTTTGAGGATCATGAAACTAGGTTCATTGGATTCTTAACGGCCTAAGTAGAGTATTTCAGATCACACACACAACTCTTGTTGATAATGACCTAACTTGAACAACTGCACCTTTCACTTGGCTCAACTCAATTGGAGTGGTGACGAGATTGGATTTGCCGGTATGAGATGCACACAAGTGGAAACATTTGTCCTCGTCTAGGGAGGGAAGTGCACCCCAATCCATCTAGTGGCGTCGACGTCTAAAGACAGGAGAGTTTGGGTTGCAATACTGCTTCAAAAGAGGGATAGTCTACTGGCTCAAGAGGAAAACTTCCTTATGAAAATGTTGCAATATATAGTATTTCAGAGAAAAAAACTCCAAAAAAGTGGACAGGCCTGACTGAAAATAAAATGCTTGCCGGAGTGTATATATTTGTATAGTCAATATGAAAGCTTCAGCTTCAAAGTCATATCTTGTGAGTCTGCAGCTGGATGACTTGACTACATCGGTCATGCATCTTGGGAAAGGTAGCTACACTGGCTACCATCCATTCTACTCTTCACCCCCTCCTCTTGAGTTGTTTGTCACTTAAACTTAGAAGGGAATACCCCACACCTCAAGGAAGGAGTTGTTGAATTGGGGTATCATTGGGTTGTTATGCTGGAGAAGTCAGTCTCTTTATCATTTCAATTGAGGAGAGCTACCATCACATACACTATACAAGTAAGATTCATAGTCATAAGGGTTTGCGTATGAGTTGAAGTATTTTGACCTGGCTATTGAGGAGTCTTGTGCATAGTTTTTGGAGTCTTGAAGGCTGTTGTGTTTCAAATCCGGTTCCCAATAAGGTTCCGACCGCACTAAAATTCTAATAGTTTGACTTAAGCTCCAAACTTTGATTTTGTGAAGATAAGTTTGAACATTAAATTTAATCCATTCTCTTTCCTTTTCTTTTCTTTGTTTTTATTTTTTTGCACTTCTTGCATAAGTGTTTGCGAGGGACTAATAAAGGCAAGTATAGGGGAGTGATGAATCTTCGTTTCATCACCTTCATTCTATCATTTTGGCGTTAAAACCATAGCTAATGCATATAAATAACATTAATTTGTACAAAATAACATTCATTATTTATTGCATTCATTGTGTAAATAATACTGTTTTTAATGCCAAAATCATAGAATAAAGGAAAGAAAAGAAAAAGAATAAAATACCAAAGGTATTTTATTTATTTTATGACCCTGAACCCCGAGACCAAGTCAAGAATTGAATTGGTCGACAAGGAATAAAATGGGGGGATAAGGGCCAAGAATACAGTAGACTCCCAATTCTTCTATTCATTCAATAAAGCATTTTTGGGACCTATTTTATTTTTCACTTTTTACAACTCAAATAAAGAAACTTTGTACACGAATTGTAGACAATAATGTACAGAAAAATAAAAAATTAATTTCTTCATAAATAACATACAATGTACAAATTTTACTTTGAATAAGATTCCAAAAGCCCAACTTCCCAGACCCATATCTCTCAATTAAAAACTCAAAATGTGTCAAAAACACCTTTAATTATATAAAATTTTTTATGAGCTATATAATGAAGGTGGTTTTATATTTTTTGGACTTAATATGTGAAAGTTAGGTTTTGGACCCCTATTGTACAATATACCTGAATAAAATATTCATTTATAAATTATTTTTATTGTTTTATAATTTTATATTTTTGTAATGTTGTAAATATTATTTGTAGTATATGTACACATTAAATATAGAATAAAAATATAAAGAAAGTGTAAAAATAAAATAATGTGTAAAACTACATAGATAAAATACATGTACTTATACATATATAGTTTATACCTCTATTTATTTATGTATACAAATAACATCATAAAATATAATAAATGTATATTTGTACACCTAAAAACAATTTGTAAATATATAAAATAAGATAATAAAATAATAAAATACAAAATACAAAATAAAACTAAAATGTACAAAACATAGATGACTATACCTATAAATACACCCAAAAATTTAACTTGTAATAATAATATAAAAAAATAAAAATCATATTAAAATACTACATAAAATAATAAACGTTTTTATTTTATAATCAAAAATTAAGAAAATCATTTACTATTTCTAATTGTTATTTTCGAATAAAAGGAGCTCTTTTATCCTATAGCGGGCTGACGTGGCCCAATGGGCTTCCAGGTATTGTTGACCTCGGTCAACTCCCCATCATTCATTTGACTTCTGTCAGAAGTCTCGAGCGGACTGCCTTCTTCGATTTTTCTAGGCCTCCCTGTTGCTCCTTCCACCTCGAGCTCTTCATGGATCTGATTCCCATCATGATCCTCTCTCACGTCAGATCGTCAGGTCCTTCTGATCTTCCTCGAGCGTGGCAATAATTAACGTCAAAGTCTGCTGGAACCTTCTATCTATAAATAATCTGACGGGCTCGTCCTTCCCTTCTTGATCCCTCATGGAACCCTTGATCGAGTCTAGGTATGAGTGAAGGCTAGGTGACAATAGAGTCTTCCCCATGCATGGAGAACGTTGGAGAAAGGAGAGGAGGAGGTTCAGGGCAAGCTCCGACCACCCTGCTCCATGAGCTCCCTCTCAGGTATAAGAGATGATTTCTTTCCTGTTTTAGGTAGTTTTAATTCCCATACTTTAATTCTAGTCTTTAGTTTCAAATTTTTATTAGTACTTTTGTCTAGATTAGTCAAAGTTCCTCTCCAGAGCTCTCGAGCTCTGGCCTAATTTCGCCACGAACTGACCAATCTCCGACCCCCACTTCATGTGCACTATCTTCCTCTGCACATTCTTCAACTAAATCGATCCCTTGACCAACTGGATCGACCATGGATCCGTGAATTGAAGGTCCAACTCCACCGCTCGCCAGATCTTCGCTGCCCACCTCCATTCCTATACAGAGTTGCTTCAAAATGGGTTGAGCTTCATCATATCGGACCCTTTGAACATGCTTCTATTAGGGGAGTATCGACTCCATGTTTGACTCCCCAGGTGTTTAGAGCTCCATCGCCTCGTCGAGACTCATCTCTGGGTCCTAGACCTTGTGAAAGGCACCAATGGATTTGGATCAACAACAACAACGTGGAGAGTACCTCAACGTCGTGGGAGGAGCCTCGGAGCGCTATAAATCGACGGAACAAGGAAGAACATGCTCATATTCTTCTCTGTTCTTGGAGATGGACCCAACACCGTTGGATTGAGAACCTCCTCTCCAGATCACACCAGAGGCGTCGGATCTTCCAAAGCCAGCAGCGTTCGATCGCAACCCGCGATCAAATCTCATGCGTCCAAATGCGAAGGGGTACCAGCTACGTGGATGACACCATGTGTATAAGTGACCCGCATCCAGCCATCCGTCTCCACGCAGAGGAAGGGGTAAATGGCTAATCTAGCCTCGTAATTTTTGTATTTATTTATTAACTTTGTAAATAAAATGTCAAGTGTAAAAAATGTGGACCTTTAGCATTCAGGCCCCTGTATTTATTGTAAATGACAAATGGATCCATTCCATGTCACCTCACGTGTCGTCCCACGTGAGATGGCGAATTTGCAAAAACACCCTTGCAAATTTTTATATTTAATTTTATTCCATTAAATTTTCATATAGGTTGCATATTTATGGGAATATTACATGTATGCCCTGGTGATTATTTTATTTGCAAAAATACCCCTCTCAGTACATGTATTTTTTGTTTTTGGATTTCATTTACCAAAAATTGGACCCATGCTCTAAAAATCTTGCAAAATTAGGTTAGATGCCTTCTAACATGTATTTTAACATCCCATTTTTATTCTAGCATTTTTTGCATTTTACCTAATTATAAAAAATAAAATGAGCATGTTTTTTTATCTTTATTATATTTTAAAATGTTAAAAAAATAAAAAAAATTTGAAAAATTCCAAAAAAAATATATGTTTCCTATTTTATCATGTTTTAACCAAAGATAAAAAAACCCTAAAAATAACAAAAGGAGAAGACTAACAATTAAAAAGCTCCAAAATCGAACAAAAAAATAAAATCATTTAAATATCCAAAAAAATATTTTTATGTGTGAATTTTATTTATAATATTACCTTGGTATTAAAATTGATTTGAAGAATTTTGGATGTGTTTTGCTATTTTTAATCTTCATGTCAATCTCGACCTAATATTTAATCCTTGATTTGGGATCTTTTATATTTTAAAAAATGTATAAATTAGCAAAAATTCCAGAAAAATGACAAAACGTTAGAAAAATATGTAAAACTAAAAAACAATTTAATTTTATTTTATCTACTTTTACTAGTATTTATCATTATATTACTCTATATGGCATATATAGCCTTTTATAATCTATTATCTTTTAAAAAGAAAAGGAAATATAAAAAATATTTAAAATATAAAAAGAAAATGCACATGTATATACATACATATATATATGAATTAAAAATCCAAAAAATATATAAAATTAAAAACCCAAAAAATGTATATATCTATATATATATGTATAAAGGACATGTTTATATATAATATAATTGGATTAACAATAATCGTAGTTGCCAATTTTGCTCTTTGTGGTTTGACCTCTACATGCTTACTTGTTGTGCACCTAATTTTGTAGGGAAAAATAAATTTTAACTCACTTTTTTCTATTTATTGCTTGATATATGTCGTGGATTAATTGTTAATTGATCATGGGTTTCCTGAGTGGTCAATACATTGACTTGATTTCTCGATTTGTGAGATTTCTAGACCCTTGCTAAACTCGTGCTCATTAGAAGGTTGATCAATCGAAAGCTTGTTATGATTTGGAAGTCATGATGACTCAATCACACACATATATATGATAATCAAGCATACACAAGTTCATAAAAAATTACATATCAAGTTACAACAATGATAAAACAAATTCTCTTAATTCAGGGGCTTGATATTTGATGCATTCTTTATTTCTGAAACAACCTATAATCCCACAAGCCAAAGATATATACTATGTAAGCTATTTACGATAAGTGTGCTTCATCGTTAAAAAAATAATAATATGAGCAATAATGCATGTTTGACTAGGACTATAAATAAGTAACAAGATTGGCATCGGAATGAGAGATGAATCAGTTTGATCTTGGATTGGATGTGATGGGAGGGAAATGGGTGGACTGGTGAAGGGCTCATGGACCAGATATGATGTATTGAAGTCGAGCTCTACATGACCAAGAATTGATTCCTCCATGAGGTCCTCTGTATATTATGATAAATCATCATTTTCCCTCAAATAGTCATCATGACTATCCTCAGTGGCATCTATTGTGAATTTCATTTCAGTTCTCTTCTTGATCCACAAAGATGATTCTTTCCAAGACATATGATTTGGAGATTCAGAGGCCATGGGCGGGGGAATATTGGCTAATGGATGATTTTCTTCGATTGTTTTGAGTAGTTCCTCGGTATCACCCCAAAAAGGATCAGAGAATAGAAAATCACTCTGATTAGACTCGGTAGTAGAAGATGTATCCATATAGTCATCGACTGAATTGATTTGATCTTCTTTCCTTGTGGTGGGGGTAATGGAATTGGACATTTCATCTTTTAACGAGTCATCGCAAAAAATCTTCAGCATATCATCATGTGTTGGTTGGAAGGGAGTTTTGGTACATGAAGAAGTCAACTCATTGTCTGATATGTCCTCAGATTCCAACTCAAAATCTGTACTTTCCTTAATTGAAAAATCACATCTAGAATCAACATCAAATGGTATATCTCCTTCTGTTTCTTCTTCCCACTCAACATAAGTGTCATCCTCAATTTCAACTTTTGTCTCAAACCAATCAATATCATTAATACATCGAGGTTCATAATTTTCAAAATCATCTGAGGAAGGATCAATGCTATCATCAAAACATGTCTTTATCTTTAGCATACCCAGGGCTGAAGTTAATTTGAGATCAGGATTTAGCGTTTCCCAGACTTCATCTAATTCAAAAATTGTCCGACCAGTGAGAGGACATTGTGGGGCTTCAAGTGCAGAGTCTAGATGAGACATGTCCTTATGAGGGAGTTGTGAGGTGTTCAGACTAACCTCCAGAGGGTCTTTAGAAAGATGGACAGGGGCAAAATCATCAAGAATAGCACAGTTCTCTATCCATCCACAGTCCTCGATTTCAAAGTCACCAAGAGTAGGGGTGACATGATCCACAGGAATATCTTTATCATTGATTTTCAATTCCACTCTCTCATCTTCACAGTCAAAATGTGCCTTGGCAGTGGCCAAGAACAGTCGTTCAAGTATGTTGGGTCTCTCACTTAGTGTATTGTCTTGATTGGACTTTTGTTGTGTTGCAGCCAGTTATCTAATGTCCTGGGTCAAAGCATCAAAATCTACAGCTAAGGTTGGCTGTGTCAGTAAGGGCTCAATCAGTTGTTTGGGCCAGGTGTGATTTTGGACCCAATGGACTGTGTCCTCTGCTGCAGAGAAATAACGTGTGCTGATGGGTGGTGGTCGGATGAGAGGAGCTATGGTATGTTGAATTGTCGCATTCTCTTCACTCAAAAGTTGTAGCTGTTTGAAGATGAGGTCCATGGTGTTCGGTTTCTCTGCTCCTATGTTTCCTAGGTGAATTTTCAGATTTCTCAATCGAAGGAGACGGGTAGGATTTACAGACTAGGTCGTAATCTAAAGATTGTTGCAATGGATTTTTCAGAAACCTAAGACCTAGCATACACATCACAAACACCAGACAAGTTGTTGATTCACCAACTCACACAAAATTACCGCGGGAGCAATTATCTTTTCAATTTTAGTTTAGTGATTCAACACAAGTTTTCAGATAAATTAGAGTCCTTAAAGATGAGGTGGGTGTGGAAGATTGTGAGAAATTGATGTCCTAATCTGGCTAAGGGAACCAGGGTACGGTACTCAGATCGAGGATCTGCTTCTTCCCACAAGAACCAGTGCCCAACGCGTCGAGGAGTTACGATTTCTCTCTGCAATCCCACGTAGCACCAGGGATTTTTGTCTCTATCCAAGGGTTCTATGTGCTCCTGATTTTTGTGTCATACATGTGCATCAAAACAAGCATTCAGGACTTTTTGCCCGCTTTCTGCTCGTGCCACTGCGGTGGCCTTTCAAGGTTATCTTTTTAGCGTGATAAAGCACGTTTTGATGATCTTTTTTTAGGTGAGCAGAGGGAGAAGACCACAGAGATGATGCAAAGATTAAGTATTTTTTTAATTTTTTTCGGTTTAAATTCAAGCACAAACAAATGCAAATATTTAAAAGCCTAAGATGCCTAAGAGAAAGAGGGACTCATAGTGCCTGCACTTCTGGTGCTAATCCGTAATATTTTGTCCTGCTGATGGCGAGCTTTCCCGAGAAGAGAGGGGGGGGGGAGAAATTAAGATTACAAAAATTTTTTCTACCACAATACAAGTTTGCTAAAATAAAATGCATGAAAAGACAAGTATATTTTTTCTTTTTGAAGCCTAAGTACCTGCAAATAAAAAAAATGCACGGATTAGATAATTGAAAATAAGTAGAAATGAAGAAGAAAAAATTACAAATGTTGCCTAGTCCCCGGCAACGGTGCCAAAATATTGATGCGATTTTATGTGGGTTA
Source organism: Ottelia alismoides (assembly GCA_037367405.1). Lineage (NCBI taxonomy): Eukaryota > Viridiplantae > Streptophyta > Magnoliopsida > Alismatales > Hydrocharitaceae > Ottelia > Ottelia alismoides. The sequence goes on from JAZKJV010003122.1 coordinate 227,646, forward strand.
AAAAGTTGGTTTTACCACATCGTTGTTGTTCCACGCAAAACCGCAATCAAACAAATAAGATTACAACTACAAGCATGTTGGAAAAATATGAGTTATATAGTGTAAGTAGAGGTTTGTATCCATAGGGACTAAGCAAACTCGCTCTTTTTGTTCTTCTTTAAAACTTGATTCAAATTTTAAATCTATTGTAATGAAAGAAAACTTATAACAGAATGCGATCTACGGTGAGAATACTTCCTAGAACTTAGAATAAGCAAATGATGGTATGAGTGCAACTAAGTAAGGAAGTGGGGGTTGATTCGTAATTTAATATGGGAAGATGAGATTTACTTGGAAGCTTTCAAGAGAGAATGATGAAATATAAAACTTGCATTGCATATATTTTCAAGAAAAATGGAGTTGAGAATAGCTTACACAATAAAAGTTGTTCTTGCAAATTCAACTTAAACAAATTAACTAAGGTAGAAAAAAATACAACGACAAATAAGATGGGAAAGAAATGCTTCTCTATTTGATTACGGAGTGAAGACGATGATGATGGCGGAGATGGGAGTGTGCGGGGAGATGCGTGGGCTGATCGCACACACAAAGATGGAGCCGGAGAGAGAAGGTCGTCGAGGAGGAGATGTGTCGCAGCAGTGCGGAAGGAGATATCCGTGCAGGCTGCTACGAATTGGAGGAGATGGCCGTGTGTGTGGACGCACGGGCTGCTACGGGCTGGAGGAGAACCGCGAGGAGGAGGAAGTGCGCGAGGGGAGAGGGTCGTTGGCTGTGCGCTACTTCTATACCTGCATGAGAAAACATGAGAGAGAGAGAGAAACGAGAGGGAGAGGGTGCGTAAGAGGGGAGAGCCTTGTATTTGCACGGGTCATTTTATAAAGGTCCTATTCATCTCTTCAACATGAAGAGTCACATGCATGTAAAGACAAAAACATTTAATTTCATTCATGCATGAGGAGAAGAGAGGAATTAACATGGCTGATTCTTTAATTTTCATGGGGGATGGTCTTAATTTATATTAGTCATATACACCTTTTCAAAGTAAAGTAAAAAGTCACATGCATGTATGACATTTAATGAGTGGGAATTTTTTTACTCTCACCCTTCCCCATTTCTTTCCAACAAAAAGGTGAAGTGAAATGTGTTGGATGTTTTATGTTATAAGCATACCCAATAATTCTTTATTCTCTCTGATAACAACAAATCGGAATTTTATAAATGATACTTGATCTCAGTTTAGAAGATGATCTTTAAGTGTACATAGAGATTTGTGAGAATATTTTTCTTTAGCTGATTTATTGATTTTATGAGGATTTTATCTGTTATATGTGTAGAATGCAACTTGTGTGAATTTGAAGTTACACATCAAAGATTAATATTGTATTTCACATAAATTAAGCATGTTATACCCATATATAATGTAATCATCAGTATACTCTAGGTTGATGGGATTGTAAAAGATTGTATACTATGACACTTCCATTCAGAGGGATTGTTGAAATCCTGTAAATTTTAGTGATTCCTCTTTAAGGCTAAAAGAATGGGAATAAATTAGATTAAATCTCACTTTATAGAACTAATTTCGAGATCTAAATAGTAGGAAATTGATCTGAAAGAATTCAGAGACAATCAGCGAAATGGTTCATAAAGTATCCGATTATAATTGTTCAAAGTGGTTTAAACTCTGATATATATGTAAATTTAATTATCGAGTCACTATTCATGATTTATATAGTCTCCTTTACATTATCTCCAAGTATCTAAGAATGTTGCACACGAATCCTGATTGGATTAGGAGTCATACATTGAGATTAAATATCAAGATACTAATTGTCATTATTATTGATAAATTGATATGAGAATATCAGAATATGTGAATATGATTCACATTATTCACTATTTGGTTGATATGAATATTATTCTATAATAATTTATATGAATACAATTCATATTTAGTTTAAGACTTACATGAATATGATTCGTATAATTAGTTAATGTCGATAGGAATTGGATTTATATTCTCCATTAATTAAATGTTAATTGGAATTACATTTTATTATAGATTGGATTCATAATTTGGTAGGATCATTTTGCAATTATCTCATGGTGGTTGGTGGAAATTAATTAAATAATTAATGTAATCAATTTCAAAACTACCATGGTCCAAATCCAACTTAAAAATGTAGTATTAATATAATAAATAAAGAAAAAAATTCTTCTCATTATGGATGTATATATGAGTTGCTTCTAGGAGAGAGGTTATTTTCCCTCTTTATTATTCCAACAAATATGTTAAGTCCAAAAGATAGAGAAATAGGAAGGTATAACTAATCAGAGAGAGAGAGAAATTAAAGAGATATTCTGTCTACTCATTCTCTAATGATCGTCCGTTCAAATGGAGTAAGACTCCATCATGGATGTTTATTGCCTATATAAAAAGGGATTGGGGACTCTTCTCATTTATTCAATTTCATCTCAACGGGTACTCTCTAATCCAAAGAAAAAGATGAGAAAACAGAACATACAAATTCTCTTTTTCAGTCACTTAGGTGTTCCCCATATACACCATCAAACATCCCCGTGGTTGTCCACCATATAACTTCTCCTCTACTCTCTGTTGGCTCGACCAATTGCGAGAGGATTCACCTTTTTCTCCGTGCTTCGTGCTCAAGTAGAAGGACTTGATTTGAAAGATGAAATTGAAAGGTATAGATCATTCTAGATCTCTTTTAGCATGGATAACTTGGAGGAGAATAAATCACAAGGGAAGTACCACGAGTCATCGTTGTGCCTGCGAGTACAAGGGTACATTGGATCAAACCTAAATTAGGAGGTCTATTGTTTTAGATACTCACACAATAAAGACATTCTTCTATACTCTTGTATCTTGCTAAATGGTTTGGATTTTGCATTTACAATCTTTTTTTGTTTTATAATTCCATTGGTACTCATAAAATGAACGCCTTATATTACCCATTTAATTCATTTTTCAGTGTTTCCATGATGTAGGAGATAAACCATCCTTCATCAGAGCCTTATTTGGAGAATTCTGATTGTGTCTGGATCCAAAGAACAAAAGGCCATATTTTTATGATTGCAAGTATATTGTGTTTGCAACTACTTTCATATTTTGAATGATTTGGTGGCATATGATGTTATTGTTCATCTCTCCTATTTAGAATATTTTTTTAGATATTTATAACGTCTAGAAGTATGGACTTGTACTTAAAGATTGCCAAAAGTTGGTGGCATCAGACGAAGATTCACATGTAGAGAATGACCATAGACTTCGATTTTTCAAAGATTATAGCAAATCATTATATATTTTACACTATAGTTTGATCCATATAGCATTTTAAAATATTGATTAATAAGCCGTTGATCAAGTCTCCAATCAGTGTGAAATGATTTCATGCAATTCCGATAGCGCGACATTAAGAAATGGGATTTACCCATAGATGGAGTTGGGAGAGAACTCAATAAAATATAACAACTTGTTTTCCCTCTTTCTGGACTCATAGCTGATGTGAATATTTTTGATATATTCAGATCAAGAGTTTGAACTAATATTTTTTTAAAATATTGGTGGTCACAACAAATTTTGTGGTTCATTAGATAGGTAAACTTTTGGCATTGGTCCCACATTAATCTATTGAGTGAGGTGACCTTTAAAAATTAAATTTGAATTTATTTCTCTGGTTTTTCTAGGGGTATTATTTCACTACTTTCGAGAACCAAATATACTCCTACGTGTCCTTTGACGAGGCTCAACATGATATGATTTGTTACGATTTTTATTCCAAGGTTTGCTAGGCATTAAAATTCAAAAACACAAAATCAATGTCTGTTGCATTTGTACATTTATCCATATTAAGTCCAAAATTTCTTAAAAATTGAGTAAGTTTCATTTTCATTTAGCATCATCTCATATTTTTTATTTTAAAAAATATTGCATTTACATAAATGAAATTCTAAAGTTCCACAGACCTTGCATAATTAATTCATTTTAAATCTAAAATACTAAAAATGTGTTGTGGATTCCTTGTTGATAAAGGTCTTTGGAAAAAAATAATTGTGATTTTTGGGGTCTTAATTCACATAGAAACCTAATTGAGAAAATAGCCACATTTCTATTTTAAAACCAATCTCCAAACTTATTTCTATTTGTTTATTTTAATTCAAATCCTATATTTTTAAATACCCAAATGGACACAAAATCACTAAAAACACAAAAGTGTCTGCTTCCTTATATTATTATATTTTTATCACCCTTAAAATTAATTAAAGTTCTATATTTTATAAACTTTGTTATATCAAGTATCACATTTTATCTTATTTTCTTTTAGTTAATTAAAAACAATTTAATACTTGCAAAATTAAAAATAAAAATCCAAAAATCTCATTGTGCTAACTGCATCATTGCATTGGCATATACATTAATACATATTTTATTTGCATCAAAGCCGCATTGCATTTAATTATATGGCATCAAACCACACTTAAATTATATATCACCTAAAATTAATATTTACTTAACTAAATCAAGCCACTTACGAAAAATTTATCACCTCCTTGAGTTCAACTTTGGGACTGGCACATAATTTGCAATCATTGTGATTTTTTAAATAGTCATTTTATACATGATATTACAACATTGTTAACTAAGGGTAAAAGGATGTTTTCACTTAACAAGGATCGTATCCAATTATTCATGATCCTTAGTGCACTCTTTACCAAGTTGGATATCGGTAGAAGACATTTTATGCCAATACATCAAAGAAGATGCACCAATACAGTTGAGTATACACCAATACATCAACTACGTATAGTAAGACTTTTTATGCTGTTAATCATGAGCACCGGTACTCTTGTCCCTTCATCAATACACATGAGCTTCTGTTATTTATTCATGTTCTACTTACATCCTTGCATCGATGCATTTTCATTCTTTGTTATTGCACTAGTGCAAACATTATGCATCGACGCAATAATATTATTACACAATAAAGCCCTTGTTTCTTCACCGATATACACTTCTGATACGTTTAATCCAATGTATTTTCCTAATTGTTGCATCAATACATCCTTATGTCCATCGATATGTATTCAATGGTTGGTATTTGAACTTAGTCATTTGAATGTTTGTTTTGTGAATAACTGTTGTATAGGTACAAATTTTGTTTAACGGTACACCATAGTCGTTGAACCTTTCTTATACTGTTTTATCCCGCGACGCATTGGTACACAACTTTATGCATGACAACAGAAGCTGGTTTGTTTATTCAATCATTTTGAGTTGAGATATTTTGAATACATTTATTCTAAGCATTCTCTAAGCCTATAAAAAATTCCTCTATTTAATTCCTTCAATACACCAAGACTACAATATTCTTTACTTATTAAAACTTGAAAGATATTCTTTAATGATTGTTGAGCCAAGAAAAGCATTGTGAAGCCTCTAACCAATCAATTTTCTTAAGCTCTCTCGAACATTTCTTCCAAAGTTTCTGCTCTAATTTGTTTGGTTTACATTTTGTTTTATACTCTACTTAGTTTTTTAGCTTGCCTATTTGCATTTCCTTAAGGCAATCTTTTGAAGATCAATATTTATTCAAGATATATTTTAAGTCAAATTTCTTTATCCATTCTTTTCAATAGCTTTTCATGAATTTATTTTAGTAACCCATATCATTTTCTAACAATTACTTTATTTTCTATTCTTGGTTAGATATTTAGATCCAACAAATATTTTCAGAATCATACACTTGTATTCTATTGTTAGTTATTTTTAAGGCAACTTATGCTAATTATTCTTTGTTTAACTCTTGGTTAGTACTATTTTAAGACTCTCCCTTTCACCTATAAAAGTCACCTCGATATAGCCGTTGAAAACATAACTCACACATATTTCTCTTATATCTTGAATACGTTCGAAAGGAGAAATCTTGAGAAGTTGTGCTCTACATCGTTATAGTACTATTTAGCTTCGATAACCATTCTATTTGAGAAATCCTTTGTTTGTATTTGTTTTTTATTTGAGGATCCATTTGCATCTTGTTAGGCTTTATTTATTCATATTGGATCGCATATTTGATAAGATTGTAGCATAATGTGTATTCATCTTTCTTCTTGACTAGGGGGCATATGTGAAAGTCTTTCTGCTTAAATAAATGATAAATCCTTAAAGAGGTCATTCAGCGTTCTCTATGAAAACATTCTTCTTGTACTAGAGATAAAATTTAGTTAAAATTGTATACCTTGAGTCATCCTCCATGAAAGCCTTTCTTCTTGTGTAGAAGATGAATTGTGGTAAGTTGTATGCTTTGTAAACGGTTTGGAATACACCAAAAGTGATTCTTATAGTGAGAGTTTGTAAAACCTGGGTAGGCCAAGCTCATGTACATAATGTTGTTCAAAAGAAGGGTGAATTGTATAAATATTTGTGCATCATGGTTGCTAGTACTTGATGTTGCGCTTATATCTTCAATGACTGTTAAGCACATGTTGTTATAAGTGTTATATAAGTCTGCAAGGCACTGTCCCCCCCACCACCCTCCCCCCACCCCCACCCACACACACCTGGAATCACATGAGTATAGAACATTTTTTATCATTCCATGCACATGAAGATTCAAGGGATTATACCTTCGGAGATGTGAGACCTTCTTATGAAAAAGGCATCCAATTGCACGTCTGATCCTATATAATTTGCATGGATGGACTCAACGATGAGAGTGTGTCTCTCACGCCACTAATACTCTTCTCTCACGCCATTAATACTCTTCTCCTTCATCTTTTCGATACACCCAAGGATATTCTTGGGAATCTTCCCATCCTCCTCATTGTGGCCTTTATCAAATGAACTCCTTTTTTCCAACATGTATACATAACATGAGCACACAAGCATCTCATTTAAGATTAAAGCACCAATAATGGACAGAAAGGAGAAGCGGGTCGGACGACGAAAGGGGAGAGATGAGAAAGTGGATAGGATGCACTAAAGATGGGAGACTACAAGACATCTACCCTCTCTTGTGTAAAGAGGGTGGGTTCCCTTACCATCTAATTCCAAATTGATTGAGGTCAATTTTCATGGATCACTTCATAATTGAATCGTTATCTAAATAAATCAAATTCAGTGTAATTCTTCATACATGAATCAAATTTCAAACACCCAACCCCCAATTCAGTAATACATGGATATTTATATCCCACTAATTTGATTAAGATTACTTGGATAGTCATTTTCATGATTCAAGTGAATCCAATTCTCATGATATATTTATAATTTGGTGATATATGTAGATATCCAAATTCATGGCTTGGATATCAAAATATGACATGCATGTCATTTATTGTGAAACAAACACGGATACTTAAAGATAATGATTGGGATATCATATAAATAATGTATAATGACTTAACATCAGATTAAATCTTATATTGAGGATAATGACCACCAAAGTTAACCAGTAATTGAGTCGGATCTTGAACCGCATTGTGAATAAATGAGAACTCTTTTGGATCAATCTTCAAATCATTTGAAACTTGATTTGGTTGGTGAAGTAAGATTAATATAATAAAATACAATTCAACTTGTCTCTAACTGAAGCCACTAAGACCCTTCATATTTCATCATTCTCTTGCAATGGAGACATAATGGTATACAGTCTATTATGATTGCACCTATTTGCACATGCAAGTAATCATGCATATTTTTAATGATGATAAAAGTGTTATTATATTATCTTTTATTTTAGATTGGAAGCAAGATAAGTACATCATATAAAATATGCAAAAATATCATAATGATGAAGATCATACAGATCTACTCAAGTTACAATCAAGTTGAGAAAAATATAAGAAGTCTTTAATTCAATTGACACAATGAGTTGAAGATAAAGAAGATACAGATCCGAGTTTTTTTATTTATTGAGAGAGATGTATGTAATTGTTGTGGATATACATCGCATACAAACTCTAGTTTAAATTAGTTCTTAAAACCAATCAATCAGCTGACTAGATTCTCAATCAATTGATTTTGCTCCAACAGATTGACGACTTCAATCAGATAACTAATCCTACTAAGCGACCGATCAACGGTCAATTGATCAATGAAAATCTTCTTATTTATAGTCCTAGTCAAACATGCACTATTGCTCATATTATTATTAGTTAACGATGAGGCACACTTATCGTAAATAGCTTACATAGTATATATCTTTGGCTTGCAGGATTATAGGTTGTTTCAGAAATAAAGAATGCATCAAATATCAAACCCCTGAACAAGAGATTTTGTTTTATCATTGTTGTAACTTGATATGTATTTTTTTATGAACTTGTGTATGCTTGATTATCATATATATGTGTGTGATTGAGTCATCATGAATCAGAACAAGCATTCGATTGATCAACCTTTACATCCTGATTGATCAACATATGATTGACCAACATTCAGCTTTAATCGAATAATGCTTGCTTGCCCTTGTTACCATCATGATCGATTAAACCCCTGAATCAAGGGTTTTTGCTTTATTGTTGTTGTAACTCAATCTGTAATTTTATTACAAAATTATGTATGCTTGATTATCATACTTTATTGAAGTAGCATGACTTTCCAAATCAGAACAAGCTCTTGATTGTTCAATCTTCACCTATTGATCGATCAACATGTGATTGACCAACTCTCGATTATAATCGACCAATGCTTAATCCCCCTTGTTACCATTCCGATCAATCAATTCCACATCAATCAATTTATAGTTCAGATCAATCAACGTATGATCACCCTTTTCACAGTTCAAATTGTTCACTTCCTGATCGACCACTTACAGCCATGATAGATCAACTTTTAATTCAAATTCAATGGTTCTTTAATAGCTACTTTTCATCAATCAATGAAGGTTGACATGATCAATCAACTAAAGTCGACCAGGTTGATCAATCAAAATAGCCTAATCAATACATGGAACTAAGTCTTTATGATTTCTTATCAAATTTTATTCCAATGTCTACTTTTTCAAAGGCTTGGCTATAACACTATAAATAGAATTATAAACCATTAGTAAAAAATGCACTATTTTGATTGTTTTGATCCATTCAATCCCTCCAGGCTAGCATCGATTGCCTCCAAGCTTCCGAGTTCTTCCATGAGTAGTTAGAGAAAGATATTTTACAAGAGATAGCATTATTGGTGAATTATTTTTGATTTCTATGTTATAGTCGCATGTGATCATATTAAGATAAACGACTATTTCTATTGCTCATAATTGTTCTCTATCGTTTTAGTAATATATCTCTATTGTTGGAAGTACAAAAGTACTATACTACTTCTTTTACATATAACTTTTTCTGTAGGGAGTCTTGGTATTATATCCTAACACTACATGTTTCTTGGTGTTTGATCCAAGAAGGTCTCAGGACATTAGGAGTTTAATCAATCTTCGACCTTGCATCTATATATGATCCGTAGGTAAAGACTTGGTTTGTGATCCAAGGTTGAAAAGGTATTGGTGTTTGATCCAAATATTTGTAAAATGATTGAGTTGTCATGTAAATAACTCGTATATTGAAGCATATGATTGGCATGATCGATCGAGAATCCTAAGTCACGAATTCATATCGTGGTTTTCACCTAGTTGGGTTCCCACATTGACATCAGTGTTTATTGTGAATTGAATCTCTGGCTTGCTCATTCTACTCTTATTTAAATTCTGAAAATTATGTTAACTACTTAAATTTAGTGTATACTACTATTTGCACCCCCCCAGTAATATTCTTTTCCTACGTGCATTCTCAAAACTTTGGCCAACCTACCAATTGATTGATCATTTTGACTTGTCGGCTGGGCATTGTTATTCAGACGATTGAAATATCTCTGTCGACAAATTTTTCTCAAGGGTGCTTATTTTAAATTGTGGCATCTAGATAGGCCAATAAACACATCCCCTCGTTAATAAGCATTAGGTAACTACCTAAAACTACTACTTGAAGCTCTTCTAAAACGAAATCTATGGCCATTAATGTCCTTCAATCTTCTATAATCTAAAGATTCATTACTCATATTTTGAAGTGCTAAAGAGAGCCTCCCAATTGAGTTTGATTCCACTCTTTCATAGAGAAGAAGTGCTTCGTGCAATCGTGTTTCAAGCCTTGATCTTGCTTATATAACTATATGAGGTGCTCAAGAGTGAGAGTCCCTCTTTTGGTCCACTTACTACACTTGCTACTAATCGAACCAAATCTAAAAATTGTGATAGGAAATTATTTAAATTGACTTTAATGTAAATTAAATCAAACCTCAAACTGTGCCTTTTTTCCGAATTAGGAGCTTCATTTTTTCAATGTAAAAAAATCCAGTCTTACTTTTTTTGTCTAACTGATGTTAAACAAAAGGTCCAAAATAAGGGGTATAGTTGGGACCCTTTATGTAATTTACCTTAGATTTAGTTCTATCACACCCGTGAGGTATTTGACTCAGCATGCATGATCAAACCAAGGTTACTTTTGTTTCTTTGTTTTTTTATTTCACAGCAGAGTAGCCGTTGGAGGCTCCACAAAAAAAAAAGATATTCAAGTGGGTGAGAACTGGCCATGGGAACAGGAATCAGCAAGAGTTACTGACCATTTAAAATTAAATAAAATAATTCCAGGGATTCTTCAAAAAAAATGGGCTGTTCAGGTGAACCCAAGAGAGTGAAACATGGAAAAGGCATCCCAGCCAGGTAATAAAAGTAGATATAACCCTAGTTCTCATCCATCTCCCTTACATAGAAATAAGCAAAACCCAGAGAAGTAAACACTCCAAAAATAACAGGGGGGCAACGCAAAGTCCCACTCATAGACCATTGATCCACTTTAGGTCCCTAATCTTTTACTAAAAGAAGTTAAAACAAAATCAAAACGAGAACTTGGGAAGACCCACATGGCAGAAAAGCAAGTCCAGCCACAGCCAGGATCATAATTATGCACCCCCAAAAAAGCAATCTCAACAGAAATAAAGGGAAACTTAGTTAATGGGCAGCATCCCTCGTTAAGGTTCGGACGAGGAAAAGCAATGCAAGATGGATGAACATTGAAGGTTTGTCAGCCAGCACCAGACTGCTACCTCCAACAACATGGACCTGGAAAAGGGCTACCGCGAAAGCTAGAGCCATGAGAATGCCAACAAAAAAGACTTGATGCCCTCTGTACATCAGTATTCAAATCCCCCTGTAGATCATAAATAGATAGATCGAAGTCCGCATTCCACCTTACATTTACATAGTTATCGCTACTGGAAAGATGTGAAACTCCACTGCAAGGAGTGATCAAAACTTCCGCAATTCATGCTTTATTTGTCAAGAACATGGCAAGAGCTGCCCAAAAATTTACTACTGGTTGTTGGGTGTAGAGATGTCATCAGTCTGATGTCCTCCTACCTCCCTGTTCAGCTTTTGTGTCGTCAGCCGAACTTGATCCATCCTTGAGATTTTCAGTGTCTGAGCTCCCCGCACGGGCATGGCGGTTTCGCCTTTCCTGTGAAGATCAAAATTTCAAAATGTATGATAAACAAATCTACCATCATTTTTTTATTAAAACATTAGGTGATATCTTCGCACTTAAGCTTCTTTTACAGTATAAAAATGATCTCTTTGCAAAAGTTAAGAGCAAAGTTACAACCTCACGGTATGGAACCTCGTCCGCCTCAAGCATCCGCACAACCTGACCCATTTTTGGTCTCTTGTCTGAGTCCGGATCCACACACCTCAATGCAATCAGAAGCGCTCGCTTCAATGCCCTTAAAGTCGGTTTCACATCCAAATTTGGATCTATAACCTCCTCAGCCCGTCTGCTTCCTACCATAAGCTTAAGCCACTCGACGAGATTTACCTGCATAACATAAGACGTTAACACGCTTCCTGTAACCAGAAGGAGCACGGAAACATCCCTTTCTCTACTCAGATGATTGTGTTACCTCATCCGCAGGCCGGCCATAATCTACAGGATCTCTTCCAGTAACAGCTTCAAGCAAAAGTACCCCAAAACTGTAAACATCACTCTTCTCATTCAACAATCCGGTATTTGCATACTCGGGTGCAACATACCTGAAATGCTTGCACAAGATTAAAATTATATCTTTCTGTTTAACAAATTAATGATCACAAGAGAATAGTTGAAAACCAGTCAAATTATTCCCTACCCAAACGTTCCCATTACTCTTGTCGCAACATGGCTCTTTCCTGAACCCAAGAGTTTCGCCAGACCAAAATCAGATACCTTTGCATTATATTTATCATCAATTAAGATGTTGCTCGATTTAATATCACGATGCACCACTTTAGGCTCGATGGCCTCGTGTAAATATGCAAGCCTGCATCAATATTCAGCATGCTGACTAAAATAACATCAATAAATAAACCATGTTTCGTTTTCATTCGGCATATAAGTAAAAAGAGAGAACTCACGCTTTAGCAGTGCCAAGAATAACCTTCATGCGTGATTCCCAGCTGAGGCAACCGTGCTGACGCATAGCGCCATGGAGCCACTGCTCTAAGTTTCCATTGTTGACGTACTCATAAACTAGCATCCTATAACATGTTTGTCGATTTTGCATCAGATATTTGGGTTTTTAGAAATGCTTCAGGCGAAAAGAAAGTAAGAACTGCCAAGATGTTATTAATGAAAAACTTGGTATATATTGTACCTGTGTATTCCTTCTACACAGTATCCCAATAACCTCACAAGGTTCTTATGTCGAACATGGCCTATGGCTTCCACTTCCACACGGAATTCCTTCTCGGCTTGTCCTCTGCAATGATGTACGCACAAATGAAGAGAAAAAAAAGTATGCTTGACACAAAATACATCAACCTCCTTCCAATCAACTCGCGAGACCAACTAATTGATAAGAAAAGAGAGAGAAACAACTTACAGATTGTTGAGAAGCTTTTTAACTGCAACTTCTGTTCCGTTTACCAGACGTCCCTTGTAAACAACTCCATATCCACCCTCACCAAGCACATTCTCCTTCGAAAACCGGTTAGTTGCGTATTCAAGATCCCTCAAGGTAAACCAATGGCCCCATCCAAGATGCGAGAATTCGGGAAGACCTAGCAACGGAGAAGACGAGGCCAGTGCAAATGAGGAACCGGGCTTCCTAGTGTTTCCCAGGCTGCCGTCATCACCTGAATGAGAGCTCCCAATCCTGTCAGTGTTGTAAGCAGAGCTGCATTGGCTCATATTATCTCCTTCAATTGATTTGCTCCTCAACATGTATGCCAACATCTTCTCGGAATCTCCATCCCTCGATTTATCATGTGAATGCAGAGCGATGGACACTTCATTGTTACTGTGCAAGCATTCAGATGCATTATGGCCAGCAACCTTGTCGACCGTAATATCCTTGGGAACTATCGGGATTTGAGATATCAAAAATTTGTCCAGGTTCCCTCTGGATTTCCTTCGAAAGGTCACACAAATAATCATAATGCCGAGGATTAAAACGATAGATACACCGACGCAAATGCCAATCAGGACCCATAATTTTAGACCAAAAATAGCTGTTGTTCTTGACAACTCACTGTCCAAGCTGCTTCCCATTTTCTTCTCTGTGATACAAAACGAACAACCTCAGGTTTAAAACTATGACATATCAGCACTCTCCTTCCTCGCAAGAAGCCACTACCTAAGCTTGATGACATTGGAAACAATAGTGTTGAAAAAGATCGTCATGGATACGACTGAGATTAAAAAAAGTGACCCATATGTCGATGTCGCAGAAAATCGCCTACATTACCCAATTTTGAACAAATAACACATCTTGACCAAAATTTGTACCGCCAATCGGCCTAAGTATTAGAATGTTCCCAAAAAAACCGCATTACAAAGAAAAAACCCTACTTTGTTTGTAATCAAACTTCCAAGGACGAGTCTCAACAATGCCGCTAATCCAGTAACCCATATCATATCGGTTCCAGAACAAAAAAAAGTAAAGAAAACGGACGAAATTAGGAGGACCAGAGACCTGTTTCTGCTGATCTTCGTCTTCCAACCTTCCCTTATTCCTTCACAGGAGAAGCACCCCAACCAGAAGCAACCCTTCAATCAAGTACCAAAGACCAACAAAGAAGCATAGACCCCAAAGGCATAAACGAAATCCACCAAACCCAAATCAAGAAGATGAAAAAAACAATGAAACTTTACATGTGGGTAACTCAAATAAGACGCCTCCGCACAGATGGACCACTAAGGACCCAACAAAAAAAGGTTGAGATAGAAATGCCAGCATGGGAGGACTAAGAACACAGAGAAAGACGTCACCTTTGGATTAACGGAAAGGGGGTAAAACCGGGTGAGGATGGTTACAAGAACACGACCATCATTCTGGGTTCTTCCAGGAGGGGCTTGGAGTGGCAACAAAAGGGATGCTTCGGTTGCTGGGTGTTGCCCCTTTGGGCTGATGCTCGAGGGGACAATGGAGTCCAGTGTGAGAAACCTTTGTTTGCAATGGAGGAAAACCCCCAGAGATGGGTAGGAGGGAGAGAGAGGGGAAAGCAAGAGAAGGCTGCAGCCTTTACATTTATTGCAGAGGTTAGAAAATCTAGCAAGGCATTTACTAGATTTTTCCCATCATTTTTACCAAAGTTAACGGGAAACACTAGGAAATAATAATAATAATAATAAAACTGCAAAAGAAGAAATAGAGAAGAGGGATACAGAGAGGATGACAGAGTGTTCAATGGCATTTACAGCATTCCCCATCGAATGAGTTGCCTTCCCTTGAGGAGATGGATAGACCACAGGGGGAAGACCATCAACTTCTTTCTCTCCAAGGGGCAATATTTGTTTGTATGCAAGTAATTAATATATTTTTCCCAAAAAATAGTAATTAATGTAACCGAGAGAGAGAGAGAGAGACTGTAGTTTATAGTAAATGCCTTTACAAAGTTTTTTCTAATCGGATGGATTCAAAGTAATCATTCAGTTTTTGGAGCTATATCTTATGATCCAAACCCATCTAAGACCTATCCAAATACAAACAAAATTGACAATGTCTGGAAGACATCACCATTCACCTCAACCTCTGATCAAAACCTTGATCTGCAATCTCGAGACGGAAGTGTCTGACTTCACCTGTGTAAAATGCCTTTTTTGTAAAAAAAATATTGTCTGAATCTTAAAAGGTAATAATGTGGTAGTTAATTCTTACGATTTTTATGTGATACAGATTTGAACAATGAAATCAGGTGTATAGTTCGGAAAATCGGAGTAAAAAGATATCCTTTTAATTTGACCCCATTTGCTTAGATCTCTTTCACCCAATAGTTTTGACATATTCAACTGGCTTGGAATGAAAATCAAAGTCAATATATGCGAATACAGTTGTCGATACAAGAGAAAAAAATGATTATTGTATGATCTTATTTTAAACAAAAGAGAGCTTTAAATAAAATATGGTTCTTGTCTATAACATCTGTTTTATAATGAATAGTTGGTTGTTTAGTGTGAAGCCACCCACCCTTTTCCCACATTCTTCCTATGCACATGTGCCAATACAAATTGGGATGTCTGCATCGAGTTTTTTCCTTGACAAGGCATCCTCATCATCCAAATGCCATGTCAGGGCATCTGACCACATTAACCGTTTGTCGATCAAAGCTCATTCCGGAAAAGTTTTCAATTTACTATTATTAAAAATAATACATAAGAACATTTGGAATTGTGAATCGGCAAACCATTTGCCGATTCATAATTCCAAATGTTTTTATATATTATTTTTAATAATATAATATTCAAAAAGTTTTTCGGAAAAATATTATATAATATTTTTATGCACAATCGGCAAACGGTTCGCCGATCGGCGAATCGTTTGCCGATTGATGCCCTGACAGGAAAATACTGAGGTCAGATGCCCTGACAGGGCATTTGGATATTGGGGATGCCTTGTCAGGGAAAAAACTTATCTGCGTTTACAACCGTGAGTAATTATGTAATTACAATCATAACCTTGTGTAATCGTGAATTACATCAGGAATCTCGAATAATGCTTAACTTTTACATGGCATGATCCTGTGTTAACACCTATCCATTTTTTCGTTAACTTTCACTGATAATCTATCAATTCGAGATCAATGTGACGATCTTCTCCACGGTTGCTCATGTCATCTGAAGATGCCAATTATTTTGTGTAATCACCCGAGACTATTTGTATGCATATTGGATAGATTAATTTTGGATGAAATCAAATATAGTTAAACAATATGATTTTAAGTATATGATATGCAATATTATTGTCCATTGTTATGTTATATTTGATTATTGTAATTCGAAGTGAATATTTCATTTATTGCTCAACGACGATCCATTGACTTACTTTTTTGCATCAATTGTCTCTAATTTAGCGATAATATAAGAAAAAAATAGAAAGCAAACATATAATCTTTGTAAATATGATTTATTGTTAGAAATATAGCAGTTAATACGACATTAGTTTATTGGTGTTCTAGTGAACAAGACCCTTCTCCTTTCCTGTAAAAAAATAATAAAATGTGCATTATATATTAAAATCAATAGTGTTGTATTTTTTAAATTTACTTGTAGGTATATCCTCTTTCAACATTTACAAACTGTTATGTTATGTAAGTTTAATCGTCTTAGCTTAGATATCCCATTAAACCAGTTAATTGTTCCCTTGTTAAATAATTAATATCTGTTTATTCTCCCCCGTCACTTTAATCACACGAGGAGAAGAGCCCCTCAACTTTCCCAATTCCATGCGTATATATGTCTTTAATAATTGAAAAAATAGGGTAAATTATAAAAAAAACTTCAAGTATGCATCGATTACCAATCACTTGCCTCATATTGGAAAAAATTATAAAAATTGGTCTGATCGGTGAGTATATACACATACGCACACCACGATATTAAACCGTAAAATTGAAAGTTTAGTACATTCTTTGATACATTTCAAATAGGGTAAAACGCATATCATGAACTATACATCCATTTTTACTGTCATACTCGAAATTTAAGTAATAACGGGGGTATTTAATTTTTGATATTTGTCTCGGTGTGATTTTGAACTAAAATGATTTAAGGTTAGAAAGACGAAACAAACAAGTTTCGACAAGAGCATATTGAAACAAATCTTAAAACTCAAGTATTATATTGTAACTTTTTAAAATTCTGAGTATGATATTGAAATTTGTTGTACAGTTAAGAGATTTTAGATAATTTACTCTTTCAAATATGAAGCTCTTAGTTGAGAATCCTTTCATTGAGGTCTTTTTTGTAATTAAAAAAATAAGAATAGAGGATTATGGCACGTGCATTAATTTTCACAACGACTATTTAGCTTCTTAATCGCTAGTTTTAAATCTTACTCAATAGAATCAAATTGAAATTACACGATAAAAAATGCAATGCCTCTCTACTCGTATGGGTGGAGAAAACATATTTATGGCTAAAGATCTTCTCTATGTTATTCATCTTTTTCATTGGGATTAGATCTCCCTTAAGCATGTACATATCACACATCATCTTTTTAATCAAACAAATTACTTTTATATCAGAAAAAAGAAGAATGGAAATCCAACAATGATGATTACATTATTAAAATGGCATTCTTTCTCGTGAACGGGTCTTTCATCGCTTGCGGACTAATACCCACAAAAAATCAAAGTTTAAAACAAAAACAAAAGACCCAAGAATAGGAGATGGGAATGACACGCTGAAGGATGACTTCGATGTCCTTGCCGGAGGCTTGACCAATTGGGAGCCGTCGTAGTTCCATTGTGGGGATTCTTGGGATCAGACACAGGCTACGGCAATGTGTGCCGAGCGAGTAGAAAGGAGTTCAATTTATTCTTCTCCTTTAGGTTTAAGAATGCCTAGGTTACATAAACAATATCACGAATATCATATGTCATCATTATCGTCATCCATTATAATAAAAATTTGCAACATATGACATTCACATCGAGTATATGTGAAGAGAGATAGAAGACGTGTCTATGCACACCAATTACATCATAACGACCTCTATGTCTTCTAGTCCTTCGCATGATTCAATGGAAAATACAGGTCGTTCCTAATTCGATTTTCCGATATGTTTTTGGCCTTTGATAAGATTATTTGTTAAAGTAATGAGTTGGAAAGAACATGAAAATAATTTTAATTTTAAAAATATCACTCCACATCTAAAACAATAGCATAATTGTGGAAACCATTACTAAAGCTACGGTCATCACATCCATGTAGTGTAGGGATT
The DNA here is from genome assembly GCA_037367405.1 of Ottelia alismoides. Lineage (NCBI taxonomy): Eukaryota > Viridiplantae > Streptophyta > Magnoliopsida > Alismatales > Hydrocharitaceae > Ottelia > Ottelia alismoides. The sequence continues at coordinate 245,899 of JAZKJV010003122.1, forward strand.
AATGTAGTCTAAATTGTGATGTCGAATCAATACTGAACAAAATCAATAAAACTGACTTGCTACGAAGGGCGCAAATGAACGTCTTTAGAGAGTATCACACGTACTTGGTAGTTGATTGCGATCTTCCGTAATGGATAAATATGATATCCCTCCATCATTTTTTAGTTATGAAAAGCAATTAAGGGCACTTTCCTATTCTATATGATAGAGAAGTTAATATTAGATTTCGTCATAAATGGATTCCCATTTATAAACGCCAATTCCTTCTTTAATTTCTATAAACATGACATGTAACTATATTATATACAACCACTGGGATTGCAGATGAGAAATTAATATATTACTGATATTGTTAGTCAAATAGATATTCATAAAATCAATATACTTGAGTAAAGAAAAATAGAGTCGTCTCACTTTATCCAACATACTTGAGTTGCTTCAAAACGAAAATGTTTAACCACAAAAACAGATGGAACATCTTATTACATACTTTGTATAGAGAGAGAGGAAAAAAGCAATCATTGTAAACAGAGGAGAAAGGTGACACTTACATCAAAAAATTTTTTAGCAGTAGGTAGCCTTCGAGTAGCAAAACCAACCAGCCATAGCACACATGAGGGAGGAGTGATCTTCGCGCACAAGAGTGACATCAACACAGCAATCAAGGTGATAGTGTTCGGAAGATTGTGCACATGGATTAAGAAGTTGATATATTTGACCCTACTCTATCTAGATTACAAAATTTGTATGTATACATTACATTATACATACACATGCCCACCTGTATTTTCTAGTATAACCATTTCATCAAATACCTTGCGGACACCGTCGAAAAGTCATCCATTACTCCGCTGGTCTTATCCATTCAACGATCTGTAGCTTCTAACGTCTGAAACACCATGTGAGCATCGAGCTGTGGATAGAGCAGCATTAGAACTGATGGCAAGCAGATGTAAGCCAGAGAGGGTTCAAAGTGAACCTTTGGAATACGACCGGATGGTGGTGGGGAGGAGTAGGAAGAAAAGGAGGATGAATAGGAATAGGAGGAGCAAGGGTATACCTGGGAATATGGATGGTCATCGGGTAATTTGTTGTACTCATGCACACCCGTATTTACCTTAGAAGTTCCCATCGAACCAAAACCCTCCACCACCGCTTGCAGCTACCGACCTCCGCCATGGCAACGATGAAGCACGTGGTGGTCTCGACAGACCCATCATCAGGCTACACATGGAGGGGAAGGACTTCAAGGCGGAGAAAGCAAAGAGGGGGTGCACAGAATGTGGGAGACATTTCTCAATGGGGGATATGAGCTCCTCTCGGCATGAGTAGAGAGAAAGAGAGCATGCCCTCACCACTATTGCAGAGATCCTCTCGACAGGTGGAGGAGGACGTGTAGAACGTGCCCTTACCACTATCGCATGAGAACGATACCTGCGACCAAAAGGAGGAGAGAGAGAGAGAGGAGGTGTGAGAAAGGGCGTGCGGGGAGAGTGTAATAGGAGAGGCTCGATAGCGAAGGGAGCGGGGAAGCAGTCCACTTGTTAGCATAACCGTGACAAACCCACCTTTAAAGAAGGTATATAGATTATATATGGTATTTTTAGTTTTGACTTGTACTGCATATTTTATCTAAGGATACAAAATTATTTGAAATCTAGTAAAAATCACTAAAAATAATATAAATCAAAATACAAAAAGAAAAGTAGATTTGGGAACCTTGAAATATTTTTAGGGAAAAATACACTTTGTATGTTGTCCCTAAATTTTGAGCCAAAAAAACTAATTTCAAAGTTACTTTTTTATTTTGGCATTTTTTATTTTAGCTTTTTTACATTTTGAATATTATTTGCATTTTCATCTCTTTGAAAAATAGTTGACAATATTTGCAAAACTCCAAAATCTCAAAAAATATTTGTATATTTTCCTTTTACCTTCCCATTTTACCTATTTTTAAATCCCAATATTCTCTCTCCCTTGTATATTCATATTATTAAATGTTATTATTTTACTATATTTTATTATAATTAAATTAAATACTAACATTTTGAAAAGTTAAATAGAAATAAAAAATAAAAAAACAATCAATAATCTAAGAACTCTAAAGTCACAAAAAATACAACGATAATTATACACACATGTACGAGTAACACAAACTTAATACATTAATTCATAGATCGGGAGCATAAGCGACCTCCTTGGGTTCGATCCGAAACTTTCTTAAGTAAAATAAACATCACATATACGGTGCTTGATTTCCATTGCATGTCTTTCTTGTTTTGATTAAGTGGTTTTTCCAATTTTCACACAATTGATTGAGAGTCTATTCTTAACCAATTCGGAAAATCCTCTATTAAAATTGGCATTATTGCTAGGGAGGCATGATGATCTAGGTCTATTTATTTCTACTTAATTTGCACGTACATTTGTTTGACTCTTTGTTTCTTTCATTGTATTTGTTTGTTCATTATTTTGTATACATGCTATTGATGATTCCTCTACTTTTAGTGCACGATCCGGAAGACTGACCGGTGGAGAAGTGGCCATGAAAGCATGGAGGAAAAATGAACTGCATATCCATCTAAATGTAGTTTAGCGATAATATAGCTTAGAGTATATTTACTTTCTTGTCATTTTATATGTGTAATGAATTATATTTTGTGTAATATGCATGCGATGTGCACTTGAGAGATATTACAACCACATATGAGTTGGTCGGGGCTTCATCTACTTTTAGATTTTTCACGGCTTTCACAGCTTTGTTTTATAGGCCTCAAGGGAACTTAGGTTAGGTATTAGTAAATTTCCACATTGTTAGTTGTTGTGAAATTTAGAAATGTCTAGCATAAATTCCCCATGTGGCTGACTTTTGCAATTTGATCGTATGTATATGTGTTTTTAATTGCTCTTATTCTAAAATATTCATGTAATTTGCTTTTATCAATAACCTAGGCCATCATATCCACACATGAGGCAATGATATTAAAATATTTTTCTTAAATCTTAAAATGATGTGACAATTTAGCCTGCGAACCACATTATAGTCTTTTAGGGTTTTTATAATAGATAATACAAGAGGATTTTGAGTGTTTGTTAGTCTCAGCCCCCACATTGGCAGACATTGCATTCCCCATACACATATGAGAGCCAATAATGATTACCTCACATATTTTGTAAGATTATTGACATGTTATCCGTATGCCTTAAAATGGTATGGCAATTTAGAATGCTTCCTAAGCAATCAACTTGCAATCTTTTAGGGTTTAAGGAACAACAACTGCAAAGTGAAGATTTTGAGCCTCCTCAACATCCGATTCAAAAATTTATGTTAATTAATATTATAATGAATAAGCCGACACTTGTGATAGAATTTCACATAAAAAAAACAGTTAACGTGATTTTATATCACATAAATAACAATTGTTATGGGGTTTTTTATTGCACATAATGTTGGACACACTCCTAAGGGATGTGAATCCATTATTCTTTTACTACTTTCTTTCTTTGTAATGTATCGTGTTGGTAAAGTATTTTCAACATTTAGTTTTATATATTGTACTTCACATGATAAATGCATAATTCAAAATATTATCTGTATATACCTGACATAAGATTCTCTCATATTGTGTAATGTGTATTCTCTTTCTTTAATTCGGAGGTACAGGACTAAGCGAGCCCTTAATGACTTTGATATAAAAGAAAATATGGCATTTGGTTACGTATGGAACCTAATTTTCGGTAGATATGGCGCTACCATTTTCTTTCTGATATATCAAATTGGCCCTTTTTAATGACAATTAACTTTTGATGCATCATTAGCCCTGAAAAAGACTAATTTATGATATTTTATTAGAGAGGTGTGTGGTTATGTTGTCAAAATATAATAGAAAATAGGTTTTATATGTAAGTAAATACCATCTTTTTGTTATGTCGAAATCATTAGAGATATGCATAACTAAAACTGAATTACAAGGAAAGGATATTTCTTTTTCTTATTTCTTTTAACAAACTCTTAATTGAATTCTAAGAGGTATAATAAATAGATCATGAATTGAAAAGTGTCACATCAATGGTGCTACAAGTCTGATATTCGGGAATGGTTGGAGTGGGTGAATCATGATGATAGGAAAATGTTTAGAACTCGAAGATGCCTGAATGGGTTTTCTTAGGATCTATACATTGTACTAGAGTACATTATTTTCAATGGATGGCAGCCTTTCTACATGATTTGGATATCTCATGTGAGGAAAAATGGGAGTCCATGTTTGCTTCATTTGTTGTAATTGTCTCTATCTCAGATGACAATCTAGAGGATGATTTTGTTGATGCGAATATGTTGGATTTAGTTGAATGTTGTAACTATTTTCTTATAGAGAAAGAAGACCTTAGGGCGCCTTATATAGATGGAGTCCTAGGGCTAAAATTTAAAGGGAGGATGACTCCTAGATAGTGAGTCATCCAGAATACCTCTAGAATCAGGGCTAATCAATACAACTCTCAACACTCTCCTTCAAGCTGGAGCATATATATCAATCATGTTCAGCTTGTTGCAGCATTTCTCGAATTGTGTGCGCACGAGTGGCTTAGTGAACATGTATGCAGTATGCTCAATAGATAGTACGCGATTAGTATGAAGCAACCCTTTCTGTATTAGATCTTTGGTGTAGTACTAGCGAACTTCCACATGTTTGGTGCGTTCGTGGAACATAGGATTATTGGTTATATGCATTATCGCACAATTGTCGCATCGAAGTTCCATGGTATTGCTGGGAGTGATATGAAGATCTGTAAGTACGGATCAAATCCATACTAGTTCTGTGATAGCCTGAGCCATGGCTCTATATTCACTCTCAGCACTTAAGCGTCACACCACTCGTTGTTTCTTGCTCCTCCACGTGACAAGATTTCCTGCTAAATAAGTGCAGAAACCTATAGAGATTTTCTGTCTATCATGCATCCTCCATGGTCTACATCTGAATAGGCCATAAGATCTAAATTGTTTCCTTTGATGAAGAGTAGACCTTTTCAAGGAGAAGACTTGATGTACCTTAAAACCATCATGCATGCATCGAAGTGAGATGTAGAGGGACCATTCGTAAACTGGCTAAATTTCCCAATGGCTAGAGATATGCTCGATCGAGTGATGGTAAGATATAGCAATTTGCCCACTAGACACATATATCGATCGGTGTCTTCAATCTCTCCTGTCTTGTAGATGTGTCCCTTAAGATCCATAGGTATCTCTGCAGGATTTGATCCTAGTATACATGTTTCCTGAAGCGGATCAGTTGTATACTTTCATTATGACATGACTAATCCTTGCTTGGCCTAGAAATTTCAATCCCCAGATAGTATTGTAATGGCCCTAAGTCTTTGATCACAAATTGTTATGCGAAGCTCTTCTTAACTTCTAAAATACCATCAGAATCATCTCCTGTGAGGATGATATCATCTAAATCATCTATTATGACCAGATAATAATAATTTCTAGACGATCAGGATATCGACTATGTCCCCAAACATCTAGATGAACAAGCTCAAAAAGACTAATAGAATGGATATTCCCATATGGTGGAAAGTAACTCATGTGATTCTTCCCCAGTTGGCAGGCCTCACACTCTAGGCTGTTAGTGGGAGGAAGTTGGGGGAAGAACACGACGAAACTTTTGTAGGGATGGATGACCCAAACGTTGGTGCTAGAGAGCACCAGAGGATGCAGAAAAAGACGTCCCCAAGTAAGATGCATTCCCAGATGACTGCACAAGATGGTAGACACCTCCTTCTTTGCGGCTCGCACCAATCGTCGTCCCAAACAATATGTCCTGAAAAACACAAGAAACCACATCAAATATTGCCTGACAATTGAGTTCCTTGCAAATATGACTAACAGAAGGTATGTTAATGAGAAATTATGGAACAAATAGAATATCATTAAGTATGATGTTAAGAGTTAGATGAACATCTCCTTTTCCTTATATAGGAGAAAATATGCCATCAGCAACTTGAACAATGCGTCCCGATGGGACTTTGCGCGTCTGATGTATGAGGCTATGTTCCCACATAAGTGAGTGAATGCACATGTATCAATCAACCACTCCAATTTCGCAAATTTTATTTGTGGAAGCAATAAAGATATATGTATGAGCAACTGCAATAGTTTTTGGATTATAACTCTGGGTGGAGTGGGAAGATTCGCTCGGGTGGATCATGTTTAGACGTTGCATCATATCTTCGAAGTCCCTTCCAGGAACTCCTATAGGAAGGCCATCTTCCTCAGTAGCACTACGAGCAAGAGGTGTTAAATAATCTAATTTAGTGTAACAAATGACCTTTGTGTGTCCATACTTGTGATAATAGGTACACTGAATGGTGATGCGACCTCATCATGCTTGAAGCGACCCCAACCACGAACACGGAAGGAGCCACGACCCCCACACTCGGATGGGGTAACCAATGCAGAGATCTATACCTGGACCTCCATAGTAGTTCAAGCAGTGAGGATGGCAAGGTGACTGAGGGCACTATAAGCCTCATCAATAGTGAGAAGAACCTCAACAATGTTCATCTGGTCGTGAACTGCAGCGTATCCCGGATCTAGTCCCGCAAGAAATACCAAGATAACCATATGATGGTGATGCTTTTTCTCTTTGGGGTAGGTGCACCTTGGAATGCATGCATTATATTTGTTCAAACAATGATTTTAAGAGAGAGTACTGACGAATCCGATAATGCATTGCGTTAAAAAAGTGTTTTTATCTTCTTGTGTGAAAATAAAAATGTCGTTCATTGTAGGCGGCGATCGGAAACGGTCAAGAAATAACCACAAATTTTTAATCAATTTTAATCAAGTGGTTTTATGTTTATTTTACTTGGGCAAGTCCCAAGGTCGATCACAAGGAGGCAAAGGAACAACCTAGAATTATGTCTATCCAATTTCGTGTTCGGTTTTCGAAGCGGTCTTTTTTTGTAATTTTTTTATGCAATAAGGGATGCAAAATGCGGTTTTTGGCCTATTTTAGGGACTAAAATGTAAATTTCAATCAAACAATGTCTGAAAAATATGAAACTTGGCCACAATGTAAGATATGATGAAATGAGTGCACTGCAATTTTTTTGGAATTTTTGGATGCAATATGAATTTTTTTATGAATTTTTAAATGCAAACAAAATGATTTTCAATATTTAATTTTAATAAATATTAAACCTACTTATTTTCAAAAGATAAAATTATCTAAGATCTATCACTAGGTGATGGACCTCAGAAAAATCCTAAACCTCGAAAATATGGGGTCTAATACCTATTAAAAATTAATACTAAAATAGGCAAAATGATTTTTACAGAGCAAATTATGCATGCAAATGCAAAGATTTTTGGGCACAATGTCAAGCAAAATAATATCTATGATATATGATTTTTTGGAGATTTTTAGAGCAACAGTTAATTAAAGGCAAATTTAAGAGCATAGATTGGGCAAAATGTACCAATTTCCACAAAACAATTATTTATTAATTAACCATTGATCACAAAAATACCCACAATAAGGCAAACTGTAGAGAGTCAAATGATAAACATCATGAAATTTTTGGATGAATAAAATAATGTAATAAAGAGTCAAGAAAGATAGGGGAACACAGGGGTATGCCTGCAATATAATTAGAAGAAATAACTATGAAAAATACAACATGACTACAATTCAATTACCGAAAGATCCGGGGGCGTGAATTCAAATTTTCCAGAGGGTCACATGCGCTGCACGTGACCTCTGGCTGGGGGGATCTGGTAGCAATATGGAGGAGCACCGGGGGTATGTGTGCAAATAACCCCGCGGTCACGTGCAGAGCACGTGACCTGGGGGATGATGCACTGATGACGTCCCCCGCCCCACGTACGACGCACGTGGCGGGGTCTCAGGCGGGACACGGTCTGGCGTGCTGGTGGGGCTCGCGGAGAGGGGGGGGGGCTCCGACGGAGGGTGGCCCGACGAGCTTCTGGCTGGTGCGGTGGAGCTGCGAAGGCGGTGGAGCTGCGAAGGCGGTGGCTGGCCAAGGGTCGTGAGAAGCGGAGTAGACCTGGCAGACCGACGATGGGCGTGTAAGGCCGGTGGCGCCGGTGCGTCGAAGAAGATGTCGGAGAAGATGACGAAGTTGGCGGTGATGACGCTTGAAGCTGATGAACGGCGGCTGATGCAGAGAAGTTGAAGTCGGATGTTGACGAAGGCGGAGTTGCGGAGCAAGGCCGGGCCTGCTGTGGTTGTCGGATGACGTCGGTGGAGATGAACGATGACGACGTAGTCGACGGGTGCTCGACGAAGATCGGAGCAGAAGCAGCTGGCCGGGGTAGCGCTGCAACGAAGCACTAGGGCTTCGGATCTCGCCACAGGGGGGGCGTTTGCTCGGAGCTGTCACCTTCGACGGAGGCCCTCCCTTCTCTTTTGTGAATCGACGGATGAGTTGGACGGGGGGTGGCGTCAACTTAAATAGGGTTGGCGACCGGTAGCGAAGAGGGCGCGGGAGGTTGACACAGGTCGTTGGTCAAAGCGACGGTTGCGGGAATTGGTGACGCGGTCATTACGAAGATAGCGGAGGATCGGTGCGGCGGTGGCGGTTTCAGAGGAGGGGTGCGCGGGAGGTTGACGAAAGTCCACGGCCGTTCGATCGGTCGAGATCGAACGGCTGAGAACGCTACATGTGGCGAGGGTGGATCTGAAGCGCGGGCACGTGCGGAGTACGTGCCTGGGGGCACGTGCGGTGTGGTTTTTTTAATATAAAAACGAGTATAAAAATGGCCAAAAAATGCTGACACGTGGCGGCCTCTGGGGCTGCCACGTGTCAGCACCAGAAAAATCGAAAGAAAAAGATTTGTAAAATAAAAAAGAAATAGTAAATGAATTTGGATCGAAAACATTCCTTCATGAAAAATGCTCGTCTCGACGAGATCTACAACTTTCATGAAGACATCAATGCCAAAATCGGTCAAATGTAGAAAGTGAATTTTTGGGGTATCCCATGTACATAGAATACCTTGATTTTTGGGTTTTGTAATTTTTTTATCATTTTTAAACAAGATAAAAATCTTGAAAAATATAAAAAAATCAAAGGTAAATAAAAGACACCTAATTCTATTTTTTTGGATTTTTATTGATTAAGAAAATATATACATAAAATATAGGTCAGAAAACCGCTAAAATATACAATGTACAAAAGAGGCCCAAAACCCAACTTCCACATACGAGCTCCGATTCACTTGAACTTAGTCTTCTTTTGAAGGTAATTGATGTGCATTAGTTCAAAAGTGAGTAGGATCAAATCGGACACTGGATGGGGAAGATATGTAGCTTTTAGTCCAAAAATCCTGAAACTAGGGTTTGGGTTTTTGGTCCACTCAACAGGGTTAGTGATTTTTTGTATTTTTCATTTATTCTTGTGAGTGATGTGTACACAGTGGAGGTGGTTTTGTGTCATTCAGAGTTAGCATGTATGAGTTAAAAATAGGGGAACTTAGGCTATTTACAGGTCAAATTTGGCTTGGATTTTTGGCTTCTTATTTTGTGCAAAATTAATGCTAAAACGGAATTCTTATGAAAACATGCATGAATGCTAATTATGCATGAGGGATCTGAGCTTAATAAATGAGATTTAGAGTGATGAATCCGAGATTCATCATCCCCCTATACTTAAACCATGCTCGTCCCTGAGCATCAAAAAGAAATGCCATGAGGTGAAATGAGATTGGGTTCCATACCAAGACTATGAGATGAAGGTGAAAATGAAGCTAAACTCGACCTTTGGATTAATAGTGTGTCGGAACTTCTGTGAGACTTAGAATTTTAAAATCAACAGCCCTCAAGTTATACACCTCATTGTCACAGTTTCGGCTCGGAAGTCATCTTAGATCAATCCTCTTCCCAAATTATACCCTATGAACATTGAATAACCGACTCATGTGTGTGAAAAGGTTTTAGCTCTTCCCATCCAAAAATATCGGACTACCATGCTCCTCTCCTCTCCAGTAACTCGTCCTCGGGGTGTCAGGTATTTCCTTCTAAGGTCTGTCGCGCTGTGTTCACAATCGAATGAGGGAGAAGATAGAAGAAAGAGAAAAGAACTGGAAGGTGGCCAGTGTAGTCACCTCTCCTTGTGAAGATGGCCAGTGTAGCCGAGTCTCCACCAAGATCTGCAGGTTTTCTTGAAGCGTGGACCTTTTTGGTCGGATTTTATTTGGTAGTTGCTTCTTTGTATTTGGAATTTTTGGTGGTTCTGCTTGGATCTTGTTGTTCCCCTACGGATATAGAATCTTTTTGTTCCGTACATTTTTTGGGGTCTTAGAAAAAATTATGCCCAGCCGTCCATCCCTTTTCCGAAGCTTTATTTCAACCCGTACTCCGGTCTTTAGATTTCCACGCTACCAGAAAAGAGACTCACATAGTCTTCCAACATCCCGTCTGAGTTGAGCTAAGTGCAAAGTGCGAGAGTACAAATTAATTCCTTATTCCAGAGTTGTACCCAGAATGAAGAGACCAGGTTAGACACTAAGAGTCAAATGCTGTACATTGTCATGTGGAACCTAAAGAATTAAGTCAAAAGACCTGAAGTTCTTAAAATCCTATTTCTCGGTGAAGTTCCTCTGAAAATTAGGTGGATTAAGGTCAAGTCCAGACCACTCTCGGTTTCGGCTCATAACTCGGTTCAGAACCCAATGACTTTTCACAGATGCAAATGCATGTGATGTTGGATGAAGTGCAGGTGTGTGAAATGCAGACACTTTTTTTGTGATTTTTTTTGACTTTTTTTTGACATTTTATACAAGGAATTTTTTATGCAAAAATGGATAAGAAGCCATTTTTTTTCAAAAATTTTGGGCAAAGTCAGTGTTAGTAGAAAACTTTTTTTTTCTTTTTGTGTGCTTGTTTCTCTCTCTCTCTCTCTTTTTCAAGTTAGTACCCACCCCGTAAATACATATAGACTTACGCGAAAGTACGAGATATGGGTAAAATATATACAAATTATATATACATACCCTCCTATACTTAGCGAGTGTTGTGTCCTCAGAGCACAAGAAGCGTAAAGAAGACATAGCTCGGGCTAAGCGTAAGAGAGTGAAGAATTAAAAAAATGAAGCGGTAGGGATATGTGAATGAGGAGAGTATAAACAGATGGGTGTCGGTTCCCCCTATACTTAGGCTCTGGATAGCCTAAGTATGGAAGAATGGTGGAAATGGAGCGATCGGGAGTTAGGAGAAGATTGATATATACAGATGGCATTGGTCCCCCCCTATACTTAGGCCTTGGCCTAAGTAGAGGAAGAAGCTGTACAAGGAGACCGATGTGGTCGGGAGGGAGGGTGGGTAGCCGATGATTAAGGCGATTTCCGGCTGATCTTCTTGTGAGCCTGCGGTGGGAGATCGTAATGATGAGTCGGAGATGAGGCATATGATTCCCAACTATGATCAGTGTCATCCTCAGAAAAGTCATGATGGATAATAGATGAAGTGTTTGAGTCAGATGAAAGATATCCATCATCAGAGTTATCCTCAGAGGAATAGTATTTGAAAGTGGACATACTCCAAGTATTCTGGTCTTTATGTTTCTTCAGTTGTTTCCTCAGAATTCGTTCCTTATTGGGGTTAATCGGTTTGTCCTCGGATGAATACTCAGAAGCACCAATCTCAGTCAGCTCATATGAAATAATTCCAGTGTACTTGAAGAGGGCAGGAGTATCAGCTTTGGATGAGTAGTAGTTCAGAACGGGAGTTGTCCAACGAGAATTGAATTTTGGATCCTTGCGAAGATATGGCTTTAGGGATGCCGAACAGACTTCACTCATGTAGAACACCTTTTCCGGACCTGATGAGGGATCATCGGATGATCCCTCTTTCGAAAGGTCAAAGGTGACTCTCTTTTTATTTCTTCGTGAAGGTGTCGGTTCACTTGAGTATCCAGATGAATAGCCATTAGAGTTCTTCTCCTTGGTCGGTTTGCATTTTGTTTGTTTATTCTTAGTCTCCTGAATGTTTGAGCACTCTCGATTTGGGATGATTTGATCAACATATTCAGAGAAAGTTGCTCCAGGGTGCGACCATGCGTATGTCTCAAGATCGTAGTAGAAGGATTTGTCTATTTTGAGATCCGTGGGAATTGAAATACTGGGGAAAGTCTATAAACCGATAGTCTCATCAACAACCGCTATCTCATGTGTGGCTGCGGGGTAGGCTCTTCTACCGCTTCATGGTTACGGTTGTTGGGGACTTCGTGGGTTGCCTCAGAAGATCGTGGTTTCTCAAAGATAGGGTCAGATCTAAGTGCTTCCAATGCTGTGAAATTGATTTCCTGAGTCTCACAATCAATAATTGCCTTGGCCAATGCCAAGAATGGCTTTCCGAGAATGATTGGAGACTGGGTGAATTCTCCTTGATGCTCAATATCAATGATCGTGAATTCTACTTTGAGCGGAGCACCTTGGTATTTCATGATAACAGAAATGATTCCTCTCGACCACTTTATAGATCGGTCCGCCAATTGAACAATCTCTCATAATTTCCTGATCGGTCCGAGTTTGAGTTCGTGAAATACAGAAGTCGGGAGGATATTGATCGGTGAATCATCATCAATCCGAGCATGGGTGAAAATTGTGTCTTTGATTTTACAGTCAAATCTGGGCAACCGCTTCACTATGCGGCTCTTGGTTTTTCTCCTCAACACCAAGGAGGAGGCCATTGACAAGATATGTCTCTCGGTCTTGGTTCTAATCCTGCCCGACTTTTCATAGTTAATTTTTCCGTTAAAAATCTTTTAAGGCCGGGGAAGTGTTCAATGGCTTGTAGAAAGGGAAGTTAAAAAATCAATTTCTTTCCTAGTGCTTCCCGTAAAGCATGATCCAAATTCTTCAGATCTTCTTCAGTTTCAATTTTTATGTATTTTTCGATATTTTCATTTTTTTTGTGATTTTCAAATATTCTGATTTTTTGGTATTTTCCGTATAGTGTGGTGATGTGGTGTGTTCTTCAGATAAGCATGGGCTGTGATGTTTAGAGGCATAGTCATTTCTAGGGGAATCATATACAGAAGTATCATTCACATAATCATCCCTAGGTTTTTGAACATCCTCAAATTTGTCAAAATGAGATCCAATCATTTCCTCATTCATTTTTATGTTCGAGCTCCCATAGAGTGAAATTAATCGGTCGGTGAATTTTTGAAATCTATCCTCTATTGAATTAAATCTCTTATTTATCCTTGAAATATCATCCTCAAAATTTGGTTCATGATCAATCATGGGAGCAGTCGGTGTGTGTTCGGTAATTTCATCTTCCATTTTCTCATTTGTTCTGAGAGGAGAATATCTTGGAATATCCGACATATGATCATTATTTTCTGAAAATTTCTCCTCACAAATAATGGAAGGAGGCTGCTTATACGGTTCAGATATGTGTAGTTGATTGGTCAGACCTTGATATTGTGGAGTCAGCATACATGGATTATGTGTTTCTAGGAGGTCAGTCCAGTCCTCTGTATGAGTATCATGTCTGACGAGGGGTCTACCATGGTCAATCCAATGTCGATGATCATTCAGTGCATGTCTTTCCATCTGGGTTGGGTTTCTTTGCCAGTCATGAGACTCAAAGGGATTTTGATTTTAAAATGTTTCATTGGCGAGAAACTAAGAATAAGGCGGTTCCGTCCAAGATGGTAGATAGTCATGTGTGGTTGGATGACTCGAATAGAAATTCAATGAGGAGGTTGAATTCATCCGCGGGTGAAAATCTTCCGCGAATGTTGGAGGATTATTGAGAGAAGAGGATTTGGTTGATTTAGGCCTAACCGAAACAAATTCATTTTCATAGTATAGCTCTGATAGGTGTTCGGTCATTTTTGAAAGGAATGGGGTGTTGGTTCTGCGAGAGTTTTTGGACAAGAGTTCCATTATCAAGAAAAGAGGAGAGATGATTGCACGGGATAATCAAGAGAAATCAAATATGCGGCTATTGACCTTGAAATCGGTTCACGCGCACCAATGCAAACACAATTCAAACCTTGAGTTCACCAACTCACACAATGAAGCCGTAAGAGTTCGGCTATTATCTTCTCAATTTTAGTTGGTGATAATTCAATCTTGGCAAAAATTTAACGAGCTGAGATTTCAGATTTGGGCTCTAGCCTTAAGTTTCATCTCTCGCTCACTCAGAAAAACAGAAACATCCAAGGTCGGGGTTGCTCTTCCGCAGAAATTCTTAATTTTATGGGTTATTTTGAAAGTCGGCTATAATTAGTAGTCCCAATTTTAATTAGGCGATTACTGAAGAAATTAAATGAGCACACAAATACACGTCTACCGTACAGTCCCAGTTTCCTTTAGATTTATGTGATAAAACAAGAGGGAGGAATTCGGGAAAAGCCGATGCACATGGAAAACTACGATGGATGCTCAGTTAGAAGACTTACAGTGAATCCTCGCAATCTTCATGTGGGATGCTAGACATAATTGAAAAATTACTCTAAATGTATGCAAGCCGATGAAAAACCACACCTAAGCAGAAAGTTCTATTAGCGGGGAAGAATTGAGTTAAATTTGGCTAAGTTGAACGATCTATGTGCGTCTTAATGTGAAGTGTGGCTTAAGATCCTACGAACACAATCAAAAAATAAAAATACTCTGAGAGTCGTATGTGGAGGTCTATCCTAATCGCCACTCAAGTCGGGCCCCACCCTCACCAGAGAGTGAAACAGGCTACGACACACCACAAATAGAGTTCAGAGTCTTTTTACACACGCGAGTTCAAACGGACACCGCTATAAATGAGCAGAAATGGAAATTTACAGAAAAAACCTAGACTCTACGCTCTCTCACAACTCGACTCGATCTTAATTGCAGCTTCTTCGGATGTCGGTGAATATGCGTCGGTTTCTTGAAAAACCACTCCACGTACGCCGGGTACCTCGCAAGAAAAATAAGAGAGAAAATGTAAGAGAGTAACTCAGAAAATAATCAGAAATAAAAAAAATTATTAAATGCCGAAAATAAATGCAGTAAATTAAGCGAGATTTACAATGACAAATTCGGGAGTCAGATTACCCGAATGCGGAAAACCGAACAAAAAAATGTCAAAACACAAAACTAATCCGTTTGCCTCCTCGGCAACGGCGCCATCTCATGAGTCCGATAAATCGTTGCTTTAAAAAGTTATTTTTATCTTCTTGTGTGAAAATAAAAATGTCGTTCGTTGTAGGCGGTGATCGGAAACGGTCAAGAAATAACCACAAATTTTTAATCAATTTTAATCAAGTAGTTTTATGTTTATTTTACTTGGGCAAGTCCCAAGGTCGATCACAAGGAGGCAAAGGAACAACCTAGAATTATGTCTATCCAATTTCGTGTTCGGTTTTCGAAGCGGTCTTTTTTTGTAAATTTTTATGCAATAAGGGATGCAAAATGCGGTTTTGGCCTATTTTAGGGATTAAAATGTAAATTTCAATCAAACGATGTCCGAAAAATGTGAAACTTGGCCACAATGTAAGATATGATGAAATGAGTGCACTGCAATTTTTTGGATTTTTTGGATGCAATATGAATTTTTTTATGAATTTTTAAATGCAAACAAAATGATTTTCAATATTTAATTTTAATAAATATTAAACATACTTATTTTCAAGAGATAAAATTATCTAAGATCTATCACTAGGTGATGGATCTCAGAAAAATCCTAAACCTTGAAAATGTGAGGTCTAATACCTATTAAAAATTAAATACTAAAATAGGCAAAATAATTTTTACAGAGCAAATTATGCATGCAAATGCAAAGATTTTTGGGCACAATGTCAAGCAAAAATAATCTCTATGATATGTGATTTTTCGGGGATTTTTAGAGCAATAGTTAATCAAAGGCAAATTTAAGAGCATAGATTGGGCAAAATGTACCAATTTCCACAAAACAATTATATATTAATTAACCATTGATCACAAAAATACCCACAATAAAGCAAACTGTAGAGAGTCAAATGATAAACATCATGCAATTTTTGGATGATAAAATAATGTAATAAAGAGTCAGGAAAGATAGGGGAACACAGGGGTATGACTGCAATATAATTAGAAGAAATAACTATGAAAAATGCAACAGGACTATAATGCAATTACCAAAAGATCCAGGGGTGTGAATGCAAATTTTCCAAAGGGTCACGTGCGCTGCACGTGACCTCTGGCTGGGGGGATCCGGCGACAATATGGAGGAGCACCGGGGGTATGTGTGCAAATAACCCCGCGGTCACGTGTTGAGCACATGACCCGGGGGATGACACACTGATGACGTCCCCCGCCCCACGTGCGACGCATGTGGCAGGGTCTCGGGCTGGACCCGGTCTGGCGTGCTGGTGGGGCTTGCGGAGAGGGGGGTGGGGGCGCTCCGGTGGAGGGTGGCTCGACGAGCTTCTGGCTGGTGCGATGGAGCTTCGAAGGCGGTGGAGCTGCGAAGGCGGTGGCCGACCAAGGGTTGTGAGAGGCGGAGTAGACCCGACAGACCGGCGATGGGCGTGTAGGGCGGGTGGCGCTGGTGCGTGGAAGAAGATGTCGGAGAAGATGACGAAGTTGGCGGTGATGACGCTTGAAGCTGATGAACGGCGGATGATGCAGAGAAGTTGAAGTCGGATGTTGACGAAGGCGGAGTTACGGAGCAAGGCCGGGCCTGCTGTGGTTGTCGGATGACGTCGGTGGAGATGAACGATGGCAACGTAGTCGACGGGTGCTCGACGAAGATCAGAGCAGAAGCAGCTAGTCGAGTCAAGGTGGCGCTGCAACGAAGCACTAGGGCTTCGGATCTCGCCGCGGGGGGGGGGGGGGTGTGTTTGCTCGGAGCTGTCACCTCCGACGAAGGCCCTCCTTTCTCTGGTGTGAATCGACGGATGAGTTGGATGGGGGCTGGCGTCGACTTAAATAGGGTTGACGCAGGTCGTTGGTCGAAGCGACGGTTACGGGAATTGGCGACGTGGTCGTTACGAAGATAGCGGAGGACCGGTGCGGGCGGCGGAGGTTTCGGAGGAGGGGTGCGTGGGAGGTTGACGAAAGTCCACGGCCGTTCGATCGGCCGAGATCGAACGGCCGAGAATGCTACACGTGGCGAGGGTGGATCTGAAGCGCGGGCACGTGCGACACACGTGCGGTGTGGTTTTTTTATAAAAACGAGTATAAAAATGGCCAAAAAATGCTGACACGTGGCGGCCTCTGGGGCTGCCACGTGTCAGCACCAGAAAATCGAAAGAAAAAGGTTTATAAAATAAAAAAGAAATAGTAAATGAACTCAGATCGAAAAAGTTCCTTCACAAAAAATGGTTGTCTCGACGAGATCTACAACTTTCATGAAGAAATCAAAGCCAAAATCGATCAAATGTAGAAAGTGAATTTTTGGGGTATCCCATGTACATAGAATACCTTGATTTTTGGGTTTTGTAATTTTTTTGTCATTTTTAAACAAGATAAAAATCCGGAAAAATATGGAAAAATCAAAGATAAATAAAAGACACATAATTCTATTTTTTTTGGGTTTTTATTGATTAAAAAAATACATACATAAAATATAGGTCAGAAAACCGCTAAAATATACAATGTACAAAAGAGGTCCAAAACCCAACTTTCACATACGAGCCCCGATTCACTTGAACTTGGTCTTGTTTTGAAGGTAATTGAATGTGCATTAGTTCAAAAGTGAGTAGGATCAAATCGGACACTGGATGGGGAAGATACATGGCTTTTAGTCCGAAAATCCTGAAACTAGGGTTTGGGTTTTGGTCCACTCAACAGGGTTAGTGATTTTTTTGTATTTTTCATTTATTCTTGTGAGTGATGTGTACACAGTGGAGGTGGTTTTGTGTCATTCGGAATTAGCATGGAGGATAAAAATAGGGGAAGTTAGGCTATTTACATGTCAACTTTGGCTTGGATTTTTGGCTTCTTATTTTGTGCAAAAATTAATGCTAAAATACAATTCTTATGAAAACATGCATGAATACTAATTATGCAGAATAGATGCAGAAATGCTGTTGATTTTGAGGGATCTGAGCTTAATAAATGAGATTTAGAGTGATGAATCCGAGATTCATCAAGTACTCAACTAGTGGGCGCCCTGCTTGCTTCATATTGAGCATGTCAAAATTTGTTTGATACATTTTTCTTGAATTCTTCTCTTGGACATATGTGGCTTGAATATAAGTCCACGAGTCATTCACAGTAGTGTAGTACACCAATTCATCCGCAATCCTGTCGATGACGCTTACCATGATCTAAGAACTGACCATTCCATCATCTTTTACCCAAGTGATGTACTTTCTTGTGTTTTCAGCATGTTCTGGCTCCAATAAAATATATTCCTTGTCGTATCCACGTACGATCATGAGGAAAATGCGAGACCATTTGGTATAATTGGTCTCATCCAACTTGGGGATCTAGCCAAATGAGTGTAGTCAGTTGCTCCCTCGATCATATCCCTGGGATGTCACTTCGGATTGAGACATCTCGGATTATAGTAGCAGATCTACTGAAGAAGAATATGAAAAGAAATAAAAAGGAACTTCATTAGATCATACTAACAGAAGTAGGAGGGTAGTGATAAGGTATCGATATGGTGGTGAGTAGAAAACTAGATACTGAGCTATAGCCGGGTGCGGTGTTGGGAGAGGTTTAGGGTTTATGGTAGAACAAGGGATGGGGCAAGGACTTCTAGGGGGCTTCGCAGGGGGGCAGGCGGGGGGAGAGGAATGGTGGCGATGGCGAGGGGTGCAGCGATGGAGTGAAACCCACTCTAATACCAAGTTGAATGTTATAACTATTTTTCTTATAGAGAAAGAAGACACTAGGGCTCCTTATATAGATGGAGTCCTAGGGTTATGGTTAAACGGAGGACGACTCATAAATAGTGAGTCATCCGGAGTACCCTTAGAATGAGTGATAATCAATACAACTCTCAACAGATTTAATTGAAGTTAGTGGATAGTTTTATATATTTATCAAAGATGTTGAAGAGCATATAGTGTTCTGAAAAGTTGGTATGATACAAAGAAAAAACCTGAAAATTGGGTTTATGCTCAGAAAAGATTGGCGTATGTCCCAATGGTTGTATTATTTTTTGAAATGACTACAATGGGTTAATTGCCCAATTTGTAATATTTATATATTTACAAGAGGGAAAACGAAGAAAACTTTAAGCTATTAAAGTTCTACATTACTTTCTTCTAATGTTGATGCTACAATGATAATATGTCTTTTCGTACTGCAAATGAATGGTGTGTCATTCAGAGAATAAATTCCAAAGATAACTTGATTAATCATCCTATGTATTCAAAGGAGTGGATTTTGTTTGATTTCAACTTTCCACAGTTTGCAAGCGATGCACACAATGTTATATTAACCATTGCCTGTGATTGATTTAATCCTTTTAAATCCAGGTTTTCATCATATTCGAATTAATCGATTGTTTTAATAACATATAATTTACCTCTATGAATGTGTAAGAAAACTAATTTCATATGTTGTCACTTCTCATTCCAGATCTGAAATGGCCCGGAACTTCTCCATAATGAGTTGAAGTTGTATTCCGATGTCCGAGCTTATGATACTGAGAAGAAGGATATATTTCAGATAAATGTGGCTTTATTATAGTCAATAAATGATCTTTTAATGTTTGCTAACTTATCAGGTTGGAGTACGAAGGAAAAATTGACTTGTCTTATTTGTACGACTAGGACCTACGGTTCATGCTTAGACGGAAGTAAGAAGATATGTTATCTTGGGCATAAAATATCTCTTCTGCTTACATATAGATGACATGGCAGTGATTTTTGTAATGATTACTATTGGAATTTTGTATCATTATTCAAGTAACTTTCATATAAGAATGATGTCTATAGTAGAGAAGCTGTTAAAACTCCTAGATATTAGATTGAACCATTCGTTTAAGAATGATCTAAAAGCATTAGAGTGGATTTCAAGAAGAAAATATATTTTTTATTAAGTTACCTTACTCGAGCACACTTAAGATTGGACACAACTTACATGTCATGCATATTGAGAAGAATGTCATGGGAAATATTTTCTGACGTTATTAGTTTTATAGCTTATTCGAAAAATACTCTTTGTAGTAGGAAGGATTTGAAGTAACTAGGTATTCTTGATCACTTACATCCAACACCAACAAAAAAAGCAGATTTATTTTACCAGATGCATCTTATTCGTTGACTTCGAATCAATGTAAATATATTTTTTTGTATTCAAATATTATGTGTTATATAAATGAACTGTTACCTAAGTTTAGTGGACAAAAAATCATAACTATCATGGCAAATTTCTTTCCACTATCCATTTGGATCATTGTCAATTTCTATTTCAGAGGTGCTCACTAATGTTTGATTATTTTTCAAAAATATGTGTTCTACGACTCATGATCCTCAACATTTAGAGAGTTTGTACAAAAAGATTATTGCTACCATTCACTTTTTGGAACAAACTCTTCCACCTAGTTTCTTTGGCATCATGATTTATTATATACCTTACAAATCAAACAAAAATTGGTTGCCTGGCACAATACAGATAGGTGTATCTAGTTGAAAGATTTCTGAAAAAAATATGAAAAATTATATTTTAAATCATTCCAAACTAGAATAATCAATTGTACAAGGTTATCTCGTCGAAGAATGTATCTTCTTTTGTTTATCATATATGGAATCAGTAGAAAATAATTTTAAAAATTATAAAGAAATATTACATGGTTAAACAATTATTTGCATCTATCGATATTCAGAATACAAGTCAAAGCTATTATAAAAATTTTTTGATGAAATGGTTGTGATCGACCGTGAGCTTTCGTACCTTTATATTTAGGAAGTAAGGAAGATTTGAATTTCTTAAAGTGGTTTAAGAATCGAGTTTCGATTTTTAAATCAAGAAATGATTTATGATGGTTCTGAGATTTTGATACTTCGACGATGCAATCATTTTCATTTACTCACTGTCATTATGAATATATAATAAATGGTTACATTTTAAGAAAACATAAATAGGAGGAGATGTCTCAACGGTTATAATCAACGCAAACGTTTGATGGCACAGTCAATCCAAAGCCACGATGGCATCTGAGTATATATATTAGTGTGTTTATCCCAAGGAACATCCTAACTGAGTTGTTATGTTGGCATATCGCCTACCATCACCAACTGGTTAGCAGGAAATGGGATAGGGTTTGGTTCATGAAAATAAATTACTACAGGTCGAGTTAGCGATGACTTAAGAAAAATTATCAAGATACACCACCAAATTTTAAAAAAATAATGGTTTGATTGTCAAACGTAATGTTTTAATAGTTCAATAACTCACGAATCAAATGATCCAACAATCACCTTTTTTGATCATTTTTCCCCTTCGGTCCTTTAGATGACCCTCCTCTGGGAACTGCTAGTGATTTAGTAACATAATTGTATTTTTAAAAAATAAATGTATTTTGCAAAAATATTAATTTGTGTTTTGAATTTAATTATTATATATTAGAAATAAAATCATATCCAAACATGTAGGTTTGGATATGATGTTTATTTTTATTTTTAAATATGTTATTATCGACATTTCTCAAACCTTTGGTAACACTGAGCAAGTACCACTGGGAAAAAACCAACAATATGATTGGTGGGTTGTAAACCATCTAGGAAGGTCATTATATAATTCACGATTCATGCATGAACAATCAACAATCATCTGAATCACAGACAAATAGGTGCACACACATATATTTTGGCAGTTTTGATCCATCGATGATGTGGATCTTCACTGGTGGTGCTTAATATCTGCTGAAACTAGTCTGAAAACCACTGGCAATACTTCAGTCGACAGAACTCTTATCAGTGATTGGTCAAAGGTTTACTTGACGATTTTTTCGCCTTCGTTGACGATTTACAACTACTAATGAATGCCTATGACACTGTAATGATAAAGAATGAACATGAACAATTGAAGGTGTTATAATAGTGAATGAATTATGAAGATGAATTTACATCAAAAAGATATTTTTTATACGAAGTAAGGATCTGAAACTGACTATGTACAAATAAAAGAGTGTAGAATGCGTGAGACACGTGCATAAGGAAGAAGAAGAGCATTGCTAGTCATCTTGCATTGACAAAGGTGATGCTGAGATGAGTAGAGGTAAAGATTGACCAAATGTTTATGGTAGGAGAGGCTTGACATAATGTATGTATGTGTTAAAATAGGTTGGATTAGTTGAGGATGGAAATATTTTTGAGATTTTTACATCCACAGACCCTACAATCTTTGTAAATTACCTTCTCAACCTTATAAGCATCGTTATTATCCCCTCAATCAGAGCGTGGATCGTCTGCTGACCAGCAGACTCTGCCGCAGTGTCCGGAGCCGCTCGATCAAGATCGAGCGGTTTGCATGAATTCACACCATTTTGTGGGCCCGACCGTGCGAATTCATACGAACCGCTCGATCTTGATCGAGCGGCTTCGAACACTGCAATAGAGTCTGCTGTGCAGCAGACAATCCGCTCCCCCTCAATCATGCAAACTTACCATATCTTACCATGAACAATGCCATTAATTTGACACATTGAGTTTACTTGCTTAATCAAATCACAGGAAATCCAACGGGTTAGATTTCTTCGCCTTTCCCTAGTTCCTTTTTTTTCTTCTCCGCCTTGTTCCTCTTCCGTTCCCTTCCATGCAACCCACCTCGAAGGGCAGTGGCAGCAGTTGAGCAGTGTGGGTGTGTGGTAGGGTGTGCCATCACGTATTCCTTCAGCAGAAATATTTAAATCACCACCTTGCTCTTGAGGTGCTCGTCCAATGCCTTCAGTTCATCAGCAAGTGCTTGTTCATACCCCCATCAGTTGGATCATTGCTCTTGAGAAACTTAGATAAACGCCGAGAATATCTTCGATCCCACGGATGCAGACTCAGGCGGCGTGACGAGAGATGGTGGTTCCGATGCTTCTCCATAATCTGAGTAAAGACATCCGAGTCGGCCACCCACTTCTCATCCTTGTACACCGGCGGCACCTTTCCCTCAGGGCTGATCTCAAGAAACCACTGCGGCTTGTTGCCCAGATCGATCAGCTTTGTCTTGTCGGGGATCTTCTTCTCCTCCAGCATCAGCAGAACCCTCTGCGCAAACAGGTAGTCCCCGAGGACGACGGGATTGCTTGTGGCGGCCTTCACGCGCACCTCCACGGGCTCGATCACAGCGAACTTGATATGCTGGTTTTTAGAAAAAGACATAACATCCAATCAAAAGTTAAATCCGCTAGGTTATCGACTGTCAAGACTATCATCATCTATTTGAGAAATCGAGAAAATCTGAAATCGACCAGCAACATAATAACCAATGAGCTAAGATCCCAAGGAATGACGGGGGGTGAGATATTGTGAGATATTGGATTAGCTGTAATTTATAGAACGTCGAATACCTACTTTGGAGTCGAAGAGAGAGGGGATCCATCCTCCAATACGGCTCTCTTTTTCTCAACCCCTCACACTCTCAGATCCACCTCCCTCTATCTCAGCTCAATGTCCGGTACCAAACGCACCTCCATCTCCAACACAAGTGGCGGGCCTTCCAGGGTTCTCGAAACAAGTT
Organism: Ottelia alismoides; assembly: GCA_037367405.1. Lineage (NCBI taxonomy): Eukaryota > Viridiplantae > Streptophyta > Magnoliopsida > Alismatales > Hydrocharitaceae > Ottelia > Ottelia alismoides. The sequence continues at coordinate 269,525 of JAZKJV010003122.1, forward strand.
TCTTTCTACTGGGACGGTCTTCAAGTTGCGTGCGTTTTCTTTTACCATGATTGCTGGTTCCTCGTGAATGCCATAAAGATCGAGTCTTTGCAGGTATGGCGGTGTTTTTGGGTATGGGTCGCATGGGGGAATGTTCTTGGGAAAGGAGGGGATTGGGGGGGGGGGGGGGGGGTCAAGAGTTTTGTGCCCTTATGGCTTACAATGGATTTAAGCAGTTTCAACCATGTAGGCCTTTTCTGTTCAGTTAGTTTCATGTTTAAAGATTTTCACTGAAACGTCGATTTTTATCACCAACCATTAATGACAGAAATGGGCGAAATTGATTTGATCTTTTGTGAGCCTCCAAACACCAAGAAGTAAACATGGGAATTTCCACCTAAAGCACAGCTAGATCACAATGGACCGAGAGTTGCGTCTCATTTGAGCAATAGGCTATTGAAGTAGTTTGTCCATTCCTCCCCCCCTCCCCCCCCAACCCTGAGGTATATTTTTTTTTGGCGAATGACAAGTGAGTGGAATATGCTCAAATCGTGTTCTCCACTATTCCAAAACATGGTTTTTCTTAAATTAGGAATTCCCTCATACATATTTTATGTTGTAGGGAATAAGTTTTGTTCACTTTTTTTCTTTGCTGTCATAATTCTTTTAAAAGAGAATGCTTTGGTGTGGTAATCAGACTAAACAATGCCTTCCCAAACTGCATGGTAGGAATCTGCATTATGCCATGACAAAAAACAACACTTTTCCCCATTACCTTCTGGATGGAAAAACTGTCAAAGATTCTTTGTTTAGTAAATTCAACAATTTCATCTGTTCATATATAAATATAATTGATACTTTATAGCTGCTCTGCATTTTACTATTTCTTTTTTAATACCTTCATCATGTCCCTTGGGCATGACTCTTTCCGTTAAGTGCTAAAAGTGGTAGGGCTTCTCCACGGGAAGCTGTACACCAGGGTCAAGCCTTACATTCACCATTTTTCAAAAAAAGTTCAAGGGCGATTCTCCCCTCAAACCAAATTGATTAGTTGATGCAGTGATTTTCTGTTTGAAATGTCTCCTGTCGCAATTATCGGTTATTTTTGTAACAAATCCCGACAATCCCGAGCAAGTCATCCTTGTACTATGTAGCAAGAATAATGTATAACCTGTTAAGGCCAGTGTGTATGTCTTCCCACTTATATTGGGACTTATCAAGATAATGGATATATGAAAGTATAATGCTAATGGTATGTAGTTTGTTTTTCTAGAATTCCTTGGGTTTCCTTTGCTTTCTTTTTCTTCCAAGGAGAAGGAACTCCTTAGTTTTGGTTGTATAATGCACAGATATAGGACCTGATATTTATGAGCAACATGCGCAAGAACCTAGGACAACACTCAACATAACTAGATGTCTGTTAATTAGTAGATCTTGCATTGCCAAATATAGAATGAAGTGCAGTTTTTAGGGGGTCTCGGGTGTGTTGAATAGGGAGCTGAGTACCTTCTGGCTGTTGTTAGAATTCTTGGCCAGCTAATAACAATTGAAGTTCATCTATTTCAGTTATTAATACAGTAAACTATTATTTCTGTCTTTTATTTCTTTTTCAAGCTTTTTAAATTGGTCTAGCCTACTTGAGTTTATGCGCAAATATGTCCCAGGTTTATCCTGTTTGGAGGTGACGATGCCGGTCCCAGGCAACACAAAAAAATGCTTCATTTGGCTTGGGACGGTTTAGACCTTGTGTGGCGTTCTTGGTCTAAATGTGAACAAATTTAATATCCTTTGTTATTTTACAGTGAATACGTTGTAACCCTTAGGCTATAAGCAATGTGTTCAACTTCACATATATTAATGAACAATTTCACTCCCAAATATGAGCACAAACTACACCAAACTCCATCATGAGTTGTTTAGTTGTATTATTTACACCATAGGCTATTCATGTTTATTCTCTGTTAATGGCTCAGTTAAGTAATGTAGTTACAAAAGAGGGGCATCAGCTACAGTTTTCACATTCAATCCACCAAAACTCTTTCATGACCTTATGAAAGTGCTTTTTCTAGAAAAAACGATCTTCTGAAAGTATGGAAGCATTTTTCATGCAAAGAATCTTAGTTCGACTAGCAGTCCTTTTTTTACTGACATTAATCTGATTTTAAAGCAGATAATGTTGGTTGAAGTAGAAATACTTTCATTTTTAACACTAATTTTGGTCAAAGGAAGCTTTACTGGGATGCTTTCTATGTTTTTTCTTTGTTTTCTTTTCTGTGTCATTTCTTAACCAACATGTTTCAGTGGTCTAATGCATGCAACTTACCTTGAGTTCACCCTCTGCACAAACACTTAAAAGTGGCTTTTCTAATTTAAGTTGCTCCTAAAAATATGTCCCCCTAAGATGTAACTCAACTTCGCTACCTATTATTGTTTCCATGATAGTTTGCAAACGATTGTCCACTCATTTTATTTAACATAAGGAGCTCTTGCCCTTTCTAATCAAGACCCTCTTTCAGAGTACTAATGCTTTCAAAGGGAACTGCAATCCAGAAGTCTTTTCTACCACCTCTTTTGCACTTCAAGCACCGATTGAAATAGTGCCATGGATAAAGTACGCTTCCATGACTTGATTTTTATATGTAATCTAACACTTTATTTGAGTCCGTATCAAATAATGAAAGATCTGCTCAGCACTCTGAACCATGATAAGTCAATTGACAGTTTTTATTGTTATGACTAAATGACATAGGGGTGAATATGGTGCTTGGACTGCTTTCTTGGAACTCCTTGTTTGATTGTTCTACTATATACCAAGTGAGTTTACAATTCCTTAACTATTGACATTTGAACTCTATCCATCTAATCTTTATTAAAAAATCCAAGTAGTTGGAAAATAAAAACTACTGGATAATCAAAATTCACATTATAAGGAATACTCAAAGATAATAACATCATTAGAGTGATTTTAAGCTTATTTCCATTATACTAAAAATATCTTTTTTTACCATAATTGACTACCTTCCCTCCTAAACAAATCGGGAGATGAGATAATTTTGTGAATCACTGACATTGCAGGTGAAACTCAGCCATGGCCGGTCCCAAGCCCGGGTAAATGAGGAGGGTTGCGTTAGATAGCCGGCAGCCAACATAAAACAGTCGGAGACAACTTCCTAAATATTATTTTTTAAAAAATACTATTTAGAAAGTTGCCTCATGACAGTCAGATCTTTTCAACATGGATTTAAGCAAACATACAGATTTCGTTGGGGCGTTCCCTACTTGCGACGCGTTGCATCGCCCGAATGCAATGACAAATTGGCAAGGGCCGCTACATCGCAGCCTTGATGTAGTTCAAAATTTGCAAGGGTTCTCGCATGAGGAACACATGCGGGTAATTAAGCTAGTTCCACTGCATCACCGCCCGGATGCAGTCCAAACGTTACAAGGGTTCTCGCATAATGGACGTATGCGAGTAAAGAAGTTAGTCCAAAAGAGATTGCAAAAGAAGTTGCAGATTGGTAGTTGGAATGTTGGCACTTTAACTGGAAAATTGATGAAGATAGTGGATATGATGGAAAGAAAGAAGATTCATATACTATGTCTTCAAGAGACTAAATGGGTTGGAGAGAAAGCATGGGAGATCGAGAATACAAGCTTTAAACTTTGGTATTCAGATAAAGATAAGGGTAGAAACTGTGTTGGAGTGGTTGTTCATAAGGATTTGAAGGATTGTGTGGTTGAGGTGCAAAGATTCGGGGATTAGATTATTTTGCTAAAGGTGCTTGAAGAAGAAATTTTGAATATCATCTCAGTTTATGCACCACAAATTGGTTTAGATGAAAGGACTAAACAAGTTTTTTGGGAGGATTTGCATAAGATTTTACAAGGAATCCCACAAAGAAAGATGATTTGCACAGGTGGAGATCTTAATGGACATGTGGGAAAAGATGCTTCAGGGTATGCTAGTGTTCATGGAGGACATGGTTTTGGGGATAGAAATGAAGAGGGAAAGGTCATTCTGGATTTTGTAAAGGAATGTGATCTTTTCATAGCAAACACTCTCTTAAAGAAGAGGAAGGAGTATTTAATTACTTATAAGAGTGGGCCAAGTAGAACAAGATAGATTACTTTGCGTTGAGGAGAAGAGATTGGTTGTGTTGTAAAGACTGCAAAGTAATCCCAGGAGAGAGTTTAACAACTCAACATCGCCTGTTAGTCTTGGATGTGCAAACAAAAAGCCTGGTAAAGAAAAGGAGGGTTCCTAAGATCACTAGAACTAGATGGTGGAATCTTCCACTGAAGCAATCAGGCTTCAAAGAGAAGGTTTTAGAAGATTTATCTTGGGATTGTAGCAGAAGTGCAAACGAGATGTGGGAGGCAGTAGCATCTTGTATCCGAAAGGTAGCCAAAGAGATATTAGGTGAGTCGAAGGGAGGAGCTCCAGGTCAAAAGGAGGCTTGGTGGTGGAGTGAAGGGGTGCAAGAGAAACTAAAAATTAAAAGAGCGTGCTTTAAAGCTATGTATGTCTAAGGATAGAACAACGAAAACTGACACAAACTACAAAATAGTGAAGAAGGAAGCAAAAAAGGCTGTAAGCGAAGTTAAGTCAAAAGCTTGTGAGGTTTTTTATAAAAATTTCGACTCTAAAGAGGACCAGAAGGATATATTCAGGTTGGCCAAAGCAAGAGAAAGAAAGACCAAAGACCTTTCTCAAGTGAGATGCATTAAGGATGAGGAAGGTCACGTGCTTGTTACTCAGAAGGACATAGAGAATAGATGGGAGCATTACTTCCATAAACTTTTCTTTTGGGGGAAGGAAATAGAGAGATCACTTTGGGTCATCTAGCTAGTAGTGAAAGTTACTTGAATCATGCAAGCTATAGACGAATACAAAGTATTGAGAATGTAACCGTAGTTATTCTTTGTATCCCTATTAAGGGCACTTCTGTACTTTTCTCTGGATGTCTCTATAGGGTTTTTAGGGTTTTGTCCTATATAAGGACCCCTAGACCTATGGAATAAACATGAACTTACAACCTCTCCACATGGTATCAGAGCAGCGGTCTTAGACCGGTGTTCTGACCTAATCCCCGCTGCCACCGCCTGCCCTTTCCTCCCCTGCACCCACCAACCCCTATACGTGGCCCTACTCGCCGCCCGCGATCTCCCCACACCCTAGCGCCTCCCTGCGCCTCACACGACGCCCTAGCACCGCCCCCTGCACCTCACGCGGCCTCCTTGCGCCTCACGCGACGCCATACTAGCGCCGCCCCGAGGCCCGCCGCATCCCCAGCGCCGCAAGCGACCTCCTCCGCACCGCCCGTGGCCTCCGCATGCCCCAGCGGCCTCACTACGCCTCACGCAACGCTGACCTAGCGTAGCCCCGAGGCCCGTCGCCTCCCCAACACCGCCAATGGTCTCCTCTGTGTTGCCCGCGGCCTCTGCAGGTCCCAACGGCATACCTCCGCTGCACGCGACGTCGCCCTACGGCTCGTTGTCTCCACAACGCTGCAAACGGCCTCCCAACGCCACCCTGCCTACGGCTTAATAGCCTCCTGTGGTCTCCACTGTCTATTCATGATGTACTACTAGATTCCCATGCTACCTAAGGCTACAGACACTTTCTAGGTCACTTCTTCTAGACCTACGCGGCCACCATGGCATCTGCATCTCCATCTTTAGACACCAAGCTCCTATATCCTACCTCTTCTATGATGGTACGTGGCACTTCTATCAAACTTAAGGGTTCAGAGAACTATGTTCTATGGTCCCATTCCTTCCGAGTTTTTATTGGTGGCCAGCGCAAAATCTATGTTCTCACTACTGATCCGCCCAAGGAGACGGAGACCAACTACGATACCCGGTATGTCGACAACTGTCAAGTAATTACTTGGATGACTAACAGTGTTGATCCAAATATAGCCTCTAACCTGCTCTACAAATCCACTGCCAAGGAGATGTGGGACAGTCTTGAGAAGACTTAATCCCAGAAGACGACAAAGTCTAGACTCTCCGATATCTACACTCGGATCTGGTCTACAACTCAAGGAGACACATCCTTGATTGAATACTATCGCCTCCTTACAGGGCTGTTCGAGGAACTCCTTATATTTCAACCTGCATGCTGTGATAAACAAATAGGAGAACATGCAGAATGGCAGGTATATCGGTTCCTCTCAGGGCTACACCCATGGTACAAGCCTGTGAAAGATCAATTTCTGACAGATGCTACTCTACCCTCTCTTGAGACTATCTTTGGTAGACTCCAGGAGCTAGAGTCTCCAAACCCCCATCCGTCTACGGAGACTACCACACACTTTGCAGTAGGACGCTCGACCTACCAGGGGGGACGTGGCCGTGCTTTTGGTCGTGGTCATGGACGTGAGCATGGACGAGGACGTGACTCAGGTCGCGGCCGTGGACGTGATTCTACTATTGCCCGCTACCCAGCGTGCTCCCATTACGGATGCTGGAATCATCCATCAGAACGATGCTGGGCGAAATTTGACATGCCTCCTAATGCCAACAACGCCCATGAGACTGTTTCTTCCGATGGCACCTATGATACTATGGACGCCCATCATGTCCAGTCTTCCACAGACAATGCTATCTCCTTTACTGCAGCAGAGTATGCTCGCCTTCGTCAACTGCTACAGAACTCGGCCACTGATACTCCTGCTTCTGGCCCTACTGCTAGTATGGCTGCCACAACATGTACGATTGCCAGCTCTGCCTCTACCTCTACTCCCGCCTGGTTAATCGACTCGGGTGCACCCACTCATCTTACAGGAGAAGGTAGCCTTCTCACCTCCTCACGGCCATCCTCTGTTGTAAAAACTATTCGTGTGGCAAATGGTGCTCATTCCCCTATTACCAGTGTGGGAACCGTGGATTTTTCCTCCAAACTTTGGCTAACTGATGTCTACTGCGCTCTTGACTTTCCTCTCAGTCTTCTGTCTGTTCATAAGCTATGCACGGAACTCAACTGTCGAGTGATATTTGATGGCTTTTGTTGTTACTTTCAGGACATCTGGACGAGACAGATTTTTGGTGGGGGACATGAGAAGAATGGCCTATATTACCTTGATATTCCTTCCGACTCTGGTTTCGCTGGCGTGACTTCCATCTCTGCTGACCCTCTTCTCTAGCATCTCCGTCTCGGTCATCCGTCTGCAAAAGCTCTCTCCTTAATGGTCCCCGAACTATCTATGCTCAAGCCCTTTGAGTGCGAGGCATGTCAGTTCGGGAAGCATCATCGAGCTTCCTTTCCTGCTCGTACTGAGCCTCGTCGTGAAGTTTCTTTTTCTTTAGTTCATTGTGATGTTTGGGGACCCTGTCCGGTTCGAACCATAAGTGGGCATAAGTATTTTGTTGTTTTCGTTGATGATTATAACAGGTCATCATGGGTCTATCTTTTAAAAGAACTTTCTGAGATCAATAAAATTGTCAAAAATTTCTTCCATTATGTCAAAAATAATTTTTCCTCTAATATACAGATTTTCCGTTCTGATAATGCCTTGGAATTTACTCAACATGACCTTGCAGATTTTTTTGCTTCCTAATGGACCATACATTAGACCTCCTTTCCATATACATCTTAACAAAATGGGATAGCCGAACGCAAGCTCCGACATCTCCTAAATATTGCCCGCTCCCTTCTCACTCAGATGAAGGTTCCCAAGAATTACCGGGGTGACGCTATTTTAACAGCAGTTCATCTTATCAACAGGGTTCCTTCTCTCAACCTAAAGGGGTTAGCACCCTTCTCTATACTTCACCCGAACGAATTACCTTTTCCCCTGTCTCTACGAATTTTTGGGTGTGTCATTTGTTCATAATTTTCACACTCCAGACAAACTTTCCCCTCGTGCTATCAAATGTGTCTTCCTTGGTTATTCTCATACTCAAAAGGGTTACAGGTGTTATGACCCCGTTATACATCGTTATTATATCTCTGCAGATGTAATCTTTTTTGAGCAGACCGGCTTCTTCACGCAGCCTGTCACCGATATCCCTCTGGATCTTCCTCCTCCATCAATTTTTTATAAACGTCGCCAACAACCTTCACCACCAGATGTCCCTTTGCCCATCCCTTTTTTGCAGGATGATATGCCTTCTTCAAGTGTCCCTTCCAATGCTGTCCCGGATGATCCAGGAGATCTTCCCATTGCCTTGTGAAAATCAAAGAGGAAATGTACTTCTCACCATATGTCTCATTTCACTTCTACTGTTGGTTTATCTTGCACTGACAGACGATATGCAGATACTCTCATGACTATTTCTACTCCGCGAGACCATCACAGTGGTTGGCGAAAGGCCATGGATGAGGAGATGGATGCTCTCCTTTCCAGGGGGACATGGGATCTTGTGCAATGTCCCAAAGGGATTCGACCTGTGGCATGTAAATGGGTCTTCACAACCAAGCAGTCACCAGATGGGTCGATTGACAGGTTTAAGGCTCGCTTGTGGCAAAAGACTTCACACAAACATATGGGGTGGATTACTTTGAGACATTCTCACCTGTTGCTCGTATGGGGTCTATACGACCATACTTTCTGTAGCGGCTAACAAAAACTAGCCTATTTTTCAGCTTGATGTGACAAAATGCCTTTTTATATGGCGATCTTGATGAGGAAGTCTACATGATGCAGCCTCCAGGTTATGAAGTCGAGGGGGAGAGTGTATGCCGACTTCACAAGGCCATTTATGGCCTAAAACAAAGCCCAAGGGCATGGTTCGAGAGACTTACTACTGAAATCAGCACTCTTGGCATCCAGAGAACAGCCTCGGACTATTCTGTTTTTGTCAGAAGATGAACAACTAGTACGGTTATTCTTGCAGTCTATGTGGATAATATGGTGATCACAGGGGATGATGACAACGGCATACTAGAGACCACAACCTTCCTGCAGAAGGTATTTGTTACCAAAGACCTTGGTACTCTTCGGTACTTCTTGGGCATAGAAGTACTATGCACTACAGAGGGTCTTCATATCTCACAGAGGAAATACTGTCTATACATTCTTACTGAAGCAAGGTTACTTAGATGCAAACCTGCTGGTATTCCGGCAGATCCTAAGAAATATGTCACGTCACATGATCCTGTCTTTGAAGATGCTACTCGATACATAAGTTTAGTTGGAAAACTTCTTTATCTAACTATCACTAGACCAGATATCTCTTATGCAGTGAGCAGGGCTAGTCAACATATGGAGCAACCTAGGTACAGTTACTGGGAGGATGCTCTTCAGATTCTAAGATACTTGAAGGAATCACTAGGATGTGGCCTCTTCTACGGGGCACATGGATACACAGATGTTATTGCCTATGCCGATGCCGACTATGCGAGCTCACCAGAGGATCTACGCTCCACCACAGGGTATGCTATGTTGGTTGGAGGAAATCTTGTTACTTGGAGGAGCAAGAAGCAAACTTTTGTGTCCAGATCCAGTGTTGAAGCAGAATACCGGGCAATGGCTCAAGCTACATGTGAGATCACATGGTTACTTACCTTCCTACAAGAACTCGGAATAGCTATTACCACTCCTATTCCGTTATATTGTGACAACAAATCTGCTACGTACATTGCCACGAATCCAGTGTTCCATGAGCGAACCAAGCATATCGAGGTTGACTACCACTTCGTTCGTGATGCTGTTAAAAGCGGAAGACTTATTACTCCTCATATTGGTACTGATCTTCAACTTGTTGATGTATTCACACAATCCTTACCGAAGAAACAGATTTCATGGATTATTTCCAAGTTGGGCATGCTTGATAAGTATGCTCCAACTTGAGGGGGGAGTGTTGAGAATGTAATCGTAGTTATTCTTTGTATCCCCATTAAGGGCACTTCTGTACTTTTCTCTGTATGGCTCTCTAGGGTTTCTTGGGTTTTGTCCTATATAAGAACCCCTAGATCTATGGAATAAACATGAACTTACAACCTCTCCACACAAAGAAAGGAAGTAGAGGAGGCTTTGAAGGTTATGAAACCTGGGAAAGGTGTAGGACCGGATGACATCCCTGTTAGATGAGCGCGGTTTGACTTGGCTTACGAAACTATACAATGTCATTTGACGAAGCAAGAAAATATCTGAAGATTGGAGGAGGAGTATCGTGGTGCCTCTTTATAAGAATAAAGGAGACATTCAAAATTGTCTAAATTACAGAGTTATCAAGACAATGAGTCACACTATGAAAATTTGGGAACGTGTGATCGAAAGAAGGCAAAGGAAAGTTTCCAACGTAAAAGAAAATCAATTCAGATTCATGCCAGGTCGCTCACCTATTGAAGCCATCCATTTGCTAAGGAGAACAATGGATATTTATATAGCTAAAAGGAAGAACCTCCATATGATCTTTATTGATTTGTAGAAGGCTTATGATTCTGTCCCATGAGAGATGTTATGGAGAGTTTTGGAGAAGAGACAAGTACATGTCCTATACATTAACCTCATAAAAGATATGTATGATAAGACTTTATCTTGTGTAAGGACCTCGTCTGGAAAGACTGACTATTTTGACATCAACATTGGTTTACATCAAGGTTCAACTTTGAGTCCATTTCTTTTTACTTTGATCATGGATGAGTTTACAAGTCACATTCAGGATGAGTTACCTTGGTGTATGTTATTTGTTGACGATATTGTGTTGATTGATGAAACTAGAGATGGAGTAAATGAGAAGCTTGAGGCATGGAGACATGCATTGGAGACTAAAGGATTTCGTATAAGTATGGCTAAGACGGAATATATGGAGTGCACCTTTGATGTAAGCAATAGTGAAGGAATTGAGGTGAAGATTGGTGACAATAACATTCGGAAGAGAGATTCTTTTAGATATCTAGGATCTATTTTGCAACAGGATGGGGAAATTGATGGAGATGTTACTAATACAATAAATGCAGGCTGGCTAAAGTGGAGAGGAGCCTCTGTTGTTGTCTGTGATAAGAAAATTTCTTTAAAAATTAAAAGAAAGTTTTACAAAGTAGCTGTCAGACCTGCTATTCTCTATGGATCTGATTGTTGTCCTGTGAACCATAGACATGTCCAGAGAATGGTTGTAGCAGAAATGAAAATGCTAAGGTGGATGTGTGGACACACACACGCACACACACACACACACACACACACACACACACGTAAAGATCGGATTCGGAATGATGCAATCAGAAAGAAAGTTGGTGTAGCTCTAATCGAGGATAAGATGCGAGAAAACCGCTTAAGATGGTTTGGTCATTTGCAAAGAAGATCAACTGATGCACCAGTTAGGAGATGCGAGTATTGGGATGTTGAGTCGGCTAAGAGAGGGAGAGTACGACCCAAGAAGTGTTGGAAAGAGACTATATGAAGGGATCTTAGTTTTTTGGATATAAACCTGGGATTGACCCAAGATAGATTTGAATGGAGGCGAAGAATCCATATAGCCGACCCTACTTAATTGTGGGAAAAGGCTTAGTTGTTGTTTTGTTGTTGTACTGACATTGCAGGTTACTTAGATCTATCATTTGTGGCTATGCTTTTGGTCTGGGTTGCGCCTTACCAATCAATGACTCTATGGCAAGTAATTTCCATTTTTCCATGAGAAAAAAATAATCCTCTAAAAATGAAAATGGAAGGATTCAACTTCTTTGTATGTAAATTTTCGCAAGGAAACATCTGAGGAACTTTGTTTCTTCAAGGAAACTTGTTATTTTTGGAGTAATTTTCCAGGATGTTTTTATTTAAATCGCTCTCTATGTTGGCCTTATAATAAGTTGCATTAATTACCAACAGAGAAGCTCCATCTGGTGCAACCATCCCATGTGCTATTTCTGTATATTTGGCCTACCAGCATTGCAGGGGGCTTTCAGAGAGCCCTTAGTGAAGGGGCCATATTTGCAACTTTAGCCATCTTTCTTGTTCTTGCAGTCTCCTTTTCTTTGTTGTTATAGTGTGTATTTGTTTAAGGGCATCATCATCATCATCATCATCATGTGTAGCAGCAAATATGAGTAAATAAGCATTGAGTGTATTGTGTTTTAGATGAACTTTTTCCTTTGCACTTGTGTATGGATCTATTGAATATTTTTGTAAGAATTCACTATCTTTCGAGTTGCGATTTAGTGGTGGATATCAAATAATTCTTAATGCTTCATTACTCCCATAATACGACATCAACAGAATTTTATTTCTCATGCTTGCCTCTGCCTATGAAAGTTCATACGTGTTCACGAATGCATGTCTTAAACTTGAATTATTTGGTCCAGACATAATTTTTTTTCTTTTTTCTATCATTATTGTCAGATACATACGTTTTTCACCTTATGAATCTAATAACAAAGTAGGAAAGTTTGTAGGATATTAATGCGAGTAACCCTTCATTGCTCTTTTATAATATTTGGAGAAAAATGTTATATTTTTGTTGAAGTATATGCGTCATATGTATAGATGGGTAAATGGATCCTCCAAGGTCCATTTATCACATCCAGTGTTTAGTCCCAAATCTACCAGTAGTGGGACTTGGAGAGTCTGTAGAGGTTATATAAGAAGCCTCGGACCTCTTGTATCGGATGAGAAAGTGCAATGCAACATATGGCCCTTTGAGGCCTTTTTTCGTGGTTTAATCCCGCTCCTTAGGGAGTAGGGTTCCCACGTAAAAATCTTGAGCATCCATTCATATTTCCTTTATTTTCTTGCTCAATTTATCAATTCTCTTCCACATTCCTCATTTCCTAACATGGTATCAGAGCGAGTTCGATCTCGAGGAGTTATTTTTCATCATTTGTTCGAGATTCGATTTTGGTGTTTTATCTTAATGAATATTATGTCATGATTGTTCAAGTTCTGCAGATATTTTTTACATGGGTTTTTGAAATCCTAATTTCTGGAGTCATGTTATGTTCGCTGCCATCCTTCAACCGACATCTCCAAGCTATGGCTTCATTGGGTCTAAACCCTAATCACGGCTATCTTTAGATCCATAGATCAGGCGGTGTAGTATCTGCAATACGAGGTATCGGGCCACTGCCACCTTCAGGAGGAGACCCTTTGCACTCAGGCACACATCTCCTACAGGCGGCCCCGATGGAGAACCCTAGATCAGCAGTAGTCCTCTTTCGAAGAGCACAGGCGGCGCTCCTCCCGTCAGTGGTGATGCTCCAGAAACAAAAAAATGAAGAAAAGGCGGTGCAAGGAGGCACCAGACCTCCTCTCTTTCTCCTCCGGCATAAGCGGAACCCCTTCTCCATGCGGTGATTAGCCATGGCCTCCTATGGCTCTGCCTCTAGCACGAGAAAGAAACCTCTTTGATTCCAGTGCACCGCCTTCCAGTACATGTCGACACCACCACCTGCGTGGAGGAAACCCTTCCTTCGCATCTCAAGACAATGCAGTCGGCACGCTCCTCTCCAGGATCTCGCACGGGTGGCGCAAGATCCCTCCAGAGAGGCGATGCTCCTCTGATCCTCTTGGCTCCTAGGCAACACCACCCTCTTTGATTTTCCCCTCGCGGCCCTTTCGTCCAGGCGATGCCACCTCTCCTCCTCGATGAGCTCCAGTGGCAAGTAGACAGTTGTAAAATTGATCTTATACTTCAAGTTTATTCTGAGTCTTCCAGTATGCAGGATGTACAAGTATTAGGAATACATGAGGGTGATGTGATCATAAACGGTTGTATAACAATGACGCTTCCATTCCTAGGGAGTAATGAACGGTTGTGGATTTTAGTGACTCCTCTCAGTGGAGAAGTAATCTGATCTTGGTCTAAATGTTGGACAATCATCTGAATGTGATTCAGATGCAATGAGAAGATTAGATTTATGGTCTTGATTTAATCAAGCATCTATACGTGGTACAATACAATCGCCCTGTCCTTATCTCCAAGTATTCGCGGAGAAAGCGCATTATCCTTGAAAGAGTTCAGGATAATTTTATTGTTGATATAAGTATCCGAGCATTAAGAAAATGGATAATTAAATGTGATTTTAATTACCATGATTGATATGAATTCGATTCATATTATAAAGAGAGTTATCTTAGATAATTAAATGTGATTTGATTATCAAAGATGTAAATAATGTGAATGTGATTCATATTATTTGGGAACAAGAGAAAAGAGATCCAAGATGATTAAATGTGATTTAATTATCATGGATATGAATAATGTGGATAGAAATATCCATATTAATCATATATATTATAAATATGATTTATAATATATAAGAGAGAGCTATTTGTAATTTACATTTGTTAATTAAATGTTGATGTGAATTGGATTCACATTGGACATTAAATTGAAAATGTAATTTACATTTTATTTTGGATTGTGAATGTGTTTACAATTTTCCAATGGCAAGATTGCAATATTCACAAAATAATTATGAATTATTAAATCTTTGAGATTTTGCATGGAATAATGTAATCTCATTAGATATCATGAGATTACATGAGATTGCCACCAAATACCATATTATGGAATGAGGCAATCTTCATTCCATAATCTCCATGATTGCTTTATTTAATTTGGGATTGATTTATATTGATTTATCAATATAGATTTAATCTAAATTAAATTAATTATTGTTGGTTTTTACCAACACAAATCTTAGCCATTAAAAGAAACACAAATCAATGTGAGTCATCGTATTTGTGTTGTCCTTGGATTGAGATCCATAGATCCCAAAATATTATAAATGGAGAGGCAACCCTTTGCTCTTCTTTACACACAAGAGAACATAAGTCTCTCTCTCTCTCTCTCTCTACACGCTCTCTCTCTTCTCTCATGTGGCTGTCCACCATGGATGCCCTAGAGAGGTTCTCCATCGCCGCAGCGTCGTCGTTATGTTGCCCGATCGTTTGTTCGTGGATCTCCGTCTCCTCGGTGCACCTCGCTCATGAAGAAGACGTCGGATCTCGTTTGTCGAGATCAGGAGATTCGCCGCTTGAATTATCAACATGGATTGCGAGAAGCAAGTGTTTCATCAACATGCCCGCAAGCGTCTCCTCCGTCGGATCGGACTTGAAACAGGAGGTCTCTTCGTTTAGAGACTCGATCGCTACCATGCTTCAAGAGGTAATCCTATTACTTGTTTGTGATTTAGACGAAACGATCCGAGAAGTGTTCTTGGATCATGTGGTTTCGTCACATGAAAAAAATTTATTTTCCGCTGCATAGAACCACTAGTGCGACTAGTCGTTCCTCGTCGTATTCGATACGACGCTCACGCTTCCATGATGCGCTTGAGGATTATCCCATATCCTTCAAGTGGTATCAGAGCCTTAGGTCGAAGGTTTTGGATACGATCCGTAAACCTAGGACGACTTGGGTTCGTTAAGGTTACGAAAGTTTTTGTCGCATTTCATTTTCGCACATCTATTTAGTGAATAAATTCAGCCATGTTTAACATGTGTAAACATGAATTAATCACTTGGATTTTGTTCTTCATTAAATAAGGAAACATAGGATCTGAGTTTACGTATTTTGGATTCCATTTGCTTGAGATATGGTTGTTTTAATGAACATGTATTCACTGTTGCGGGAACTGCGAATCTTAAACATGATTAATGAGTTAGTTACTGTTTTTATCCGCCTAGAAATGCATGAAATATCACTTAAGTTCTGTTATAAATCAAATTAGCAATATTTGGAAACTGATTTTGTCTAATTTGGATTTGAATTGATTGAGATATGTTAATTTTAGTAAGTAGGAGTCACTGGTTAAATTACATTCCTAATCAAGAACCATATAATTGTCAATTAGTGAAATTAATTGTTAATTTCCTGAAATAATTATGGAAAATATTTGAGAAATATTTTATGATGATTATTTCCTTAATTGACTTGGCCTCAACCAATAAATTGATTAGATTTGATCTAAATCATAATTGGAAACACAATCAACAAACAACTTGCTTGAATAGGATTGTGAAATTGTCTAGCAAATTTCCTTATAATCAAGAAATGTTTTGATTATTACTATATGGTATAATTTCGGTTGAAGAACCGATGATCATTCAAGTACATGTTGATCTATTTGGCATTATCCTTTCCTGAGGTGGATATGGTGTCTAGACGGAAAGCATTAGGGTAGCGGGTCGCACCGGTGCGGTCCGTCCCACTTTTGTCGGTACTGGCCATGACAGCAGGTAGGGACTCGATAATGCCAGAGAAATCAAGATGTATTTTTCTAACTATTAAAATTCAAATTAATACGTACTTTAAGATAATACCATATATGTATTCAAGTAAAAACAATCAAGTTTGTTGATTGAATTGGATTGAAAATTAATTTAATGTGATTAAGTTAATTATATCCAATTAAAACACTCGATTATGTATAGATGTGTATTTCCCTTGGAAGAATTAATTATATGAATATGATTCATGATAATTAATTAAATTTGAATATGAGGTGGAGAATCACATAAGTGACATCCATGGTCTCCCGTCAAGGCGAAGGGTTCCGTCACCAGATATTGTATGTAGGAGACGCCTATCCGAAGTAACAGCTCCTGCATACAATCCATTTCGATCGGGCTCTTCGCTTCTCTAAAGAGTAAGAATGTAATGCTTAGTGACCCCAATAGCGGGTCCTCATATTATTAGGACGATATTGGACCGTGCATAGCAAGTTGTATTCCTGTTGATGGTTGGTTCAATTAATGACGGGTCAACATCACCTTAGGGGTAGTGGGCTCGGGTGTTAAAGACCGAATTGGGAGATGTAAGTTGGACTTGCAAGGCGGAATATGTTCCCGCTTCTTTTTTATCGGAGATACAAGTTCTCATATTATTGGGATGTAACAAAGATAAGGAAGGAGATCCCAGATCTTGCTTGAGATATATTGGTAAGTATATCTCTTACATTGAAAGTGATTAAGGGAATGAACTTTCAATGTTGACAAGGCAAGACAACTTTGATATAAAAATTCTTAAATCAAAGTAAAATGTGTATATATATTTATGTATATTTATGCAAATTTCTTATTTCAGATAATCCTTCATTAAACCCACTTAATGTTATACTCAATAATAACAAGTAAATTATCATGGATTGGATCCATGATCAATATATTATACTTCAGTTGACACATAATGTATGTGTTGCAATGTGCATGTCTTCCTCATAATAATGAGGAATGACAATTAAATAGATAATAGAACTACAACCTTAGGGTTTGTATGTCTCCACAGTCTTGATCTCTCATCGAATGTACTTTGGAAGTGACATGTCAATGATGATCGTAATTGTCAAATAATCCTTATAAAATCTAAGAAGATATTTTGGCATGCGTATGTGCTCTCGGCATTTAATCATGAATGACATAAAATCTATAAGAGATGTTTTATTCAAATTGTTTGAATACCTACCTGAACCAATGTTTTAAAAGTTTAGATGGATGTAGATACGATGAGTGTCATCATTCTACTATCTATACTCTAGTCATTTCATGAAGCTTCATATTATTCATATTGTATGAATTGAATGAAACATGTATAAATGAAGAAATACTCTTATATTGAAATTTTTGATTTGACATAAGAGATCCTTTCTTTTTGAGCAATGGTTCTTATAGATAAAGGGAGCGTAGTGGAAGCATGTGTTGGAACCAAGTGAGAAGGAAAGTCAAAGAGTTGACTGTACTTCTGTAACTTCCATATGACATTCAAATAGTTGGATGAATGCCAATACTACAATAAGCCGATGTATTGATAGTATGGCTATCAAGTCTATCTAGAATCCTTAGAGAAGGACTTAGATGGTGCATCGGGATAATCTACATTTAATCATGAAATTGACTTTCTTATTTGATAATAACAAAGTCTAATAATTGTATCTCATTCTTCTAATAACACTAGCAATTAGTTGCATATGTATTAGAAGACTATAAAATTTATTTTTAAGGTGTAATAGTCATCCACATGGATATTGATGCAATTATTGTAACAATATCTATTAGATAGATGGACTTGTTAAATTTCAGTGGGAGAGCCCTTAGTCTTAGAGAATGTCTCTATGACCTAGATATTAGAATACACTCATTGTTTTTTCTAGATGTTGGAAATAAACATGAATTCTGTAATAGACCTATCATAAAGAGTTATGATGGAGATATTTCATATAGTATCTAAAATCTTGTGGACTCTACTAAATTAGAAAATTAATGAATGGTTCATTAAGATTTCTAATACTGAAAATTAAACCATTAAAGATCAATAAGAGGATGAAGATCATTTGATAATGATCTAGCATCATGTTTTGGACATTTGTCTGTTGATGTGATCAATAGACTGATAAGAGATGAAACTTTAGATTGTTTAAAGGTTCAAATCCTACATACTTGTGAATACTTGATAATCGAGGTTTGGCGAGGTCTAAAGTAGTCCACACAAGGCGGGACCACAATGTCGTTGAGCGACCGCTCACGAAACCTCAATCAATCAACAATTAACCCACAACAAGTAATTCAAGCAATGAAAGTAAATGTGTGGAGTTAAAATTTATTATAACTCTACAACAAGTATGTGTATAGGTTCAAGTATGTGTAGAGGTCGAACACAGGGAGCAGACAGGTAGGACGGGGCAAAATTGCTCAAAAATGTGAATGTGATCAAATGTCTGTCTATGCTATTTTTTGTGGGTTTTTAATTTTTTAATTATTTTATTTTTATTTATATTTTATATTTTGATTTTTAATTTTCTAATTTTATATTTTCTTTTTATATTTTATATTTTTTTATATTTTCTTTTTCAATAATTAAATATATAAATACAAAGTAAGAAAGAGAGGAATAGGGATTTATAAAAATAGGTAAAAATACTCAAAAATCAGGAAATAAAATGTTTTTGAGCTTTTTATATTTTTATAATGTTTTTATGATTTTTCCAAATCTTTCCCTAATCTTTTTGGTATTTTTAAGGTCAAAAATATGAAAAACAGTGAATAAAAGGGCTATCTGAAATTAAAATGGAGATATAAAATAGAAAACAGTAAGAAAGATTCTCCAAATTAATTTTAAATAAACGATAACAGAAAAAGAAAATTTAGAAATAAGGTTTGTATTTTTAGTATTTTCTAGAATTTTTAATATTTTTATAAAAGTTTTTGGTGTTTTATAATTTTTATGAGTTTTCTTTTGTATTTTTAGTGATTTTTGGTCTGAAGATAAAAGACACTGAAAGACACAAGATATATTTTTTTTGGAAATTTTCTGAGGTGATTTTATAATTTTTATGGATTTTATAATGCAAACAGTACTGAAAATGCATGTTTTGAATTTTTTATAAATAATAAAATGCAATAAATATGCAAAATAAAATTATGGCATGATAATATGATGCAACATGAACACAAGGTGATTTTTGTGGATTTTTAGCAAATTATAGATGCATGCAATAAATGAAGATAACAAAAAGAAAATACAGTCCTGGCAGGGACGTTTGTGTAATATGCAAAAAGTTCAGGGGCATAAACGCAATTTATCCAAAAATAATAACTAAATAGAAATATTGCTGGATTAAAGATAAATACCCAGTGATGACTGAGATTTTCTATCGGTCTTGTATTCCACACCAAGCGGGAACGCAGTCGCTGAGGCGACTGACAAAAGACCTCGATCAATCAACAATTAACTCAATAAAATATATTCAATGAATATCAAAAATGTGGAGTTAAAATTTTATTATAACTCTACATGCAAATGTGTATAGGTGTAAGCACAAGTAGAGGTCGAACACTGGGAGGCGAAAGGTTGTATGGTGAAAATTGTTGTGCAATTATTCAAGTCAATGATCATGTCTAATCCTTTATTATTTTTGTGGGTTTTTATTTACTTATTTTTTTTATTTTTTATTTTTATTTTATTTTATTTTTATTTGGTTTTTATATTTTCATTTTTTTATATTTTCATTTTTTTATATATTTTTAATTATATAAATATAGGTATATATATAAAGAGATATATATAATATAAGGAGAGAGGGAAGTAATATGAAATATGGATATTTATATATAGATACTCAAAAAAAATTACGTATAATATATATATATTATATTTTTTATATATTTTTTATTATTTTTCTGGAATTTTTGTAATTTTTATGTATTTTTAATTTCAAAAATGTCCTCAATATGGACCAATTAACTAGGCCGAACATAATATGGGTTTGAAAAATATAAAATAATTCCCAAAATTACCCAAACTAATTTTAATACATTAATAATAATAATATATAGATAATTATAAAAAAGAAAAACATATTTTTAGGATTTTTAAGGTTTTTCTATTTTTTGTTAGATTTTGGAACTTTCTGATTTTTTTATTTTTGTTTTCTTGTTTTTAGTGTTTTTTAATTTCTATACTCAATATATATAAAAATATACCACATATATTTTTTTTGTAATTTTTCCAAAAAACATTTTATTATTTTTTTTGTATTTTCTAATTTAAACAGTACAAAAGGGCTCCATTTTCATTTTTAATAATTAGGTTAAATGCAAAAAATGCATAATGGATACGTGGCGTGAAGGTACACTACATGAAGCATCTAACCTAATTTTTGTGGATTTTAGGAGCTACATAGGTATTTTTAATAAATAGATAAAAGACATAAAAATTAAACAGCCTGAGAGGGGCATTTTTGCAAATAAAATAAATTCCAGGGGGCTCCGTGCAAAAATACCAACAGAATAAATATTTATTTAAAATTTTGGAACTATTTTACAAATAACAAAAACGCCAGGGTATATACTGCAAAAGTCACACGCCTCACGTTGGGACTGCACGTGAGGCGCGGAGGGACCATATAATAATTATAAAAACTACAAAGGGACCTACTGCAAAGTTTACAATTTATTTAGAACGTAACATTTATTTTACAATATTAAAAATTAAATACAACAAAAAAACATGGGTATAAGTGAAAATTACCCCAAAGGCACTGAGATCTGACAGGTTGAGCTTCGTGACTTATCCACGTGGCGCCTCCACA